>VZRJ01009423.1:94153-178736 GCA_013397565.1 Ptilonorhynchus violaceus | reverse complement strand
CGGCTTCGGCGCCAAGGGCGGCGAGTACTCGCACCTCACCCGCGTGGCCCCCGCCTACGCCAAGATGGGCGAGATGCTGCTGGCCCTCTTCCGCCACCACCAGTGGAACCGGGCCACGCTGCTCTACAGCGACAGCAACCCCGAGCGCAGCTGCTACTTCGCCATGGAGGGCGTCCATGTGGTCTTCCAGGAGGAGGCCTTCCACATGGCCGTGCACAGCTTCGACGAGACCAGCCGGCACCTCGACATCGACGACGTCGTCCGCGCCCTGCAGACCGGCGAGAGGGGTGAGTGGCGGCGGAGTGCCCGGCTCGGCTCCCCGATGGCGTTCGGTGGCGGCTGTGGCGGTGGGAGCCCCCGGGAGGGAAGGACCTGCGGGAGGGAAAAATCTTGGCTCGTCCACGCCCGTGGGGAGACACTGCGGCGCTGCGGCGGCATCCCCGGGCCAGGCATCCCCCGACGGATGGGAACGGCAGCCCGGAGGCAAAGCTCTGTCCGCACAGGTTCATTGGAGTTTTGCCTCCCAACGGCGGAGAGGACGGCTTGCCCTCGGGGACCATCCTAGGAGGGTCCTGGTGCCATAATCAGCTTTTTGCTGGCGGTCTGGTTCACCCAAAATTGCCCACATCTGCAGGACAGCAAATCTGTTGCCTTCTGACATTCTTGCAGTGACACTGTAAGTTCAAGGACTAAGCAAAAATGTTTTCTTCTCACCCCGCTGTGTCTTGCAGTGGAAGTTCTTTTCCCCACTTCTGCCTTTGGGAGCCCCGTCGAGTACCTCATAAATAACAGATGCATTTAGGGGAAAATGGTAATTTCAGAGGATGTGTGGATGCGAAACACCTAAGTGTGTGCTGTGATATTGTCACCAGCAGTTAGCAAGACACCATAGAGAAAAATGGCTTGTAAAATATCTTGGACAGTCATCCCTGGGCTGAATGTACTGAGTTTGCATCATGGAGCAGTAAAGCAAAGTGCTTTGGAATGTGCAGTTTGTAGTCAGAGGAGCTTTAAAGTGGGATCTTGCCAAGCAATGTGTGGGTATATGGGCTTATCAAAAAGACTTATTCTGTTAGTGAGTTTTACCAGCAACAGGCTTTCCCAGTAAGTTAATGCAAAAAGAAAAGATGTATTCTGGAGAAGGTTAAAGTCCTTAGATATTTTCCAAGAAAGCCATAGATGTACAAAGTCCTTTGTACAATTTTTATGTATCTTGGTATAGGGTGTTAAAATAGCATCAGAATTGGACAGATGAAGATCATGCTATGTGTGGCTGGCAGAACTGGTGTTACAGTGCTGTAGGCTGTGGACAGAGCAGCCTTGCACTGCTGTTGTTATGCTGCTGTGAAATCATTAACACGTGCAGGAGTGCGTGAGGTTAACAGTGTATGGCTCTTTAATTCTCTGTTCACCAAAGCAGGTGCTTAAAATAGAGCTTTCCTTGTAAGTACCATTTGGGGAAATATAATGAATGGAGAGAAATAAATGTGTCAGTGCTGGAGGAAACCACAGTTTGGGGAAAGATGCTTGTCAAGTGTCTGTGTGTGTGGCTTTCCTGATGCTGAGAGCGTAACAGCATGCTTACAGCAGGAAAAGACAAGTGTTTGCCCCAGCTCCACTCTTCACACCATGCTGTCAGTCAGGGCAGAGGAGATTGCTTTCAGTCTGAAACACTTTGCTGAGCTGAGACATTTGGTCTTTCACTGTTCTGTAACTTGCAAATGACTGAGCAGAAGCAGACCTCTTCTTTCTCCCCATTGTGCCTTTTCAGGTCCCTCCTTCCATCTCACTACTTCTTTTGTCCTCTGACTCATGGCACTGAAGTGGGGCCCTCCAGCTTTTGCTTGTGCCTTTCTGACCTTAAAGACTGACTGCAGGACTAACTCACCTGGCACATTCCTTTGGGCCTGAGGAGTGGCCCTGCTGCTCCTGGCATCTTTAAGGCTACCACAATATTTTAAGAGTTATACGTCATGTGGAGGGTGTATCAGATGATGTCTGAAAACCAGTTCAGGTCTTTATTTTTCCTGGGGACTCATTTGAGATTCCCCCCAGCAGGGCAGCAGGGTTTGTGGGCAACAGCACACTGTCCAGAGCACTTTCTAGAAATGTTTTTTGCTTGGTTGGTTTCCAGTTATTAATGACTCGTGTGTCACACCTGCTGTGACACTGCTCTGGGTTCTTCAGCCTTGACCTTCTCCAGTTTTCAGAGACTGCTGCTGTTTGGGGTTCCACCTGAGCGCTCAGGCTTCACTGAGCTGCCTGACTGGGAGTGGGCTTTCAAGCAGATACAAGATACCTGCTTGAAACTCTCCCAGAGCTAGGAGAGAAACTGCCCCCCAGTCGTCCTGTGGGAGCTAGGCCAGAGGCTGGCCCCAGGGGCTAGGTTGCTGCTGGATAAGGTTTTGCACTGAGCTCTCAGCCACCTGGGAGGAAGAGGCACACTCAGCCATGAATCTCTTTGTACCAGGGACTGTGTGTCCAGTCCCTGGAGCTGTTTGAAAAGACCATTTGTATTGGAATAATGATGAACAGTTTGATGATAAAAGTTAAGTGCTTGTGTTCAGTTGATTTCATTAGTAGTTCAAGCTCCCTTATAGGCTCAGATAGCCATGCTGCAGCCTTAATGCTGTAGGCTCAGGTTTACTGTAAGGGTCACAAATGCAGGACTGTGCTTAAATGCATAAGCACGTAGTCCAAGGGATGTGTGTAGCAAAGGGAATGCTTACTCCTTTAACTGGAATTAAACTCTGAAGTATTTGCAGAATGAGTCAATAGTCCTAGTCAATAAATTCAGCATATTAATATTAGAATTACTGTGGTCTGTGTGTATTATGGTGGAGGGAGAACATTTTGTATGGGTTTGCACGTACACATTTGTATGTACACAATGGTAAGGTACAGATGCATATTAAATACATAATTTACATTTTTGGAAGATTGTGAGAGACATATCCATAGCTTATTTGCTTCAAAATCTTGAAATATGTAATCTTTGCTCTCCTGCTGGGTTAAAAGCCCCATCCAAATAGTTAATAGTACTTCCCTTACATTCCTTTATAGGCTTACAAAATGTGATTTAATGTATGTTAAAGTAGTTCCCCACACACACTTTCTTTTATTCCTTTTGCTCAAAGTCTTTTACTGGTGTTGTGGGAATCTCTTTGATTCCATCTACAGATTACAATTTTATGATAGATGTGAATTACAAAGGCAAAGTCAAGGAAGAATTGGGAGGGCAGCAAGGAAACATTTCAAAAGGAAATCTCTCACCTATACTGAAATTAAGAACACTGAGACAAATTCATTCCTGATGTGCATCTGGAAAAGATTTGGTCCAAATTTTATTGTAAGAAAATTTTTTTCTTCTTCTTTTCCTTCATGCTAATATACTTCACAATGGTCATGAAATATGTCTTGCTCTGTTGCTCTGGAAATTATTATATTACTCTGCCATAATCAGTAGGATGGAGCTATGCGTGGTATAACTCTCCTGAAGCATGGGGATGTACTGAACATGACTCACCCCAGCGGCACATCTGGAGGTTTATGCCTGTGATGGCATCCAACCAGAAAGGCGATGGGAGAAGATTCATTGTGTGCGAAAAGATTTGGCCTGTTTGGCGTTTTCATTTCTTATAATAGAAAACACTTCCACCCAGAAGAGCCGAATGTGGTTTTGATTCATTTTTATTGTTGGGTTGAAAGTATTTGCGTACGTTATTGTAGCTTTCGAGTCCTGCCATGCGTGACGGCGTTCTTGGAAACGTGCGTGCAGTTGGTTTTGAATCATCGTCCTAACAGGATCTCCTGCGACTCTGCTGCAGCGCAGGCCCGAAGCGCACGCTGATGAAACACTTTGCTGCTCCCTCTGATGTCAGTAGCTTCGTACCTGTAGTCTTGTGAACCTATACAAAAGCTTAAAGTGTAACATGCTCTGTGTGGGAGTTGTCTCCCCATTTTGGACAACCTCACCTGACTTTCTCCTTTCCTTTTCTAGAAGGAAGGAATGGCAAGGGGAGTACTTCCCCTGTCCAGCAGGTTTGGGAAGAAGCCTGTCAACCACAGTTGTCACAGCATGGATCATGGTGCCCACATGGAGCACACTTGTGGGCTTTTAGATCTCATTGTAGCAGCAGAGCCTCTGCTTAGCTAATGGTCCGTGATAAATGAGGCTCTGTGGTGTTTAATCTTGTACCCACCCTTAATCTTCATGCTCGTGAAATGGTACTTGGTTTTTCCATTTTTTAATATTAAACATCCCATCAAAGGTTGTTCCCTGGGCTTATTGTATGGTCTCTAGAGAGAAAGTCACGTTCTGGAAGGATTCATACGACTGTCCCTGCTGCACAGGTGCTGCTCTCTCGAAGTGCAGAGAGGCAACAAATTCTAGACCAGATGTCTAAACATGAGATAGCTGAGGTGTAGTGGAGTTGAATCTACACCAAACTGTTCAATGGAATGGAAATTGAAATGGTAATGCCATGGTATCACCTTAGTTCAGATTGTCTTATGTCCACTTAGAAGTAACAATAGAGGCTTGTGGTTGCAGTCTACTCTACAAATACATGCAGCTTAAGAAATTTGGACCCAGAACTTATCACATGTCACAGGGGTGAAAAAGCAGAGAGTCTATTTAATTGTCTTCAGAGGAGACAGCCTCTCTCTGTTCGTTACCTGCCTTGTCAGCTCTTTGGGAAATCGGCTTTGTTTGCCATCTGTGTTGTCGTGTTTGTTGCAAAACTTGGAGGACAGCTGGGGTCACTGTCTCTGGCAGCATTTGTGCTTAACAGGCTATTCTCTGAAGTTCTTGAGCTGCTTCTTATCTATGTTTCTCGTTTTCTTCCACCAGTTGTAATCATGTGTGCCAGCGGGGACACTATCAGGAACATCATGTTGGCTGCTCATCGGCAAGGAATGACCAACGGAGACTATGCTTTCTTCAATATTGAACTCTTCAATAGCTCATCATATGGTAATGTTTTTCTTCCCAAGTGTGTTGCAAAGTCTTTTGTAAGCTTGGTAGTATTTTCAGATTTGTTAGCCTCAAAACATGCAGCACTGAGTCCCAGAAAACACCACTGTCTCTCCCTGTTGTTGCAGTTATCTTCCACTTGGGCTGTGGTGTTCCAGGAAACAGAACAGACCTGGTGGCTATAGTTGCTACTGGGTGGGTCACAAGATGTGAAATATACTACAGGAATTATTTATTTCATTACTTTTTGGGGAAGTAGCACTAGACAGAGACATTGGTTATGGTGTGGTTACCCCATTCTGCAGTGCGTGTGCTCAGGTCTAGGTGACTTACACCATCCCCAGCCTTGTGACTGCCGAATCTCTGAGTGCAGGGGCATTCCTGGCTGCCTGGTGACCTGTGGTCTGAGCAGATATCTGGAAGGAGTAATTAGCAATGACCAGCACTGTGGGCAGCTGCAAGATTTGGGTCTCCAGAAATCATCTGTGTGCTAGAGCATCCACATGTCTAATTTATTTCATCTTTCAGTCACAAACTGTGTCTGCAAAAATATTCAGCCATGCCATGTTAAAGGGAAAGCACTGGACAGGACACAGGCAGTCCAGATTTACTAGAGTGAACGAAAGTGGCTGTTTCCACTCCTGAGTAGAAGGGGTCATATTTGCCAAACTAAAACAAGACTTCAAAATGTAAATTAAATACATTTTCTTTTTGAAGTATACCTAATATACATATATGCCACAGTATCAATTGTAACTTCATGTTACCTCAGTGCATGGCAAGGACTGTACCTGCTCTCAGCTGCTGCAGCTGTCTCACTTAAATTCGAAGTAATATTGGAGGAGTGTGTTTGCTGAGTCCAGACGTCAGATGGCTGAAGCTGGGGCAAGTTTTGTTTTGAAAGAAGCAGCTTCTTTTGCAGGTGTAGAGAAAATGATTTCCCCCCTGCAGTCTGCTTTAACTAATCCACTACAATAACAAATTAATTTCAAGTTAAAAACCAAGTGGGAGTTGAGAAAAAAGGAAAATTTGGGGGTTTTTCTTTCTTTAGCTGCAAAGGCTAACCAACAGGAACAACTGGATCTGGAAAAGGATAATGGGGTTTTTTTTTAATTAATCAGTTAATCATAAGTTCTTTTGCATAAACTTTGTTACCCATTTACCACCTCTGAGATTATTTCACAGTAAACAGTGCTGTTTTACATGTTGTATAATGAAGAAATATAACTGTATAAATTCAGAGATCTTAGATATGTAGATACTGCTACATACATCATCTAGGTTAGCTAAAGGGTGCCAAGTTTTGCCAGTTAATAAGGAAATAACTCAAATATCTAAAAGATAAAGTTGTAGAACAAGGTCAAAACCGATGTGGTAATCTCAACACCGCCCTCCTTTTTTCATCATAGGTAGTGCAGTCTTCTTGTAGCTTTTCTGAGGGGTTGATGAAAACTGAATTCTAGTGTAGTGTAGTTACAATGTGGCATTTCCTGACATTTCTTTTAAAACAATTTTTCTGCTTGTGAATCTTTGCCCGTGTAGAGTGAAATGACTGTGCATCAGAAGTTGACTTTTGTGCAGATGGTCATTGCATATGGAAAGCAAACACAAGAGAAATGTAGAGAAATGCCCTCAAAAATCCTTGTGTCCAGTGCCTCGAGAGAATAGATTTTATACTTTATAAAACCTAAGAGTGGGAGTGACTGGGCAATTGGCACTGCTTTTGTGTTCAGATGACTTTATTGCAGTTTGTTGTTGCCCTCTGTTCTGAATATTTCTAATTTTTCAGAAGAACAGGCTTATTAAATGCCAAGGCTGCAATAATTGTACACAAGTACAGTAACAAGATGACCTCCCACAAAATAATCCATGAAGGAATTTAAATATGGAAATTATTCTAGGAACGCTGTTATGCAAGTGAACCTTCCCCTGTCCCAGTGTCAGGATTTTTAAGAAGAAACATGTATAGTCTCCAGGACAGAAATTTACATTCTACCAGCACTACCTTCTTCCTTCTTTTTGTGTCCATAATCCCATGGTTTTTAGCTATTACCATTTGTAAATGCAAAGCTGTGGCAAAGCCCTCCATTCTGTAGTCTCTGCTGTACTTCTTGAACCCTGCACCTCTAAAATGCATGTGCCCAGCTGGGGCAGAAGCTTTTCGGCTTCAAGGCTCCTGCAGGGCTTGTACTCTCTTTTGGGGAAGGTAGCAAGATGTGCTAGCTTACCATTGCCAAATGCACATTTCTTTCCCTTTGCAAGCAGTAAGGAGGACAAGTGCAGGTACTGTAAGGGCAGAGTGGCAAAACCAGATGGTGGGATGTTAGTTGCTGTCTAGTGTCTCCAGTGGGTCTGATAAATAGGGTTCTGTATAAGTAATTTTGTCCTTGTATTGGGAAATAAATCCCTAAACGAAGGCGTGTATATCTAGAGCTTCTTCCTAAAAAAAATTAAATCACTTTAAAAAAAAAAAAGTTCATGGTATATCTGAAGATTACAGTCCTAGGTGGCGCTGGTCTGTGGCAAATAAGGCTTTCCTGTGGTGCAAAAGAGACCTGAAAAGGCTTAGGTTCTCCTGTGTCCCCTGCCAAGTGCTGGGACTGACAGGAGCTGCCCTGGACCCAAAAGCTGCAGGAGAAAGGACTTACCCCCAGAGAAGTGCAGGTCGCCTACTCCTTCCTCCTGAGGAAGCAGAGCAATTCTCCAGATAAGTCTCAGCAACAGTGCCAGGGTTCTGGGAGGACAAAATGCAAGCTCTGATCACGTTTTTTCAGAGGACAGAGGTGGTCTGCCCATGAATTCGCTCTTGCACCTGTATGATGCAGCTGGTGGCACTGTGCAGGGAGCACTGTGGGTTTGCTGCCTGGGCTCCATCTTCCTTAACATCTCCACACTCAAAACACTTGCTTCTCTTGGTCCAAATGACCACGTGGTCCTCAACTCAGCAAAATAGCCACATCCTCTCTAATTTCAGGTTCCTGTGTGCCTCCAGGTCACCTTGGGAACTTAGAATTAGTCTTTGTCTTGGCTCATTGAGCCATAATGGGGTTTGTTGCTGTTGTTCAAAAAATAAAATGACTGTATAGCTTTTAATTATTTGTAAACATTTAAAGGCACACTGCTTAGGGCTATCACTGTTCCGTCTAGCCTTTCTTAATTATCATTTGTATAGAATAACACAAAACCTGCTCCAGAACAATGTGAACCTTTCCACTGACCTCTTGAAGCTTTGGATCAGGATCTCAGGGCCTGCTGAGACCAGAATGTGTTTGTCAGAAGGATTCCTCTGCTAATAAACAGCCAGTTAGCTATCCTGCTTTTTAAAAATGTGGTTTCTTTACTGGTGGTCTGAGTTAAATTGTTCCCTTGCTGTGACACAAAACACGTGTGAATACAGTGTAGGCGCAGGGTTCCATTTTGTTTCTATGTGTTCCTTTTCCATTAAAAGCAGGGCTTATCTGGCAGCCATGGCACACATAGTTTTGTCCTTGACCACAGAGGGAGAGCTGCACCATCTGCCTCCCATTCGGGGTGATGATCATGCTCTTGACTTTACTGGTGCCTTTCTGAGTGTCCAGGAGTGTTGCTGGAGGAGTGATGCGTAACAAAAACTTTGTGCTTGAATCCTTCCTCACTTCTTCTAACTTAAATGTCTCTGCATTTGAGATCTGGCACATGTGTTTTGCTCCAAGATGCCTTCTCACACTTAGGCTTTATCCCATCCTTTAAAAATAAGCAAACAGCGCAGGATTAAAGTTGTCCTTCAGTTTGCACTTTTACTTTCTACCAGCTATTCCTCACTGCCCCGTTTCCTGCACATATTGAAGAAGGGTCAGTTCTCCCTCATACTCTACCATCTCCCCAACATGCAGGAAAGGGGACTTTTGGGTGGAAAAATGAAGACAGTCCTATAGTGCTACCCAGTTTGGAAATACGCTTGTTTTCCCCTTTAGGAAATGGCTCTTGGAGAAGAGGAGACAAACATGACCTCGAAGCCAAGAAAGCATACTCACACCTGCAAACCATCACTCTGCTGAGGTCTGTGAAGCCAGAGTTTGAGAAGTTTTCCCTGGAGGTGAAAAGTTCTGTTCAGAAGCAAGGTCTTCATGAGGATGACTATGTAAGTACTTGATGACAAGCTTCAGATGATACTGTCTTCAAAAACATGCTCCTAATTAAAGCGGAAGTGCCAGCGAGACCTTAATCAGGACAGAATCATCTGGGTTCAGTTGCAACATCCTGCTGTTGCATATGTAAGTTTTTTGTTTTGTTTTGTGGATAATGCAAATCACAAGAATAGACTTGATCTAGGTGCACTGGATCTGTGCACCACTATCCATGACCAGTTGACCTGTGCTCATCCCCTACTTCATCAGCAGAAAGTCTGGGGAAAGGCAGGTTGCCAGGTCTCTCTCACTCTACCGCCAATCACTTTTCTTTTTTTAACAGACAAAGAAATACAGTCTTTTTTGATTTCTCCCAATAATTAATATTTTTTTAGAATCCAGTCTCAGAAAGTTGCACTATCTGTATTGCTTCTAATGAAGTTGTTCCTGTTGTGAATAAGAAAAGTGGTTTTATTTCCCAACAAAGCATATTTAAGTAGTTACTGTGTTTTATTTTGAACTGTCTAAAATATCAATACAGACCTTGCAAGTTGCTTTAAGCCTTGGGGAATGCCACTGTCTTCCAGAGGTGGATGTGGGAAAGTATGCCTTTTTTTAACCTCTTGAAATGCAGAAGGAAAGTGCCTTTGAAAATTGCTTTTGAGCTACTGCTAAGCTAGTTCATTAGGCATTTTCATAGAAAAGTCGTCTGTGAAAGTAAGAATGTATAGCACATGCCTGTAGGGGTTTCTGCATGCTGATACAAGTACTCCCAGTCAGTCAGCCCTCTCCTTGGTGCGGACTCAACTTTCCAAATACGCTTATAAAGAAAGAGGCTTGAAGAGAGTTTGGTCAGTCCTTAGCTGTTGAAAATGAGAGCTAGGAATTAAAAACCTGAAACCCAAGAAAGCAACCCAAACCCTTCATTTTCCAGCTCCCACTTAGACACACACCTGATGTCTTTGCTTTAAGCATTGTGTCCATCACAGGTGGAGGTACAGTTTTAGTTCATCATCTTGTGCTTGAATGTTGTGTGAAAGAATGAATAACCTTTCCTACATTTTATTTTATGTTTGGCTACCTTTAGAAAACTTCTGCTTCTTTGAACTTCAGTGTGTTTTATTTAAATATTTTACTCAAGATGGTAAATTTGAATCACAACAGTGGTTTATATTTTTCCTGTGATGCTTTCAAAATCTAGTCATAGTCTTTTGTTGGCATGTTTTGTCTTGGGTTAGTGGAGAAACCCCAACTACCCATTTCAAGGTGCTGCGCTCTGCAGAATCTGCTAAATGAGTTCTGAAGAAGGCAGGGGACTGTAATTTGTGCTGTTCTTCCCTTTTCTCTCTCTGTGTCCTTTTGCAAGTGTCACTTAGCAAGCTATATCCTTTGAAAATCTGCTGTGTGCCTTTGGTTGTGGTTGGTGAGAAATATGATTTAAAATATTTAAGATCCGTTCATCTGCAGTGTTGTGGCATTTTTTTTTAGTCTGGTCAGTGTGACGTCTCCTCAGATAAGAAAAGCCTTATACCCAAGAGCTCAGGATGCTGTCTTTGGGAAATTTGGAGGCAGGCGAGAGGATGCTTTTGTGTTGTTTAGGATGGGGACCCACTGCAAAACCCTGATTGGGGCTGGATAGATACAAGCCCTGTTCTGATCAAGCAGAATTGGATCTATGGGAGAGCAAACTCCGCTGTGCCAGCACAGGGGAGATTTTGCAGACTAATGTGTTTGTCAAGGCGACTCCTTTTAGCTGCACACCCACTGCCAGAAGTCCTCTTTTGTCGTTCCTCACCCCGTGGCCGCTGTGTGTGCTGTCAGTGCTCCTGACTGTCCCAGAGCAGCCATGGGGGGCTGGCTCTCTACGGTCTCATGCTGGACCTTCTGCCTGGCTGTGCAGGCTGCCTCTCCCTATGTCCCATTTTCACCTGTGATCCGGAGTTTTTTGCCTTGTTCCAGTCACTGCTTCACACAAAACTGGGAGCCTTTGCTAGGGCCAGGCAGTGGCGTGGCACTCTCCTGCTGCTGCTGCTGCTGCCTCTCCTGCTCCTGTTCCTATTCTTCCTTTCCCACCTGGCATTCTTCACACTTCCCAATCTGTTCTTGCTGGGACATAGAGAAGATGGTGTGATCTATGTACACCTGCCACAGCTCCTGCCATCTGAAACATCAGTCCTTGGCTCACAGGCAGCCTCATGGTGGAGGCCCTTGGGATCTGGAGCTCTCTGTAGAGGAGATACAGGTCGTGGCTGTGGGGGATGGAGGTTTGGGTTCAAATGCAGAATATTCTGGTATTAGATGGATGCTTAAGTTACATAAATCTCAGCAGAGCCTCCTCTACCTGCTTTTTCACAGCCTTATAACAATGGTAAAATAAAGTGTCTGTAAGAGAGCTGGTTTCAGGCTGAGTATATCAAAAAAGCATTGGCTGTGTTTCTTCATTAGCAGTGTGTGAATTTTAACTTTCTGGCTTGCTTTTCATAATTTATGATGAATTATACATTTTCCCACTTCGGACAATGGAAAAGAGATGCATCATATTCCCTTAACTGATTGTCCTGCTGCCCTGTTCAGAGGAGAAACATTTCGGGGCAGCCCTCAGGATTAAGAAAAAAATCCATTCTAAAAACTAATGGGGAAAATAAAAAGCCAAACTGAAGGCCAGTTCGTTCCCCTCTGAAAAAGTCGTGGGTAGTGGGTATCCACTGAGAGTGCTTTTTTTGGCAACATGGGAAGAAAGTAGCCTGGGTATGCACTAGGCAAGGCTGTGTCCTCCAAGGGAAGGTGGGAAGGGAGAAGTTCTTGAGCTGCGTGGGTGGGAAGTGACAGAGATGGATTTTGCTCTGCTGGATTCTGCTCCCGAAAACAAAAACTGTGTGGAAAGATGATCAGTAGTACAGTGCATCTCAAGTCCTATCCATGAGTGTTGAAATACAGTCCTCATTCTTTTCTGCAAGCTGTGTCCCAAGAGGAGGAACTTAGGGAGGTTTGGATTTGAAGCATTCAGTGTGTCTGCTTTTCTGTGTGGATTTTTCCAATGTCATGGGAAAATGGGGCCCCAGGCCCATGGTCGGAATTATCTCACAGTGACCTTAACTCAGACAAAAGTCATTAGTGCTGCCATTTTGTCCTGGCCTCTTGCCAGCACTAATCCTAAAGGCATTATTATCTACCAAAAAAGAATATCGTAAAAATGGAAAATAAGCAGATGACAGAAGGAACGATAAGGGAGACAGAAAGGGCAAAGTCCTAAAGCAGCAGCTGTCCCACTGCCAGATGCAGAACCGATACGGCCCTTGGAGGAGTAACAGGTCAAAGAGTGTTGGCCGTCTTCATCTCCAGCTGTGAAATCACAAAAAAAGAGAAAAATATGTTTTGGGTATGTCTTTCCCTGGTCAGAAGTTACTGTTGTTTCTGCATGGGAGTTATGCTGTGGAAATGGGGAAGGTGGAAGAACCTGCGCCTTATAAGTGAGCAGGAAAGTGTAAAAAAGACTATTTCTTTGACTACTCCAGGAATCTCTCTTGTGAAGGAAAAAGCTTCCTTAAGCATCTTTTAACTGGACAGCTTTATAAAAAATAAGAGTGGCAGAGAGGTTCTGAGAAAGCATCTTAGAAATGTTTGGGTAGGTAGTAGTTGCACAGGATGGGGCAATGATGGTGTTCTCTGTCTGCAATGTCCCATTGCAACATCCCATTGCAACAGCTGCCTAAGTCCTTTTGCAAATACTATTAGTTTGCTTGTTCACCGCTTTGAGTGTAAAACCAGTTACTTTAATGTTAATGTAACCCAAAGAACTGTGAGCTGGAGCATTAAATCTGCTCAGCCATCATTTCAGCATTCAACAGTGTCATTATGTTTTTTCAAGTAACATCCTGTAGTTTTGTAGAAAACCTGACCATTTCATTATGTGCCTGCCTGGAGATTGACTTCTTTTTTCAAAAATCTATTTAAATTTAGAGTTCAGGCATACAGCAGAATCACTTTAATGCTTTTATACAAATGATAGCAGTTTTCTTACTTTTGTAATGTTAATGCATTAACAAGACATTTACAGCAGTGTGTCCTAGTCTCTATAAACCAAGGTCTTTGGTTTAATTGCAAAATACAGGGCAAGCTCTGCTTGCAGACCTCTAGTCTAGTTGAGGTAGACAGCAGTGGGAATTGCTTGCAATTACTTGAAGGAAGAATTTGAAACTGTCTCTAAATTGGTGTGTGAATAATTCCCAATGCATACTGTAGTTAAAAATGTTTATGAATAAACAGTATTTCAGTTAAAGTATATGCATAAGCCATTTTTATTAAATAATGCTGAACACTTAATGAATCGGTGGTAGGCTGCAGTTTGGAAGTTCTTAATGCAGCTTCTGTTCTGACTCAAGCCTAGGATTCAATAAATGCTTTTTTTATGTCCAACCCAGTATTCTGAGCTGGGATGATTTTACAGCCAGGGATATTTGCTCTTCTGAGGTTACAGACCACCCATGGCTTGTTTTTTCTTCTCATTTAAAAGCTGAAAATGTAACTAATTAAACAAATATTTCTGCTGTGTTAACTACATGACAGCATTGTTCTCGGGGTGGATGCGTGGGGTTTCTCTTACCCACAGCTTGTTTCACCTTGAAAATGAGTATAAGGAGAAGAGAACTGGAGCCTGATTTGCCAGTAAAGCTATCTCAGGGAAAGAATGAGCTATGTAGATTAGTTAGATCAGCAAGATGCTACTCGCTATTAGAAAGGGCAACTCTGTTTTATTTAACATTTTCAGCCCTCTGAAAGGAGAAGCAGTGCACTCAAGAGCAACCTTTCTAGCTCCAACAGTTAACTATAAAAGCTACATGGGAGGTAGCTCTACTCATAAAATTTATCATCTCATCCATAACATCCATGCCAGACTCTTCCTTGTGTGTATTCCTTACGTCAGCCTTTTAATTAGGATTGCACACCAGCTAAGATAAGGTTAGGAGAAGTGAGCAATTCTGTCTTGTCGCTGAGATGCTGAAAATGTAACTTATTCAGCAGTGTCCTTCTCACTTGTCTTTTTTAAGACACAGGCAGGCAAAATTAATGTCAGACAGGCTTTTGTGTCTTCTGACTGCATTAGGATGGGAGAAAGTTTTGAGGAGATTTAAGGAAAAAAAAAACACAAAAAACCCCCAAACCCTGCCAGGGGATAATTTGTTCGAATGAATGGGTCTATTCAGCTGCTGGAGTGCTTTGCTAATTGTGTTCAAAAGAATAAAAGCAAACCACTAGCTGCTTTCAGCAGCCGGAAAAAACGGTTTCACACGCCAGCTTATTAACAAGATGAATTCTGTTAGTAAAGCATATTTAGGATTTTCATGACCAACCCTTCACCCCTTGGAATTAATGAGAGTTTCTTCAATTTTTGTAAGAGCAGTATTGAACTGTGGACTGCTAAATTTGGTGAAAACAGCAGACACTTATTGTTTTTTTCTCTGAAGTTAATGTTTTCTAAGTGATACGAAAGACTACTGTCATCTACATCAGGGTCTTAGGCAAAACTACAGTGTAATAGTATGTTATTTGCCAGTAATAGATGCCATAAAAGACAGTAAAAGAAAGAAATTATTCTTCTCTCTTCCAATGGATTTGTTTAGTTTTTCTACCCTAAGCATATTTTTGAAGCTGTCTTAAACTGTGGAGGAGATAGTATAAAACTGTATGTATATCTGAAAATAGTAACATCTGAACTTTTTTGGAATCTAAAAGTTTAGAGTTGATCTTCATGTATATGCTGTATATTTTCCATAGCCCTGTGTTTTTTCTTGGGTTTCACAGATATTCACATTCCGCTTTACTAAACAGACACTCAGACGTTTATGGGTAAGGCACTCTTTGAAGTACTTGGTAGAAATACACCTTATTTTCCACTAATAAAGTGTGAAAAATATGTCTTCCTGCAAAATCCATAACCTGTTTTTAATGCTTCTTGATGTTTGCGTTGCTGATGATGCAACAGCTAATTTCCATTGAAATATTGTTTTTCTGTAAATTTGTAGGATTTTTGATACTGGTATTTAACAGTGCTCAGGTTTGGCTCCAAGATGTTTGAATGAAGGAAAAGGTAGACTTTATATCTCATTTTGCATAAAATGGCACTTAAAAAATGAAATACCTTTGCTAACAGACTTTCTAGCAGCCACTACCTTTTTCTATGAGTCTTGTTCCCTGGGTGTCTTACGAAAATAACACTCAGTTGGAAGTTTACTTATTTACTCAAAGAATACTCAACTCAACAAGGTATGAAGAGGAGGTTTGGGTGAGCCTGTCCCATGTCAGGATGCTGTTGCAGCCAGCAACAGAGTCCTGGGCAGGCAGCTGGAAGTTGTTCTGCGCTTGCCAGATGCCTGATGGGATGCCCCAGCCTCTGCATCTTGGGAGCTGTGGAGAATTCACCTCACCTGTGCTGGTAGCCTCACACTGTGGCAGCACAGACTGGATTAAGAGTCCATTGTTTTGAGTTCTGGCTGAACCAAACAGTTTAATCTGAGCGTTTGATTAGGAGAGTGGCAGGAGGTGTAGGGAAGGAGACATGCTTTGTTTTCTTTAGGGACATAAAGGAAGGACAATTCTTCAAGGCCAGAAATGTGAGTTCCTTGTTTAGGAGCACCAGAGCAGAAGAGATGTTGCCTCCAGAGTGGCAGCTCCCACACTGAGGTGGTCCAGGGAAGCTTTCCTGAACTCATTTGGGGTATTGATATGGTGAAAGTGATTCTGAATGACAGCAAGTGACAAGTCTTCTAAAAAACCAGTGTGGGTGGCAATCAGTAACACCTCAAGTCTGTGATCTCCTGCTGTGTCAACACAGTTGTTTCTTATGGCTGAGTGCTCAGAGGTTAAGAAACCTGTACCTAGTTCTGGGAAAGACTCATTCTCCAGAGGGACAAATCTTTTAGCATGAGAGCACAGCAGTCCCGTGGGTGGGTCAGGTAACCTTGGTGTGTGAGTGTTGGCAAAGGCAGGCAGCAGAGCTCAGGTGTGCTCCACGCCATTGGGCTGTGAGAGAAGGTCAGTGTGCAATGCTGCCAGCTCTGATTTTTAATTTTTTTTCCGAGGGGATATTTAGCAATTTCGCTAATGCAGAGGGGTTAATGTAGTTGTCCTGTGAGGATGGGCTGTGTGAATAAAGGCAGTGGTGTTCTTGTGCATGCAAGGAGGCATATCCATGGGAGGGTACTCATAACTTTCCTTCTCTCTTTATTAGATACTGTTTTCATTAGGAAGAGAAGTCTGAGACAAAAATGAGAAGATTTAGTCCTTTCTAAAAAGAAGTAATATATCAAAGCATATTGAAAAGACAAGAAATGTCTCTGTCCCAGAGCAAATGAGTAAGAGGGGCATGAGAAGGGGGCGTGGGACAATGGGACGAGGGTAGGTGAGGATGCCCTTTGCTCCATATCTGGGAACAAGGTGACATTCACTAGGCAGGACATTTACATTTGTGTGTGTACAATGCATCCAGTTAGCCCATCAGCCTGCAGACTACAAAATACCTTAGGGAGCAAATTCAACGAGTATCTCAGGGATCAGACAGGCAATAAGGAAGCAAGCAGCTGAGAGAGTGAGGTTTTAGTTTCTTCTTTAGGCTGCAAATCCTCAAATTTAGAGGTGTTAACTATCATGCTGCTGCTGAAGGGTGAGAGGACGTGTTTCAGGTGTGTAGCTGGAACCTTACTGCCTGCTGACAGGTACACACAAATGTCTTCTGAGATAGCTGCTGTACCTTTCCTGTGCTCCTGTGCTAGTGGGATCCTCACAGGTATGCCAGCCAAGGGGTGGTTAATCAGTCAGCTGAACACCTTTCATCAGATATCCACTATCTGAAAGAAAATAACAAAACCAAATAGTTAAATTTTAAAATATTTGGAATGGAAACATGAGTAATAGCAGCCTGAGGGTTTGCATTAGTTCCATGCCATTAAAGTTTGCAAGTTCATATGCCCATTTACCCTGGTATTTAATAAAAGGATCATTTGTCATGGCAACCGCAGCCTCAGGTGGGCTCTTCTGGCAAATGATTTACTCCCAGCCCAGAGGTCCCCCAGGTCTTGGCAGGTCATACCTCTCCCCCAGCACCTGGGTTTCAGCTCCGGGAGCGCCTCTGCCTCAGGATGCCCTGCAAACAGGGCAGGGGAAGGGTGGAGTTCAGGTTCTCTGAAAGCAGAGACTGGATCCTGAATTTCTCTCGTGCTAGCACAGTGCTAGTAGGCCCGGGGCTTTTAGATGAAAGGGGCAGGGAATTTAAAAGGACTGGTGCCCTGTGGGGTTTTTGTAAAGGCTTGACTGCATGTTCTTGCAGTGAACAGTTTTTAGCTGCCTGTGTGAGAGTAAGAGGGTCGCATCATCCCTCATTCTCTACCTCCTCTGCTGGCAAGGGTGAGGTAGAGTGCTGGTTCTTATCAATCCTGGTTTTGTGTGCCTAATTTTTGCCTGGTACTGAATAAGGACCTTAGATGACTAATCCCAGCTCCAAGCATACTTTTGAGCTAAGCACCACTTTCAGCTGTGTCTAAATCGTTTGTGTTTATCCAGCCCTTTAGACTGTAAAGCAAACGCTCTGCTGGGTAGTCTTCACTAATCTGCTGCAAAGCAGAAATCAAATAGTCCTTTTCATTAGATATGTTTTTTATCCCATCAAAGATTTCACCAGTCCACCAGCTAGAGTAGCAGAGGTAAATTCAGTTTGAATACGAGTTGTCTCCACAGTGACAGTGATTTTTCTGAGTTTTGCTTGAGAACATCAGTTCTGAAGCAAAATGTATTTTAATACAAAAAATGTATTTTAATACAAAAAAATAAAATATGTCCATGATTTTTGTGGTTTGGTGGTAATGTTAGAAATCCAGAACTGAAAACAATTGCACATTGTACAAGGATAAACATTTAACAAAAAAATGTCCTTCCTGTTTGTCCTAGCTCTGCATTTACTTAAACCACTTTAATTTATTTTAGCAAATGGAACTGATTTTTTCAAATGAGTGATTGTCACCCTGAAAACTGAGATATGTTCCTGCTTGAAAAACATTCTTGCCCGCTGACGTTAAAAACTTAATGTCTGATGAAAGAACTGGGTTGGTGTGTTTTTTGCTAGTAGGTGTTTATCTGCAATCAAAATGTCCCAGCTTAAATGCTAACTTAAAATGTAAACATTCATTACAACTGTATAGCATATTATCATCAGACTGTCAGTGGGGATTCTTAGAAAAATCTATTTAAAACAAGCATGTTTTAGTTTCTGTGTGTATGTGTTCAGCTGAAAAGAGCAATTTCTTTAGTATCTCTTGTGTTTCACCGCTATGACTAGATGTATGATTTCTTTGCATAGTTTTGTAACTCATCACATGAACGACCACATAGTTTGTTAGAAGGCAGAAAAGTAGAAAGGTTAATTTTATAAATGACAGCCATACCTTTTATGGTTAAGATCCCTTCAGTATTCAAGCAGTCATAGTGCTGTGTGCTAGAGATCCTTTGCATTAGTTGTTTATCTGACATTAGAGATGTATTATAAACATGACGTATTTCACCTTAGCTATGCAGCACAATAATGTATTCTCTGATTCTGTCCTTTTTCTTGATACGTGACCTGGAGCCCTTTAGAGCTAAATTATGAAGGTGAATAGTATGTGTGTAAAGCATACATAAAGGAGAAATTCCCCTAAATTATTACTCTGTAGGTAGTTGACTCCTGGTAGAAAACAGTGTTGCTCCTTAGATACATTGACTGCACTTCTTTGAGGGCAACATTAAAAGGCAATACAGGAACCAAAACCACAGAGGGGTAAAATGGCTGGTATCAGCTTGCAAAAAAAATCGGTAAATATGATGAATAGAGCCAGAAATAAATCCCACACAGGTTTTCAGGGGGAAAATCTGGTCCAGAAGAGCATCCACTTCCCAGAGCAGGGCAGTTCTCAGCTCAGCCTGCCCGTGCTTTGGCCGTGCCATTGGAGGTCTGGGGAGGGTCTGAGACCCAGTGATGTCCGGCCATGGGTTGAGTCCAGAATTTGTCCAGATGAGTGGCAGTCAGAGCCCCTTGATGTGAACTGACTGTGGGTAAGGTTCTAACTCTGCTGAGGTGACAATTCCTCTTTCTGTGTTTAATGGAAGGCACTCCTTTTGGCTGTATCTGTAAATTTTTGCCCAGCCTGTTGGCAGCAGGCACTGGGGATTTACAGCTATTTTGCAGATAGCCGTAGGAGAGTGTTGCAAGCAATAAACAAAGAGTAGACAGCTTTTGCAGGCAGTGGGGTGGAAGGGTTTGTCCATGCCTTTGCATCTTAGTTGTCACTGTAGCCTGACTTTTTTTAGCTGACATTTCACAGCACAGCTACCCTGGAGTCTGGGACTGAATAGGTTTGTGCTTCAGCTCACCATTGAGACAACAGAGCAACTTGTGGCTGCCCCAACCAAATGACTGTGAGTAAATCTACCCGTTTTTCAAGAATGGGGTATTAAGAAAAACAAAGAGGAAAGCGTGAAGAATGAGATGAGAGACAAGACCAAAGGAGCTGGCTTTGTGGTTAGTTTTCTTTCCATAGCAAGGAAACAACCTTCACTGACAAATACCCTTAACTCCCTGAATTTGGCAGCCTTTTTTAAGTAAACCACAGATACTGTTGTCATTTGTTAATTTACTTTTATTTTCCTTTTGTTAATTTATTTTATTTCAGGAGACGTTTTTGTGGAACAAAGGTCTGGCTTCTGGTCCACAGTTGGCTTTAAAATGGATAGGAGTTTGTCACTCGTTGTACTTCAGTCCTGTTGTCGTAAACGTCCTGTTGTCTAAGTGGAGCAAAGGCAGCAGTGGTTTGGCATGCCTGGAGTGAACCCCAGCTCGTGTACCAGATGGTCAGATGCATAGCTGAACAGTGCAGGCAGGCAAGGCCATGGTCTCACCCTCAGAGAAATGGACTTAATTGCAGCACAGTGTCTTTGTGTCCAAATCAAACAGAAAATGCAGAAAAAAGCAGGGATCTTGCTATACATCTTGTCTCTGAAATGGTGCATGCAGGCTCTTTCGTGGTGGAGATGGGTGGGTGATGGGCTGTAAGCTGTGTTTGCTCCCCAGACTCTCTCAACATGGGCTTTAATTGCAAATTCCTCGTGCCAGGGCCACATTGCCTGGTGGGCAGAGTGCTTAGGTGGAACACGCACCTCCTCTGTGCTCAGCATTACTGCTGCACCAGTGAATACTGGCAAGGAGATGGACAGAGGCAGGCAGCCTGGTAGGAAGAAGCCTCCTTAAAGCAAAGCGATATCTTGTTTGGCTGCAGTGCTGAATTTTTAAGCTATAATTTTAAAGTGGAGTGTATGCCTTGTTTTGCAGAATCCCAATAATAAAGTCACATGCTCCTCTATGAGGAAAATCTCTTACAGGTTTCCACGAAACACTGTCTCCCTGTGAAAGATGAAATTGATGCAAGAGTACTTGCATAAATCTCTCTTAAATATGCACAAGGTTTTACTGTTACGTGACGTCTCCTTACACTGAGGAATGCTCTTCCTCTTTTTCTATGGAGAGATACAAGTTCCAGCCCCAAATAATAAAGAATGTTTGGACAGTTATATGTCCTTCAGAAAACAAAGTCCTGGGCCCTGGCCTCATGTGTTCTTGAGCAACTGCCCGTTTATATATTTATAGACTGGATATCAGTGAATAAATACAGCAGGAGGCTGTCCTTGGCTACAGCTGTGTCGCCCAGAATTTGGTGTAATGCCATAAGTTCTTTTTCGATTTTGAATTAAAAATTGAGGAAATGGCCTTCTCTGAAGAAGGCATGTATTTCTATTATTTTTTCCTTTTTCTTACTGTTTTTTTGAAGCACTGAAATCCATTAGGGGAGCAGTATGGTTGACCAGGCGAACAGACTGTACTTTTAGTCTTAGGCATCGAAACATACAGCTTTGATTAACTGTGTTACAGCTTTAACCTCCTTTCCAGTTGCTGGGTTGGTTCCACAGTGATGTGAAACAGGTCAGGTCATGTATCCCTGTCTGTAGGCACCCTAACACATGATGTTTAATGACTGATTAAGCTGATTATGGGTGTATCTTGTGGCTTTGCATTTATACTTGTCAGTCCTGGAAATCCCAATCCCAGTGTGTGGGAGTAGCTGTTATCCGTAGGTGAGATTTAGGAGCTCTATGAGTTTCTGTTGCATGGTGGCATTGAGAAACCATGTGAGGGCCTAAGGAGGTGGATGGTGAGTTACTGAGCACTGTGATAATCCTTTAATGGTGGCAGCATGCAGAATGATACACGGTAGCGTTACTAATAAATTACTGCAAAGCTGAAACAACAGTTTTGTGCATTGCTGGTTTAGATGCACTTCACCTATTCTCAGGTAATGCTCAGGTGTAAGGATATTCTTCCCTCAGCTTCACATTCTCAATCAACATCTCAGTTCCACCCAGAGTTTCTCACTGAGATTATGTGAACTAGAAGTTTAACAGAAAATAAATTTGTATTAATGATATTTTATCTAAAAAAAAAAAAAAAAAAACAAACATTAATAATTTCTTTATGTTGACCATCTGCTGTATGGGAATCATGAGCACCTTGTTCTAGATTTGTGCCGCTCAGAGCAAAGGCGTTAAGGAACTGCTGAGGGTCCCTGACCATCTCAGGACCATAAACAAGTACTTAGAACGGCATTAGCAGTGGCAATGTCCTGAATGGAAATAGGTGACATCAACAAATGGTATCAAAGAAAGAACTCACTGCTCTAGAGTTAATTGAAAAGTATGGGCTGGAAAATGAGTCAGCAGAAGACAACCAAAGATATGTGTCAAGAATGCATGTAAGAGAAGTTAGCTATGTCAGGGAATCTTTAAAAAGCTCATAAAGAAAGGACCATAATTATAATTGGCCTGGTGAAGAAGGATTAAAAAGAAAGAACTGACAGATAACTTGCAACTGCTTGGAAAAATACTTCTATTGAGATATATTGAAACAGTGTGAGATAGTAGGAGCATCATGTCAAATATGTAAATTAGTAAGATTTTTGCAAAATGTCTGGGTACATCCCTCTCCAGTTCCCCAGGGTCCTCACTGATTTTGGCTGGAACTATAGTTTGGCAACTTGAAAATCACTGTGGACATACTGGAAAGTAGATGCAGAGACCAAGTTTGGGAAATGTTAATTGTTTGTCTTTTCAATAGAGATAAAGTGATGATGATGCTCCCCACTAAGCATTGAAGTGGTATGAATTGCTGTAATTGCTGTGATTCAGAGGTGGGCAGTTCCAGATGGAAGAGAATAAGCTTGCTTTACAGTCACTAGGCAGGATATGGAAAATTATGGGTCCTGCATAGCTGTAGCTTGGCTGTCATCCACATCGGTAGTGTTTTGCATTGCTGTGTATGCTGTTAACACCTTGGTATATATGAATAGTGTGGTCACAATATAGCTGCTTGGGGAACTATAACTTTGAACTCTGTAAAATTTATTCCTGTGACTTCCACTGAGAGGGTTTGTTGGGTTTTGGTTGTTTTTTTTTTTACTCTGATAGAAGATGATTAATTAGAGTAGAAAAGCAGGAAGATAAAAGGGATGTATGTGTGCTTATCTTACTCAGCTATGCAGTAAGCTTACTTGCTTTTTAGGTATATGGTATTAGATTAGGATGTGAAAGCAATATAGAAGATAGCTCAGAGAGGGGCTTCCACATATTGCAGCCTCCAAAGATGTTCAGTAAACCTGGCAGCTTCTCTGCTGCCACGTTGAGGGATGGCCCTTCTGTCCAGTATGGGCCAGGGACAGCAACATTTTGGTAGATCTGACATGCAAATTGTCATCACAGCATTTGGAACTCTGCTTGGAACCTGTAATTAAAAAGCAGCATAAATGAAAAAAGAAAACACTATAATAAAAAAATTTCTGCTTTTTATTAGAGCTCAACTAAAAGAACTTGTAATTACCTGTAAGATTAGTGGACTTGTAATAGATTTTGTACTCTTTTCAGTTTTTATCCTGAGGGTGTCTAAGGTTGAACTACATGTTATTAATTACCACAGACACCTTCAAGCAGCTGTGAAGACATCTTCACATTTACTCTCATTCCTGTTTGAAAAATTTATGGATTATATACTTTAGCCCTTTTAATGCTGTTCCTACAGCAAAGAGCAGACCCTTCAAAATTTTTTGCAGCCATTACTTGACATTTTAATATTCCTCTGTCCTACACATCGTGCAGCCCACGGTCTGTGTGGAATTGCGGCAACTTACAAATGATTGAGCGAGATGATATGTGGGAAAACTTTATTCCCTTCATGGGATCCTGTATCCCGTTTCAAGAACTGATGCTTAAACATGTTCCTCAAACAATGTGAAGTCACAGGTGTGCCCGGCATATGGTTTAGCTGGGGAGTGTAGGTGCAATCCCATCTGCAAACAGTAAGTATTACCCTTTTAGAAGAAGATTTTATCTGGCATAAATTACCCACAGTTTCACCTTCCTTGACAGCATAAGATAAGATGCTCGGGTTTGTGCATGAGCAACTGAGCAGTGGCATAAATAACCTTCTGACAATTTTCTAATGTGATTTTTCACATGCAGAATCAGGGGTTTTGGCCAAGAGGAGCTTTGGCAAGAGGCTGTGGCAGTAACCTCCCAAACTGCCAAGTGAGTTTTGACAAGGCTTATCTGGCAAATCTGCAGTGTCTACAGAAGGGTTTTCAGGCCAGTGGCATAAGTAGATTTCAGGTTGAGCAAATTAGCTGACAGAATGGATTTTGAAGGTTGCTGTGTTACACTGAGCAGTCTTTGCCATGGACAAAGGAAGTGACAAATAGCTTTCCTTGAAACAAATGCCAGCCACAAGCTGTAAATCAGCCAGCACGGAGATAAAGCTACTGGAGAGTCTAATTTCTCTCCTGAGAAAGAATGTGTCATAAAGAAAGACCAAGTTTGATCATCCACAGGCGACTTGGACTCTAACATTGGCACATGAAGCAGTTGTCGAACTTTGTGGTTTCTTGGTTTGGTTGGGTTTTTTTCAGTTCTGAAAAGTTAAAGCCCTTGCTGGCAAAGCCTGTCCTCATATGCACTCTGTCCATCAGCTCTTTTTATTCCACCAAGAGCCTGAGTTTCACCTCTTCTTTCATGCTTTCTCCTTAGCTCAAAATAATTGCAGCTGCCCTTTAGTCTTTGGCTGTCAGAGTGAGCTGACCTGTTCTGTGCCTCCTGTAGCACTGTGGGCTCTTCCTCTGACGAATGTGAGGCATTCAACTGCAATGTAGGTTGGAGTTACTGAAAGTCCGGTTTTAAATGTCAGAGCAATGTAAACTTTTATATTATCAGTAAATAATTCCTAAATTCTCCTTACTGTTGGCAACTGGTTTAAGAGTGAAGGAATGTCTTGGATGTAATTACAGTATCAGGGTTTGATTAGTTTGGCTTAGCCAATCAACTATGTAATACTTTTTATCTATGGAGCAGTTATTTAGTTAACTGGCTACATGTTTTGTCTTTTAACATTGTTTTGTGTCCAGCTAAAACTCTGAGAGTTAGAATAGCACTTCATTGACTAGCATTTTAAATTGTTTAGATATACTGAAGTGGAAGATAAGCTAAGTGTTGTTTCTATCCAGGAGAATATTTGTAGAGGTGAGTTGATCACTGGAAGCGGCAATAAGAGACCCCATAATGTGGTTACACCTTTGCTAGGATGCCAGGACCTTTTTTATTGTGGTGAAACTCTGAGTGGATGGGAACATCTTTCTTGCAGCTGGAAAGATAATTCATTCTGAATTACTGTGCATCGAGTGAGTGCATTGCACTGCTGAGATGTGAGCTGCTGCCTACAGAAGTGGAATACCTATGCTGCTCAAGCCATGCATGTCTGCTTCTGCTGATGGGTCTCCATCTGAAATCAGCTCCTGAAATGATTATTGCTTCATCACTGAAGCACACCAGGCTCCTGTGAGCAAACCTATAATACTTCTGCCGCTCTCAGCTTTTAACTGTTGTTGTTACTCACAGACCAAAAGCTGTAGGTTGCCCATGAAGATTCATTGGCAGCAGTCTTCTATTATATTGGGGTTATAAAGCAACATTTCGTTCATTTCATGTCACTTGAAAACTATAAAGGACAGGAAAAAGTTCTCCTGGCAATTCCAGAGAACACATTGCTGGAGAGGGTAAGTAGTTTTCTCCCATTGCTCATTTGCTGGTGGAGAGATGCTTGGCTGAACAAGGGCCAGAAATGGAAGTGGTAATCATTAAACAAGCAAATCCACTGGTTGTGCTCTCCAAAAAACTCATGACAGAACATACTTCCCAGTCCTGAGAGGTACTAAGTCCCCTGTGCAGAGGGAGGGGGACATACTTGCTGCTGTGGGATGAGGGCGCTCAGTACCTTACAGAATCTCACATGGTCAGGTGCAGAATTTGTGCGTCTGGGTGAGGGAACTGTGATCTGCAAATTTCTCCTCTATCTGCAGAGCTACTCAGATACAACATTAAAGTGTGATTTGAATGTCCAGAATAGCAGATAGTGGTTAACTGTTTTAAAAATGGGTCAAAAGTTGCCATTGCCCCTCTGAGGTTTTTTTGAGATATATTCTTTTGTGTCCCAACAGCTGAGAAAATAACTCTCCAAATCAGTCACTTCAGTTAATTTGCAGATTCTCTCTAGTTAATTAATTCCATAGGAAAGAAAAATTGCCATTGCTTTTTTTTCTTCTTTCTTTTTTAGGTGAACATGTTTGTGGAAGGATTCCATGATGCTATTCTTCTTTATGCTCTAGCTTTACAGGAAGTCCTGAAGTTTGGTTTCAGTAAGAAAGATGGGGAAAAAATTGTTCAGCAAACGCGGAACAGAACATACGAAGGTAAGAGTTAATATGGAATTCCAGCTTTCAGAGTCAAAAAAACCTCAGGTCTTTGTTCCGTGCAGAGGACAGACCCATGCCTATTCCACTCCTAAATGAGAAGAAAGTAACCGTATGAAACCACGTACATCTTTAAGGCTGGCTCACATACCTCACCAGTCCGATTTTTTTTTGCACCAACTGTCGAGGTCTTACTCAGTTCAAAAAACTCTTAACAATTTAATGACCCTCACTGATGTTGTAAAGAAATACCAATAATTTTTTCAGGCTCCGTCTTTGTTTTTGAAAAGATTACAGCTGCTCGCTTTGCTCATGTTCATCTATTAGCTCTGAGGTTGCCTCATTTTTTCCATTTTGCTTTTTTATCTTAGAAGCCTGGGAATGGATAGAAGCAAGCAGGTGCCAGGGTTGGGGTTATTTTGTGTTTCTCAGTGGGATTCCTTTGGGCCCTAGAAGGATTTCCCCCAGCCTCCTTTCAGGAGCTGTGTGTGTTATCACAGTGGCAGCTGCTGAACAGCACTGTGCCTTTCTGTGCCTAGTCCTGGAGGCTGCAATTTGCAGTGCAATTGGCACTTATGTATCACCTTGCTGATGCAAAGCAATGCAAATGCTTTTGCCAGGTAAGAATTGTAATAAGGAAACTGAGGATTATTGGTTTCATCTGTCATATCTTAAAATATTTCCATCCGTCTCTTTATAATGTTCCCATCCATCTCCCATAATGCTCCAGTCATTTAGTGTAGGATTGGCAAGATTTCCTATGGAAATGCCTGAGAGAAAGAAACATTTCCCCTAGATAAAAAGCGAATGATTCATTTGAATGTGTAAGAAAAACCTCAGTGGCCAGGCTCTCAGCTCTAAGAACACACTGGACATAGTATAGGAAGGCAAGAAGGGCAGCAGCTCCAAACCAATTTTCTGTTCTCAAATTGTGGTCTGAACACAAGGTAAAAGGATACTCA
Source organism: Ptilonorhynchus violaceus (assembly GCA_013397565.1). Classification (NCBI taxonomy): domain Eukaryota; kingdom Metazoa; phylum Chordata; class Aves; order Passeriformes; family Ptilonorhynchidae; genus Ptilonorhynchus; species Ptilonorhynchus violaceus. Next base: position 151,831 of record VZRJ01009423.1, on the reverse strand, counting down.
GGTCAGCTTATGGGAACACAGGGATTACATCAAGTTACGCTGGTTGCAGTCATCCCATAAACAGCCCTGCACCAGCTGGAGGTTGTGCTTGGTGTCCCACTGCCTCCCTTGACATCCCCAGCTCCCCTAAACACTGTTTTAACAGAGGGAATTTGCTGTCTAAGGATTTGCCTCACTGTTTGGTTGTACTGTGCATGAACAGATGCCCCAGCACAGTCTGTGTTTTCTCTGCTCCTGTTTCTATGCTCCAGGAAACCACCAGCTGGTGTGTCCATGCCGTCTTTTGTAGTACCATGTGTTCTGTGTGGGTTCCATGGTTGGTTCTCACACCTTGCTTGTAAAAACTGGCAGGAGGAAAACTTGTGAGGAAAACTTTCCCCACTTGTGAAAAACAGGTTGTTGTTGGTGGCTGACCTGTCACACCTATTCTGAAAATGTAGCTGAGTTGGGCTGGGAGGGTGCAGTTGAAAAGGTCAAAATGCCTTGTAAGTCATATGCCATCTCCTCCCTGTGGCAGTGCTTTGCTGGACATAAAACTGATTTTGAAAGAGGCCTTTAACTTTGTCTTGCAGTCCAGTCCTTTCAGGAAGATCACATCCCTTTATTCTGCCTGTGAGCCCTTCTCTGCAGTGGATGCTGCATCACAGAGTGTGGTTCATGCATGCACACATCAGGCTCTGCTGCAGGACTGAAGCTTTATAATTCCCTTGAACTTTTGCAGGCCTCAGTGATGAGAACTCCAGTTTCATTAATGACATTAATTTAACTACTGACATCTAGATATCTGATTGTGTTGGCACCTCATTTTACAGCCTGCTCTGACCCATCAGGACTCCCAACAGAATGTGGATGCTGCTTCCTGCAGAATTCCATCTGCCAGCCACAACTGCACAGACATTATGGGCTTAGGAAGGTATAAGGCTGAGGTGATCAAAGGATTTCTTACTGATTGTTTGGTTAAAAACGACATGATATAACTTGCGGGCACATTTTGTGGAGAATATTTCCTATTTATTGGCATTTCCTCTGAAAAAGTACGAAAATTTTTTGTATGTAGGTATCTCACATGATAGAATAAAGTTCAGATGAAATCATTCCACCTTCATCCAAATGCAATTCTTCATTAAGGTTGTTTCAAGATTTCCTACCTCTGCTTCTTAAGGAAGGAAGTTGCAGGAAATGTCAGCATTTCAAACTCCTATTTTTGATTTAGATGGAAAAATTAAAAATCAGTCTTTTCCACTGAAAAAAAGTCCCATAGGAATTCTGAGTTTGAATTTTAGTACCTACTTTCAAAAATTGAGGTTTGGTTTTCTTAGGCCAGGAAAGTGTCTTTTCCAATTAGCACCTGCTGTCAGATCCAGAATCCAAACTGCAGTGTAAGCAGGGAAATCACAGTTCTTCGTAGAGGTCTCTTCTTCCGGACAGCCAAGTGGTTGCTACACCCCTTCAGTTTCCTTGCCGAAATGGAATTGACAATTGCTTGATTACTGTCTTGTTATAATGAAATAGGTGCTCAAGAATAATCTTTGATTGGCACTGCTTATTTTGAAAACCACAGCAAGCTGAAATATCCCTGACATCATCACTAAATCTGAACAGAGACACAATACATGGAGGTGTGTTAGTCTGTTGCACGCTCACTATCACTGGGCACTTTGAGGGCAGTTCATACTCTGAGTGAGTATTTGATTTCCATTTTCTGACTGACCATCACTGAGAGGCAGGGTCTCCATGACTCTGTGGCTGGGCTTGTAGTTGGTGTAAGATGGATGTACAAATGTCCAGGGGTGCCTGTTAGCCTTGCATGGGTGTAAATGGCTGTGTTTGGTGTCAGACAGTGGAGGATCACATCTGAGAATATCTGAGGTGATAGAGCTTATCAGCAGTCTTACTATGTCTTCAATAGTTAATTGGTATTATTTGATGGATTTTAAGAACCTGTTTGACTTACACCTCAAGAATGTGGAGCCATGCTTCTTGTACACAAGGACATACATTTAAAGGAGAGGTTCAGACTGAATCTAAAGGTGTGTTTATTTCCCATGACAATTCAAACAAGTTGCCCCAGTGAGGTTATGCAGTTTCCATCCTTGGAGGTTTTAGAGACAAGATAAAACCTTGAGAATCCTGCATCCTCCTGGCTGACCTTGCTCTGAGCTGGAGACTGGGCTCAAGATCTCCTGAAGCCCCTTCAAACTTGAGATATCCTATGAATCTATGATCCCCAGTTCCCCTAAAGTTTTCTAGAAATTGTAAAACTAGGGAGTGAACTGGTGGTCTAAGCATAGAAACCAAACTGCACTATTATGTAGTTAATCTGACGTAGATGAATGTAGGGCTTAGTGCATATGTAGTGCACAGGGTGCTCCTTGTCCATGCCATCTCCAGCATCCCATTAGATGGAAATAACATTGGACTGTTTGTATGGCTGCAGCAGCCCCTTCAGACTGTGGAGTGTAGGTCTATGCCCCTGGTCCTCTGCAGCACATGAGCTGGACTGTTTGTTGAGGCATCCATTTTTATGTATTCCAGGATTAGGCTCTCTGTAAATAATTCACATTAAATAGATTTGTTTTTTATCCTTACATGCTGGTTTTTGGATTAGATTTTTCTCACGTATTAGATTTTTCTCCAGTCTCACACATTTGATGTTTAAAAAGGAGAAATGTTAAGAATTCAGGAATGCAGACACTGAGATGAAATTACAATTTCTTCTGGAATGCCAACAAAAATGCTGGGAGACTGATGCGATTTCCTGTCACATTGGTCTGTAAAAACCTGTCCACTGTTTTCGTGTTTTGCTTGGAAAGGCTCAATATTTTAACTAATTAATTTTCTGATTCCTCACATGCCATTCTTTAGGCATTGCAGGCCAGGTGTCCATTGATGCCAATGGAGACAGATATGGGGATTTCTCTGTGATTGGAATGACAGACCCAGAGGCAGGCACACAGGAGGTAAGGAAACAAACACCACGGCAATTGGCCACTGATGAATTAGTAATTCAGTGTAATGTAACATGATATCATCTCTTTACTTGGTGGCTTAATCTTACTAACTTAAAGAGCAAAGCCTTTCTGTAAAATAGCGATTTTGAAGTAGTTACCTGAAGGTTTTTTCTTTCTTCTTTTCTTTAACAATACATCTTTCTTCACATGATGCTAGTCTTTAACTAAATGGTGATTTCTCACAAGCTAGTTAAGCACTGATAATTTGAATATATGAAATTATTGTTTAAAATGAGCAAGGCCTTTTATTCATTGTTAGGAAGAAAGATTATTCTTATAGCAACAGTGATGCACAAGTTATCCTGATGTATTTACACACCAAGTACAGGTATTTTCATCTTACTCCGTGGTCAGCCACAAGCAGGAGGCTGCCACCTTGTCTGGCCTTGTTTGCCAGGCAGTAAGACATGTGCCTTGTTTTCAGCGTTTAAGAAACATTTTAATCAGATGGTTCCATGTGCACCACATAGGATATTCCACTGGAAGCAGAAGAGATGGACTGTGAAAAAGTCTATGAGAAACAGCACCAGCTGCACACAGAGAAGAACATGTCTCGGCTGAGTTTATTAATACATACACTGCTCTAAGTCTAGCTGCACTGTAACACTTTTGTTGGTCACAAAATCAGCATCAGCCTGAGCTTTGCTGGTCTCCCCGATTTCAACAAGCTCAAACATAAAGCAGCAGTATCTGAGCTGGACATTTCCATGTGTGGATTTGAATCCAATGGAGTTACATTGTTCCTGTTGGTACTGCAGCAGAGTCAAACTCAAGGAACCTTTTTAAAAGCATGAGGATGTGTAGTGTATTTTAGTGTGTAAAAGTGATTCAAAAATTACAGCAATAAAGTGCAAACACTCCCAGTGGTGGTAAGAGTACAGATTGGTTGGGATAACTTTGGTGTGAACAATCTGCATTCCTTCTGTTTGTTCAGTCCTTTAGCTTTTTGTCTCATTATTCAGTTTAATCTCCTTCTTCTACCCTTCCCTCCATTGCTCTTTCACTTTCTTTTTAATGTTACACTTATTCTTTTAGCTTATTGTTCAGCTTCCCTCTGCTTTATTATGTACATAAATATAAATGCAGTTAACATTTTATGTGTGATTACTTACTACTTATGTCAACCACATAATTTCTACCTTCATGCCTCACTCTAAAAATATTGTTTCTTTGATAACTTGTTTTATTCATTTGGACAGTTTTTTCTGTGTCTGTCTGAGAATGTTTCTCAGCTGAACTGTACCACATGGATGGGTGTTTAGGCAGAGCTGTTTTCCCAGGTCTATTCACAGAACTTAAAGCTAGAAGAAAATCTAGATCATCTAGTTTGACCTCTGCTGTATTAGACACAGGCAGGTTTCTTAACCTTGTATGGACCCCTGTAGTTTACATATGACTGAAGCTCATGTTGTAACAGGCATACATTTTTAATTTGGAGACTCTGAAAGAACAGGGACTGTCTCACTGGTTCCCTCAGTGCTTGTTCCACAGATTAACCATCCCTGCTGTTTAAAAATCTATACCCTACTTCTGATCTAAGTCTGCTTGATTGCTGCTTACAGCTTTTTGTTCTTAAACCATTCTGCATAATTTCTTACTTAGTAAGTCTTGCTGGTAGAGGACTCTCCCACTCTGGTTTGATAAATTAAACAATCTCTTGATAGATAATCAGCTGCCTGTGAATGGTATCTGTTTTTTCGAGTTTACTGAATTTGCCTTTAGTTTTGAACAAATGTTGAAAACCCTCATTCTTCAAAGGATTTATATCCCAGTTGCAACTGTGAGAGAAATAAGTTTCTCTATTTAGTACAAAATCTACCTTTGTGTGTCTAACCAGAGCAAACATTCTTTAAACTCTTTAGCTTCAACATGAAATGTACGTGAAAGATTTGAACAGGCTATCCATGCCTTGAATTGTAAACCTGGTGTATTAATATCTGATTTTTATCCATAACAGGAGAAATACACCTATTGATGTGCTTCTGCCATTGCTTCTGACCACCTCAGTGTCACAATATTTAGTCTTACTTACTGTACACAGATGTTTTTAGAACTGTTTCCAGATGAGTGACCTACAACTGTTAGCACAATTTAGTCCCACAACTTTGTAGTAGATTCAACATATGTTATCTTGGATAAAGCCTGAAACTGTTGAAGACAGGACTGAAATTCTGACATGTCTTGATAAATTGGTTTGAAAAAATAGTCTATAGTACCAGGATAACAAGCATATATAAATATCAACAACTACTGAAATACAAGATCTGGAGATTTTAACTGAAAACTATCAAGTACCTCTGAATTCTGCCAAAACAGAAAACTCCAGCATGGCGTGTCTAGTTGAGAGTCTCAGCACTAAAAGTGCTTGAAATCATGGAACCATAGAATGGCTTAAGTCGGGAGGGCCTTAAAGGTCATCCAGTTCCAACCTCCCTGCCGTGGACAGGGACACCTTTCACTGGACCAGATTGCTCTGAGCTCCATCCAGCCTGGCCTTGAACACTTCCAGGGATGTGGAAGCTGCACCCCCAGCTTCTCTGTGCAACCTGCGGCAGTGCCTCACCATCCTCAGAGAAAAGAATTTCTGCCTAACATCTAATCTAAATCTCTCCTTTTTTAGTTTAAATCTGTTTCTCTTGTCCTGTCACTACCTGCCTGTGATAAAGTTGCTGTCCCTCTATTTTATAAGCCCTCTTGAAGTACTGGAAGGCTGCAATGAGGTCTTCCCAGAGCCTTCTCTTTTCAAGGCTGAACAATCCCAACACTCCCAGCCTTTCCTCATAGCAGAGGTGCTCCAGCCCCCTGATCAGCTTCGTGACCTCCTCTGGGCTTGTTCCAGCAGGTCCATGTCCTTCCTGTGCTGGGACCCCAGAGCTGGATGCAGAGCTCCAGGTGGGTCTCACCAGAGCAGAGAAGAGGGGCAGAATCTCCTCCCTTCCCTGCTGCCCACGGGTCTCCGGATGCAGCCCAGGACACGTTTGGGTTTCTGGGTTGTGAGTGCCCATGGCCAGGGCCTGCCCAGCCTCTCACCCACAGCACCCCCAAGTCCTTTCTCAATGTCTGTCAATGTGTCAGGTCTGCTCTCGATGAGTTCTCCCAGTCTGGGCTCATGTCTAGCTGCTGACACTTTCACTTAGCTGGGTGACAGTCCTGAGCACTCAACCTGCTACGCAGCAATTAAAAAAAGCCCAGGGAGAGAAGGAGTATTCAGAAGGTTAAAAAGCTTGTGAAAACTGGATTTATATAGAAGAGAAGCCTGAGAGCAGAATCAGATAAGAGCCTGTGAATATATAAAGCAGTGTTTCAGAAAGGAAGAGTTTCTATGACCACTGGCAATTCCGCAACAAGTGATGGATAATTACAAAAAAAGAATTTTAGGTTACGTGCTAGGGTAAACAACTGACAGTAAGACTAGCTAAGTTCCAGAATAATTGCTACAGAAATTGTCAAGTCTCCATCTTTGAAGTCTTTTATGAAGAGATTAGATAAACATCTGTCAGGAATGCTTTTGTTCAGCAGATTCTGCCCTGGGGCAGGGCATGCACTACATAACCTCTCACAGACCCCTTCGGCCCTCTTCTCAGAGGTTCAACATCATGCCAGGGGAGTCGAGTGAGTGATGCTGCTCTCCTGTTTGTTTTACTTCTCTAAGTTGATGGGAAAATATTTTCATTCCTTTCTTGTTTTGCACAGGTGATCGGGGACTACTATGGAAAGCAGGGGCGATTTGAAATTCGATCAGATGTGAAATACCCTTGGAACCACGGCAGGCTGAGACTGGATGAAAGCCGAGTTTCAGAGCACACAAACAATACACCGTGTAAATCATGTAAGTTCAGTGACTTAATGCTTCTGCCCCAGCTCCAGAGAGAAGAATCCATGTGTTGATGCAACATAACAGGCCATATTCAGTTGTTTAGCACAGTTGCCCAACTGAGACATAGTGACTGCCTCTCTCTCCTGACTGCTTGGGAGGTTAAGGTCTGGCAGCTGTGCGTAGTCTATGGTCTGAATCATTTCCCTGAACTTAAACTTGACAGTAATCGTGATGCACAGCCCAGAGCCCTGGAGGCTTTAGGACTAGCCAGAAAGAGGGATATAACTGAAACCCCAAACAGAGAATAATCATACTGATAATTAGAAGCTGATGGGAGTAGCGTTCTCCCTGTGCAGAATGATTTTCAGTGTCATGTGAAGGCAGTGAGGGGACCAGTAGCTGAATTGAAGTGAAGTCAGTTGAATGGGGTGACATCTGTGAATTCAGAAGTCTGGGCTTACCCTCCACAGAGCAGGTGTCCATGTTTTCCAGCACACTGACTTTGTAGACTCTGTTGTAGTAAGCAGGACATTGCAAGGAGATTGGGGTAGGACGATACTTGTGCCTTAGTGGCAAAGAGTGGTCTTAACTTTTCCTGTAGTGCAAAGGTAACTCCAGCCTGGTAACTCTTCAGTCCTTGAAAAACCAGTGAGTACACATACCATCTGTGGTCAGCATGGTGTAGCTATGCACCTTCTTCCTTCTGTATGGACAGAATCCCCTCAAAGGCTCAAGGATAAATGAAGAGAAGGGAGCAGTTTAATTTCCTTCTCTGTTCCTTTCCACAAACCCAGGAGGGCATGGAAACAGAAGCAGACTATGTGTACAAGAAAATGCCGTTCTTCTTCAGAAGGCCTGAACTTCCCAGTGACAGTCCCTGCTTGGGCTCCCCTTCAGCCACTGTGTCCTTGTTGTGTCTCTGCTGAGATTTGAAGCAAGTTGAAACTCATATGGCTTTAACTTGAAACAATATATCTTCAGAAAAAAAAGAAAAAATTCAGTAACTGTTGGATGATCACAGTCATTTTAATAAACCTTGGTGATAGTGGGTTATGATGCTAAACCAGGTGAAATGAGTTTGTTTCTGTTACAGTGACTCAGGGCGTGATCAGTGCTGATTCCCATTATGTGCGTCACTGTTATTCCCAGTCTGTGTCATGATTCATACCAAGCTGTCCAGACCAGTTCCCTAACAACATTCCCATGTATCACATCTCCAGAATTGTGTCTTCATCTGACACTGATTTTGGGGGCTTTTTTAGCCCTAAGGAAAGCAAGGACAAAAAGTAAACATGCAGACACTGGAACAGGTTCTCATGGAGTCCTGAGCTCTGAAAGGCTTTCGTTATTATCTGATGTTGGTCACTAATTTCCTAGTTGGTTGTGTGTTTTTTCCAATATAGGAATGCGAACAGTTCTCAGTATAAATCCTGATTGTTTATTTTTCCCCTTTTCAAGCAGGTGGTCTAGGAGAATCAGCAGTTACAGGAATAGTTGTGGGCGCCTTGCTTGGAGCAGGATTGCTAATGGCTTTTTACTTTTTCAGGTTAGTCCAATTCATTGAAAGTTCTGTAAACTTTGTTATTCATCATCCAAACTTTTCAGCTCCTGGCAGAACATCCTTGATGGGAGACAGAGAGGCACCATAACAACGTGTGGTAACATTTTCACCAGAGACAGTGAACACACTTTGATTGTCCTTTTGTGTTTATCCAAATAATTTTATTGACTTGGGTTTTCATCCTGTAACTACTTACATCTCTAAGTAACGTTACTCATGGAAGTAATTTCAGTGAGTTCCAGACATTCACAGTTGCTTTAGTAAAATGCCCTGGCCTTCAAAGCCTTCTTTGTTTGGTGCTCCTTGCCAGCACAGTTGTGCAGGCTGTGATCTGCAAGAGATTTATATCATTTGCCTGGTATTAAATGGAATTGTACTGGAGAACAGAAAGAGATTTCTGTTTCGGTGTAAGAGAGCATTTGGATTCTGAAGCTGTGCATTTAACTTAATAAACTGAGGTCAGTGCAGGGTGATCAGTGTTTTATTCTTGTTTAAGTAAAATAATTCTTACACTGCTGGTCAGCAAATGTAAGGTCTTGATAACAGATCCTATACTGATGGAATAAATTAGTTATATGTGTTCGGCACCTTTTGTGTACAGTAATTAATCCTCCTGCTATGGAAGAGAAAAGTCAGATAGGAGAATAGAATTAATCTCTGCATATAAGAATCAGATAATTCTATCCAATAAAAAATAACTGCTTATGAAAAATATTAACAAAATAAAACAAGCAAAACCTGCTTCAATTCACCAGGACACTTTTAGGGTTTCAAAGAACCAGGGTTATTCATCAGGTGCTTACAATTGGAATTTGGCAGGGTGATTTTATTTTCGCATGTGTTCAGTGCTTATTGGGTTTGAGATAACATTAAATTAGCTTGGATTGATTAAAGACTGTCTTAAAAAGAAAATACAAGTCTGTCTTCATATTTGATGTCATCAGAGATTCTTGCATCTTACATAGATTCTCAGTCAGAGATGACTCTTGTTAGGTGTGGGTTTTAGCATTGCTGATGTATGTAAGGACAAGAAATAAAGCAACAGATATCCTGAGCTGGTATAGAGCTATGCAAAGTATCATTGCAAGAACAGAACTTAAACTCCTAGTCATCTGACACAAAGATTTGGATTGGAAATCCATCTGAGCAAAGGCGGGTGTCTACAAAAGTAGGTGTACACATCTGACCTCAACACCCAGTCCCAGTCTGACCATACACAGTTTATGTATGGTCAGAAGGGAGAAATGAGCACTTTTTTCTTCTGTGCAGTTCATGTCATCCTCATGTAAAAGCTAAACCAGGTCTCTTAGTAGTGCCTGTTTCTCAGTTAATTGATGGAAGCTGCAGGTACTGTCACGTGGGTCTACCTGTTAGATATGTCTAAAGATACATGGGTGAATTTCACCCTGGAGATCTGATTGCAGTTGCTCAAAGCAGGAGTAGGGACAACACTCTTAATCCACCATTAGAATAAATATCTGAAAGATAACAAATCAGGATGCATGGGTCAGAAAAGGTAGGTTTAGCAATTGTGTGCCTGGAAGTGATTTGTACTTGCAGCTTCTGTGCCTTTTAAACTGTAAATGTACTTTCTGATTACATCTTATTTGGATCTGTAATTGTCACAAATGAGCATGCAAATACAGTTTTGAGTGTGCATGCAAACAGTTAAAAGGTCTGGGTAGTAGTTCTGATATGTAGCTTTGACTAGGATTTTAACTTAAACACCCGTATATTTAAAATTTGGACCTGTCCTTGTGCAGCTGCTACTACTGCGCATGAAAATACACATGAAAATTGTCTGACTTGAAAATACATAAAGGAAGTAAACAATACAGGTTTTTCAAGTTATTTTGGAGCCTACTGATACAGACACAAATACCCAGGGAATATTTTCAGAACTTTTAGGTTGCCACCTTCTATTCAGCCATGTTGGCTGAAGCAAAACCTTGGTGGTGTGAAAATCTTTCTTCCACTGCTGCATACTTACCTCTGACTCCTAGTGGATTAGAGCTTTCCTTGGCATATGGGCTTTTTGTCCTGCATCTCCACCAGCAGTACAAGCACATGGGGCTGGACTAATGCCCTTCTGAAAAATTTGTCTAAATAGAAGCATAAATGTATAAAACATAAATGTGAATCATCTGATGATTTTCAGTGGAGATTTGGGTACTAAAGGGGAAGCTGAAAGGCAGTCAGAGGGCTTGTTTAATGTACGAAATAACATAGCAGAATTCTTCAAAAGGCCCTACAGGAAGACATACAGGAAGAGCTGTGTCTGATGCATGAGCATTTGTGTTTATTTCTTATCTGTGCTCTACATCCCTCTTCTTAATTCATCATGTTACCTTCTCTGACATTACAAACACACTAACTTTTTCAGAGGGAAGTGGGAAGATTAGTTGGTTAATACATAGTTTCAGTGAGAAAGGCAGCTGAATAGTCAGATCTGTTGTTTGAACTCTCCAGAAAGTTCCCCCTCACCAAGCATACTGAAAAGAAATTTGGCTTTGATCAATATAAAGCAGTGATGTGACGCAGTTCACATGACACTTCACAAAAACTCCTAATCACTTAGATCAGAAATTTTCAAAGAAGCAAATGTCTATGTCTCAGTGCTTTGAGACTACTATGTAGAAATTAACAGGCATTCTTGAGCCTGGGTAAAATGTTTTGAGGCAAACTACTTTAATCTTTGACCAGGGTTTCACATTCTGCCACGTTTCATTTTTCAAATGGCACCCAGCTGTCCCCTGCAGGCATTCTTTCTAAGGGAAGTCTGTTAGCCTGTAGCTAGAGAAGGATTTCTCATTCTGTTCCTTTCCTTTCATGCAGAAAGAAATACAGAATAACTATTGAGAGACGAACTCGACAGGAGGACTGTAACATGGGGAAACATCGGCAGTTACGTGAAGACTCCATTAGATCTCATTTTTCTGCTGCCTAAAGAAGAAGAAGAAAAAGAATCCCATTCTTCCTAGGGAAAAAAAGAGAATTAGAGAAAAAGACACAACCAAAGACACCAGTGTAAAAAGAAGAGGCTCTTGAAGAACTCACTCTTTTAAGTAGTAATTTTGTCTTAATTTCTTTCAGAAGCTCAGGAATGATTTACTAATCACATTATGCCACATGGCCTTTCATCTCATGAAAAAAGAAAATTATGCAGTCTGATGTTATAGGATGTACTTAATATGTAAAGACAGTATTTCCTAAGGCATGTATTAAGGCTAGCAGATTTGGGTTTAGTTGATGAGGAATGCCTCATTCTGTTCCTCTTTTCTTTTTTTAGCTTCTGCCACCTCCTTCCATATTTGCATCTCACTGATGGGTATCAAATATGGTTTCAGAGGCACAGGTGCTGGTTGCTGTCGAAAGGAAAAAAGGGATACATTTAGGGTATGATCCTGCATCACTAAATCACTGCCTTTGATAACAGGGGATATGAAATTTGGTGTACGGACCTTAGTTCTGGGAGGGAACTGGCACTTGGTTGTAATTAACTCCACTGAGAAAGTCAGGCAGGTGGAAACACACAAACCATTCTTTCCTCATCTGTGTGGTACCACAGTCAAAAGCACTGTTCTTCTCTCTTAGGTGCTGGGATTTAGGAAGAACTCCAGTGATTGATGAGGGTTTCACAGGTGTGAAATAGTGAGAGATTAGACAATCAGGTCTCCAGAGAGGACTGGTTAATTCCTCAGTCTTACATGTATTTTGTCACACTCTTTTCCTGCCACTGCCATGACTTTTCAGAGAGGCAAATATAGTCCATGTCAGGCCTGCTCCTGTTCCCAATGAAGTCAATGGCAAAATCCCGTTAACTTCAGTGAGGACAGGACTGCATCCAAAACTGTAAATATGAAAGTGTTTGTATAGCTGATGCAATTCAAAAGGGGATTTTTTTGTGTGTGTGTAAAAATGACATTCCATGCTACCATTTTATTTTTTAGGATATTTTTAATCTTGTATTTTTCTATTAAAGTATCTATTTTTGCTTTGGTAGGATTAAAAATTGAGGAAGAGAATGTTTTGAATACATATTTTTTATGATAGGAGTAATATGCAGGGAAGGTCAACAGCTGTAAATACATTTTAGAACCAGTATTTAGGGGAGGAGAAATGACTTTGTGGATAGTGATAGACTTTTTGCCCCACTTTTTTCTCCAGGCATGTGCAACATTCAAATAGTTATTTCAACAACACAAATGCAGTTACTGAATTGTCTATGTGATGATCACCCTGATTCTGTAAATAATGCATTTTTCTCAGAAGTCAGTGAGATTTAACTATTCATGTGTGCGCAATTAAACACCCAAGGAACTTCCTTCAGAAATAGGGTGGTAAAACACTAGGGCTGACTTTAATACTGCTGCCATCAGTATTCCTGGGACTTTTGCCATTTATTTTACCAGGAGCAAAACTGAATCTGTGATGAATTAGCTACTAACAGGTTATTTTATACTAGACACTGGAGAGCTTTGCACTTTCTAGTCAACAAATGGAAATGAACAGTACTTACTGTAAATGTGAAGAAGACGCATAAAAATATTGTTGGGTAGGAAAACCAAGCTATGACTGTGGTTCTAGTGCATGAAATATTTTGGTTTGTTCTATTCTGATTTCATAAGCAGAACTTTCTGGTCTCAGCAGTTATAGTCAGACTTGAAAGTTAATCTCAAAACTGGCTCTGAAGCCTGACTTTTACAAAACTTCTATGCCCTGAGAAGCCAGAGTACCAATTCTGAGAAACCACTTTGAGGTACCTGGAAGTGAATGAAGAGCAAAAATTGGCTGCGTCTGCTTTCTGCCGCCTTTTATATGTTATTGGGCTTTTGTTTCCCCTTGTATTTCACTTCTTTCTTAGCATATGGAGGGGTTCATCACCTGCCCTTGTGAAACACTGTCCAATGTCCCAGGCAGCCAGAGGGCAAGGTTTCCTGACTGTCAGGGCAGCTCCAGTACAGGAAGTAGACTTCCATCATCCCATTTCCTAGTCTGGGCCTGTGTGACTTCTGCAGAGGTGCTGTAACCAAAGCAGCACTGATCAGTTGATGGTTTTCTGAAGTATTCTCCTTGTCTCATGGGCACCAGAGAAGATGGTAGGCTAGAGCAGCATTCATGCTGCTATGAAACTGGGGAGGAAAAAAGACTTCCTGATTAGTTTTGGGGGTTTTTTTCAGGCAGGTTTTTTTTTGAGTTTGTTTAGCCCCTGGGCATGCTTAAGGTTCGGGGTTTATTTAAATACTTTCCAAGACAGTTTTGATTTACTTCTGATTTTGCAAATTTGCCTTTCAGTATTTTTACTTTCTTTTACCCATTTGACTACTTTGCTACAGAAAAAAAAAGGGAAGGAAAATTTTTAAATATGTAGCGAAAAGAAGGTGTGATTTGAAGCATAAACTTTTTTTGAAATTGTTTTTGTTGTGACTAGCTTTGCAGTGTGGACTGGTACTCAGTCACTAGTTTGGCATCAAGACAGTTGTGTAGATGTGCATTTTTCCTGTGCCATGCACAGTTGAGTCACACCAGAAGACAGGAGATCTGGCTGGGACAATAAATTCTTAAGGCAGTTTATTTATTATGACATTTCATGATAACTATTAAAAAAAGTATAGTGAAAGGTCACTTTTTAATAAAAAATAATAATTCTGATCCTTTGTTTTATGTAGGGTTTTAAATCATGACCTCAGCAAGTGTTTCTATGAGATGTCTGTTGGTGGGATGCTGACAGAGGCTTAGCCAAAACTGTACATCCCAGCACCTCCCAAGAAAGGTGAACCTTCTTTGCACCTTGGAACATTTTAGATCAATGAGCTTTAATGTTTCCAGATTGATGCGCACAAATGTGTGCGTTTTTCCCATGGAAGTGTGGAGATCATTTAAGACATTTCACATAAGTAGATTCCTTCATAGCATAAATAAACTTGCTCTTCTTAGCTGCCTTTCACAGGCCTCTTGTAATAGTTCCCAAGTCTTCCATGGACCATAGATCAGAAGCTGCCTTGAGGTTAGATTATTCAGCAGAGAGATTCTTTACTGGCTAATGCACTTTTCCTTTCTGGTTCATCTGCATTAGCTCAATGCCACAATGTTTAGGTTCCGAACTCTAAGGGAATGTCTAATCAAAATAATAATAATTGATTCTCAAAAGAGGTTTCAAAACCTACATTTTTGGCTTCAGCAAATTGCCCGTATTACAAACATACATCTGTATTACAGAGCAGTACAAGGAGACCCTTGACTCAGCTCAGCACTTCAGAACACACTTAAAATATGCTCAACTTCAGCTTCTAAGTGCTTTGCTCACTTGGGACCAAAGGGTATGATCCTGGCCATGGCTGAACCGAAGGGAAATTCGCGTATGCTTGAATTGGAGAAAGGCTGACCCCATAGGCCATGTTTATTGGTAAATCTTACAGTTGTGCCTGTTAAATTGAAGAACAACTAGTGGCTTCATACTTTTGTTTGTCAAAGTTTGACAAATTCTGCTAATTTACTATTTTTTAAAATTATTAAATAGTGGTCAGCTTAATAGCTGATTCACCTTAGAATCCACTTCCTGAGGGTTCTGTGGACAGTTTTCCTGCCTTTCACCCTCATAACTTCAACACATAGGCTTCCTCTGCAAGTGACAAAGATATAGCAAAACTTTCAATAGTACCTATGATTTAGTGTCTTGAAACCCACAATTTCAGAGTCAGATGCCTAGATGCTTTGTCCAGGGCCACTGGTAGTTCTGGAAGTTTTGTTCATGGACAGTTTGTGTGTTCTGAGTTGTTTGTGACTACCACCATCACCAGTTAGTTACCGGTTTCTGCTGTGAGGTGCTTCATTGAAGACCACACCCAGCTGAGCTCTGAAAACATTCAGTTTTTGCTAAAATTTGTGATTCAGAAGGGTCTGCACCTTGCAAGATTGCCAGAATTCAGTTTATTAAAGAGTTATATGAATTCATTTCTGAAAATAAATTGTGTTGATCTATTTTCAATTTGTTCTTAAGCAATGTGTTATTGCATTATTGAAAGTGTTTTGTTGTGGTTTTTTAGTGGAGAGTTATTAAGGTGTAGCTAATGCTTTGAAAACATTTGTGCTGGACAAAGTAAGAGTGTTCTTCCTGACAACATGTTTTACTGGGAGGTTGATGTCTGATTCATTTTTTGGCTTGGCAATTTAATCACACTCTCATTAAGCTGACCAAAAAACTCCTCTCACTGATTCAGTGGAAGTAAACTTGGGCCCTCAGTGGAGTGGCTTCAGGCTTGAAGCAGTTCAGAGTGAGTTTCTCAGCTTTGCAGTAGAACAGGCTGCATCAGCCTTAGCTGACCTTGGCTCCAGTGTTATTTTCACCTCATGAATGCCATAATGCTCCTGGAAAGCCAAGAATAGACATCAAAGACAGGAAGCTAATAGTCCTGGTCATAAATTTCTTTGGCAATTCAGTCCACCTTTTCCGGAGCCCAAGACAGTTCCACATCCTTCACTGCCCTCCTCTGTGCTTCAGAGTGTAGCCATGTAGCCATTCTGGTTCTTTCAGTAAAGCAGTTGAGGTTATTTTTCCTCATTTTCTCCGAGGGTAGAGTGAACTGTCTTTAATTCCCCATTTCTTTCATGGTCTTTTGTCTAGATTCACAAGTACTCTGGAAAGGGACAGCCATGCTCCATCATTTAGTCAGAAATGCTTCTTTTTCACTGAGAGTGTTGGCTATGTAATTTCAGATGTGGTTCATTGCTGCCATGCTGCTCAGCTGCCAACACACCTTGTGTTGGCCTGTGGCCATGCCAGCCACTATCAGAGATCTAGACGTAGAACTGCCTGTTTGGATTTTTTTACCTTAATTGTCATTGCTATAAAATGATACCAGATCCACAAACCACCTATCCCACGGCAGGGCATATGGGAACAGAAATGCAAGTTTCTAATGGTACATTACCTTTTCTGTTGGTTAGCAACATGCCCTAGTAGCTCACCTCACAACAATGAGCAATAAAGGGACAAATTTCAAAGTGCGTGTTTTCTAGGAGTCAGTTTTAGCCCTTTTTAGAAAGGAAGAAATACAGGAGTTACTTTTTGGAATATATTTTTAAGGACATGCTGGGACAAGTTTTACCTTCAGATATGTTGTGCGTGTGTCACCTCTCCTCCCCCCCTTTTCCTTCTCGCTGTTGAAAGCACAAAAAGATTTCTGTGTGTGAAACCTTTCAAGTGGAAGAATGGAAGAGTTTGCACTGTGCATATCCCTGCTTAGAGGCAGAAATTAGTTCAGATGGCTTGAGGCCTGAATTGTTTTCCATTCTCAGATACCTTTTAACATCTGAGCTCTGAGACTGATGAAAAATGATTGTTGAAATTAAAACAAATAGCTGTTTGTGAGAGACCTCAGACATGGCTGTTTACAGGGTCAGCAAGCTGTGCAGCAGACATTTATAGTGTCTGTTCTCTTCTAAAGAATAACAGAAAGCCTGAGCATGGTGGTTTGCCCCAGTGAAACCTTAAGTCTGTCATAAATGCAGCTTTCCCTTTATCTCACCCATAGAAGAAGAAAGAAAAAAAAGGTTAATGGTGGTGGTTTTATGAGGTTACTGCTGGTTTTGATCGAGAAGATAAGACTGCCACGGTTTTGAGGCATTCTTGGGCTAGTGTTTAATTGTGTCCAGTGTATCATTACATAGACTGTTTTATGATGCCATTACTTCTTCCAGAATTTACCTTTCAGAAGGTCCTAACTGATACACAACAAATTTACTGCATACAAAACTAGCAAAAAGTAGCAGCTTACGGTTCCCTCGAAATCTCTCTGTAACCACTAAGTTAATATACTGCATCAAAGGCAAATTATTCTAAATAACCTGACACTGCTACAGTTTGTATGTTAAGCTATATTACTTCAAAAATCTTACATGGATTCATTAGATGGAAAATCTTTGAAAGGTTAAAATCCACTCTGTGTGAACTGTTCCTTGGTGTTTCTATCACGGGAATGTTTCTAGAGGACACTTGAGCAGGCAACAAAAATGTACCAAAATCTGTATTTAAGAAAATAATCCTTTTAGTGGTTTCTTTTGTTATCTTAACTGGTATGCACAAGAAGCATACAATTCTGCCCCGTGTACCCCCAGCTGTGAACAGAGGTTTCACTGATGTTGTACATTAGCAGCACAATGAGCACAGTTGTGTTGGGTTATACTTGGGGATGATCTGGACTTCTCTTTCTCTGAAAAAAGAGTCTTTACTGTGCAGGTCTGAAAGTGCTGAGGCAACTTGGAGTGGCAGGATGAAGGCAATGGGTAGAATTTGCTGTGTTTCTTGTGCATAGAGTGTAACAGTCAAAAACTAAGAGGGCTCAGGATAGACACTGTGGACATGAATTTTGTCCCCTTTTTTTTGGTGATACTGTTCACTATTAATGGAAAAATACTGGACAACAGAGAAACCTAGTGCCAGTCTAGTAGAAAACAAATGGAAAGCTGCACAGTCCATTGTACTGATGTAAGTAGAACTATCTGCATATAATGTGATTTTATTTATTGTTGTTTTTGTGTAGAGGAGAGTGCGTATTCATGACTGTGGATATAACCTTTGTTTATTTGTGTAATGTATTTTATTTCTTTTATGACTTGGTCATTTAAAATATCTACATTCATCAGTGTCCTTCGACTTTTTATTCTGTGTGTTTTCTTTCACACTTTTAAAAAATGAAAAGATATCACATAACCTAAATTGTAACAAAATGTTTCCATTAAAGACATAGGAATATGTTATCATCTGTTTCTGTGGTCTCTTTTGTCACCTATTTACTACGTCCTTTCACGTAAGAGGGTGCTGTCAGATGGTGCAGAGTTAATAGCAGGAGGGTTATTCTGGGTCTAAAACACCGTATAAACCCCTGACTAATGATGATTAGCAACTCATTAAATCAGGAATCAATCTAACCTACCTTTGGGAAGAAAGTTGCCCCATTGTATTTCAAAGTCTGGGAAAGGTTTTAATCAGTGAACTCCAAATGAACTTTGAATATTTTTGTATTTATTCTCAGTCATCTAGAAATGCAGCTAATTATGAACAACATTATTTAAATGCATTGGAACCTCAACTAGTAAGCATTAATTTTCATAGCCTACAGAGGGGCAAACCTTATATATTTTACTAAGCTACAAGTTCATTTCTTTGCAGCAATCTTATCAAATTTGGGGAATTTGATTCTGTTTCTTTCCCGTGTTATTAAATACAGTCTTCACATTATTCTGTTTTGTCTAGCCTTCTGCTTTCTGTATGCATGTGTCTGTTGGAGCAATGTTGCCAGATTTAGGATCTGTGCTTGAGAGTATGCCAGGCCTTTATAATCTGAAATAACTGGAAATGAGTGTGAGGAAGAGGTATCTGATCACACTCAAATCAAAACTACAAGCACCAGGAATTCACAAGAGAGTTGATGGAGAGATAGAAACATCCTCTGGGTTAACTATTGACCTGACTACAGCCCAGGAAAGAAAAAAAGCGGAGTAAAAATACAGACTTGGAGAGGCCCATTCAGTTAGAGGAGGGTTGAACTAATTTTCTAGCAGCAGTGCTTTTCACTGGTAAATCTCTCAATATGTCACTGTATTTCATTAACTCAATACTACCAAAAAAAATACTACCAGTTTGTACAGCTGATTAAAAGCCCAAAAATACTAATTTTCTGAAATTGTAGAAGATATTGCCAATATTTGTTAGAATTAAGATTATTTTAAATCTGCCTCCTCATAGATACATTTATATGCATGTTGTACAAATAAAAATTACTATTTCTCCTGCTTTTGCTTGATGGTTATGCTTTTATGTCTTCATCCCATTACAAACAGGA
This sequence comes from Ptilonorhynchus violaceus, assembly GCA_013397565.1. NCBI lineage: Eukaryota > Metazoa > Chordata > Aves > Passeriformes > Ptilonorhynchidae > Ptilonorhynchus > Ptilonorhynchus violaceus. Next base: position 132,598 of record VZRJ01009423.1, on the reverse strand, counting down.
ATTCTCTGGAAGTACCTTGCAATTTTCTAGTATTTCTGTATAAAACATAGAAAAAAAGTACAAATAGTCTTTTGTGTTCTAGATAACTGCAGTAACCATTAAAGGTGTTCTGTGAACAGAAGTGGATATTTTATATGACACATCTCCAATCTCTTCTGGCAATTTAAGATTCTAGTTGGGGTAAGCTAAAGATCAGTTGACTAATGTTTGCTAATTTTCTAAATTTTCTAGAACGGAGATCAGTAATGGTTAATACTTTATCCTTGCCGTATCGTAGGGATACATCTTCAGGGAAAACAGCAGGAAGACAGACTTTTGATGTCTTGTCTTCATTGACAGCAATGGAAAAAAGTATCTTCAGCTTCCCTAAAACGAAGTTTTCACTCAGGCTTGGGAATATTTTCACTCAGGCATGAGAAATCAGCGTCTGAATTTATGTTCAGTATATGATGCGCAGGCCAACATCTCATTACCTTCACAGGACTGTCTTCCACTGGCACTAGATCGATTTTTTTTTAATAGCTTATCCTTCAAAATAAATTCTTGAGATGGGTGTGATGAATTATATACAGGTATATACATCAGTGTTTATGAAACAGTTCATCCCAGTATGTTGGGGATCCTTTTGTAAGAGGGCATCAGCCAGTCTGACAGGTAAAAATGTCATTTGGTGAAATTACTTAAGGCAATTGATCTTCACTGGTAGCAACTTTTGGATATCATTTTAGATATCCTGAAGCCTAGCTGGATACATTTTTGTGGCTTCCTTAGGAAACTATTTCTTGAGGAACATTCATCACATTTCTAAAAAATTGTGGTGGCATTTGAGCCAAATCTTGGTCTTGAACCTCAGCCAATGTTTTCTTGAGTTGAAAGAGCACTGCCAATAAAAAGTGATTGTACAACTGACAGAAACTCTTTTCTTTCCTCCTAGGAATAACCATAATTTACAGTCTGTAAAGCCTGTATGAGCCAAGAAGGGTCTCCCTGTGTACATGTGCTACTCTTGGTAAGTCTTCCTGTGTCATCTTAACGTTAGTTTGATGGTCTTTAGTCCTCTGCCTCAGAAAAAAAAAAGAAAGTCATATTACCCTTTCTATAACTAAGTACTCTACCCAGTTAATTGTTCTGGCAGTGCTTCACTATCAGTGTCTATTACTTCTTAACACTGCCATTTAATTTAGACAAAAAATCCCTGCTCTCAATTTTTTGATAAATATATATATAGTTCAAAAATAATGGGAAAAATTGTAACCGTGGATTTATGATTGTTCAGGACAGGGGACAGAGGAAGCTCCTGTCTGTGTAAGCCCTGTTTTTCTCCCACTTGTTTTTCTGTGGTGCCAAAACAAGCAATGTCCGCAGCCTACTCTATTCCTACTGCTCACTGCGTGAACATGTCCAAAGACCAACAACTACTACTGTGCTGCCTGTAAGCCATCAAGTTCCCCTTTTGGGGTCTAGCAGGCTGATAGCACACTTAATTCATATAAAGCACACAGGAGAAGTGGTGCTTGTGCCTCTTTCTCCTACAATTTGCCCGGTATTAGAGCAGGACTGGCATGACTGGGGGAAAACCAGCATCCTACATTTGGATGAGGTGTAGAACTGCAGTCTTTCTGCCTCCTAAGAGAAAAAACGTTAATGCTATTTGTGGAACAGTGTGTACTCGATTTACTGTTGCATAAAAAATGAGAATGTCTCAGGTAAAGGCACTTAAAAATAATTTTCCCATAATCTAAATGCGGAGACTATTAGACCACAGCAGACATTTCTCACTTTTTAGTTCTCTTGCTGCAGCAGAAAAATTTTTAATTGTTATTTAGTCCTCAAAGAGGCAGAGTGAGAAGACAGATTACACTGTAGCACATGGCTATTTTGACAGCAACATGGATTTAAGTCCCTCTTCAACCCTTACAGAAGAAAGGTATGATCTGGTGCTTGCTACAGCCCTGGTAATTAGTATTTATTAAAATGACACTAGTAGGAGCAGTTCCTGTGAGTGTGACTGATGTGTCCTGGCCAAGTTAGATGCCTGAATCCAGGACTGGAATAATGCCTCTGACATCTAAAGAGGGAGGAACCTGCTCTTATAATGAAGAATTTCAGATTGTGAAAAAATCCTGGAAGCCCTGTCTGTCACTGAATTTGCACACACCTATGATATGCCCCTGCTGAAAAGGTTTGCCAGTAGCAATTAAGTTGCACTTTTGCTTGGGCAACCTTAAAGCCTGGAGTACCCTAAGACTCCTCTGCAGTGCTTGGCTCCATGTGCAGGATGGAGGGTCCAGAATTTTGCAAATTCATGCAAAATTTTTTCAGAACAAATGGGGGGATTCCACTTGTTCCCATTTGATTACTACAGTGTTTCATGGGATATCAACTGGAATAACAGCTTAAGAAATACCTTTCTTTTGTAAGAAGAAATACTTAAAGAAGAATCTTTTGTGCTCAGACATCAAAGGAACCAGTCCAATAAAAACAGACTGATAAACCCCTCAGTTAGGTAAGGAGTACAAAGAGCACAGCAACAGCCTGATGAGTACAGGAAATTAAACTGGAGGACTTAGCCTACTGGGTAATAACCAGAAAAAAGCGTATTGTAGATTGAGGAGTTGAGGGCTTTAGAATCTGTTCTCAGGATAGGTTTACCAGAGCAGAGGGTTGGCCAGTGTCCAACTTCCTACTCTCCTGGGATAGAGAGAAATGGAGCTTCTACCAGGTCCTGGGCAGTTTCAGGGAAGAAATAACAGACCTGTCAGGAAGGTACCAAAAAGTTTAAAGAATGCGGACTAGTCTCTGCCTTTTTGCATGCCTTCTTAAACAGAAATAAACCTCAGAACCACCTGGGATTCACCCAGCACCAGTTATGAATAACAGAGTAAAGACATCAAACAAAGGAAAATGCAGGCTATGTATCAGGAAAAATTGCATAAGAGTGTGATCTATTAGCCCTCATGCACCCCTCCCAAAGGGGGTGGAGGTGGAATTTCTGTTGCTCAAAGCATTAAAGCCCTTGGGAGTGTGCTGCAGGAACAATCCCACACCGACTGGATGGAGGATGAGGTGATTTAATGGGTGGTCATTTCCACCTCCAAATCTCTTTTATGTACATGCCAGGGTGCCTTTAGTGACAAGCTGCAGTTCAACGCCAGAGCTGGAAGCAGCCTGGACACAGCTTGAGAGAGTGATTCAGAAGAAGTAGACAGGAAAGGAGGTATAGAAAGAGGGGTGGGGGTGTTAATTTAACTGAGACAAGCCAAAGTGCATAAAAAATTTTCCAGTTCAGTTTGGGATGGGAACTGAGGCTGAAATGCAGAAAGAGTGGTTAAGTGATCCCATCATTCCTTAAATATTTATAGACACATGTCACATGCCAGTGGCAAGTATGTTAAAGCCTCATTAACACTGCTTTCCTTAGTCAAGGCCTGAAAAATTAATATAGATATTAAGGGTTTCTGCCTCGGCCACAGATATGACTGCTCTGTAACCCCTCACCTGGGTCTGACCAGGGGAAATTCTTCCTCTGCCTGAGCTGCAGCTGAAACAAAAGTTTCCATCGGCACTAGCACCAAACACTTAATTTCCTCCTCCCTACAGCTCCCTCTTCTCTGCCAAGGAAATAAAAATGAAAGAGAAATATCCTTTCCTAATCATGAATGTCTGCATAAGAGATTATGTTTTATTTCACTCCTTTACATTGTCAGTTGTTTCTATAATCACTCCTTTCATTACTTGTTTTCACTTTGTCATATTTTCCCTTTGTTTCCTCCATCGCCCTCTCCAGTCCCTCTACTCCACACCTAACCTATGTCCTTCCTTCTGCCTGCCAGTTTTCCTAAGTGCTTTCTTTCTCTTTCTTTAATGCCATTTTTAAAACTGTTGTTGACTTGTTTTAAAGGGTCCCCCTAGACTGTATAACCTTGGAGAAAAAGCACCAGCCAAGCTGGCAGCCTGACCCAACAAATCTCAGTCCCAGGGGTCTTTCCACTGTGTCCCCCAGGCTGTGCTGAGGGGTGCTGCATCCTGCTCCTTTGTCAGCCACCTGCTCTGAATGTTGCTGCACCCCCTTAGCTGCAGGCAGGGACTGATGCTGAGGGAGAAAGTACCTTTCTCTACTGCTGTGGGACTCTGATTTTATTTCTGGCTCACAGAAGAAATATAATCAACTACAAGCAACTGCATTCCTACAGGGGACATTGCTTCTCTCACCTGTCCATTCATGGGTATCAGACAGTGTCATGATTATTCTTTTCATAAAAGACAACACAACTTGCTTTAGGATATTTTGAATTTTAATTTTTTTTAATTAGATATAACCGTCTTTGCTCTGATTTCTCAGATTCTACTGTCAAAGACTGGAAGAAGGATCAAAATCCGATTGCAATGTTGCAGCCTTCAATCCCAAACAGACCACCTGTTGAAAATAAAGTTTGTTGTTTGTCAAACAAACATCATTAGGAGGCTGTGTCCTGCTAGAACATGATGTACCTAACTTGGCAGAGTAATGTTAACAGGATAGTGCCATCATAGAGGGAGGAGGCAAAGACACACCCATACATAGCCCATGATGCCAGCACAATCCTTCCTATTTCTAGAAGCCTATAAAATTTGAAGCTGACTGTGTTGTCTGTAGACCTACAACCCTGTGTTTGGGCAGCAAGAAGAACTACATTGCAGGAGTAGGTCTTCAAACACTGATAGCAACTACACCTTAAAAAGGCTTCACAAGGTTAAGCAAGTCCTATGGAAACATCAACCAACACGCACCACATGGCCTTGACAATGAGCAGTGCTGCCTCCCTAAGAATATTTTAATCTTCTGGCTGAATGCCAGCATAGTTTTCCTTGTGGAATAAGTTCTTCAGCTGAAACTCTGCATAAGTTGATCTTGACAGATCAGGCATTTGATGCAGCCCTTGCACTTCTGTTGTTGATTTGGCTAAATATTGAAACTGACCATGGAGCAAATGCCACAACTTACTTGCATCAGAACAGGGTGGTTGGGTTAAAATGCTTCCACATCCAGCAGCCTTTGAAGGCTTTGAAAAAGGACTGGTGGTTTTAAATCTCTCAGTTTAGTGGGTGCCTAATTTGAAACACCTTGGTGTAATTTGACTTTGTCAGAGCCTTACTCTTAGAAAGTCACATCCACTTTAGATGACTCAAACAGGCCCATGTAGAAACCATGCATCCAAAATCACTAATCATTTGGAAAACAGAAGTATTAAAAAAAAAAAAGTCAGTTCTCACATCTGCTTCAAACCCCAAATCCTTAGTTACTACATAAAAAACTATTACGACCTTTTTTTGGTAACTTGTTTCTTCACACTGGTAGTTTCACAAGTGCACATATACAGGGGAAAACACTGAAATAGCAAGAAAAGTGTTTAGGAAACTTTGAAACATTGGAAAATAAAGAAGAACCACCAGCCTTGTGGATGTAACAAATACACACTCATTACTTGACTAACACCTGCATTAGAAATTCAATCTGAAGCAGATTTTCAATCTAAACTGTCACTTTTCAGGTCTGCAGCTCTGGTAATTTTAAATGCCCACATATTTACATTACATTTACACTGCTCCAGTGCTCTGTGTTTCATGTGTTGCTTAGGCTCCCTTGTGGCTGCAAGGATAACTGGATTAATTCATGGTTCCTAAGAGGGTTAGTGTCCTAGGTGGGAGGCAGGAAGCTGGGCAGTGTTGCAAAAAATTGTTCCCTTTTGTAGTTTCAGTTTTAAAACTAAGTAGGTAATGTTATACTATGCTATTAGTTAATAACTAATGTTTTTAACTGCAGTGTAATAAATCTAGACAAATTATATTGATGTACAACATATTGTCTTCTGTTAGGTTGTGACACATATATGTTGGAAATACTAAAAGCATAAATTAACTACATAGTGGAACCAAAGCAAGGTTGTGTATCTATGTGGGTTTTTTGAAAATGTCAAGCCTAAATGCTTCATGTACTGTAAAAATCATGCCTCCTCCATATATACACATACTTGTCTCCAATAGCTGGAGACAAAACTAGTAGTTGAGAAACAACAGTTTTTATTGGAAGTGAGGGCTCTTTTCTCTTCCCAGAACATCCTTCTTTGCACAACTCCCTTCAGGGTTGTAGTGTTCAGAAAAGGAAAACACAGCTCTTAAGAATAAAAACCAAGCTTTAGAAATTGTTCAAGGCACGATCTACCAAAATAAATCTGGTAGAATTATTTCCACTGTCCCACCCTTAAGACACATGTGCAAGATTTCTCATGAATACTGCTATGTCATTCTGTCAGGATGAAATACTTTTCAATGCTTATTTCAGCTTATGAAACATCTTGTTTTATTTTCTGTTTGCTGCCATTCTTGTTCATTATTTGATCTGAAAAGCTTTATATATGAGGTTGCCTGAAAAATGTGCATCCACACAGTGAAAAAAGGAAACACTATTGAGGCCTGCTCATCATACTCTTTCCTTCAAAGCTTTGGAAAGGTTGTCACATCTTCTTGAACAAAAAAAAATTATTTTCTGTCAGCCCTTTTTTAAAAAAAGAATCAGTACTTTCTGCAAGGGAAAGAGTCCTTTTCGTTTTTCCTTTAAACGGCTCTGATTTCAAGCATGTAACACATAGGAGTTACTAAAAGGTAAAGTGTTATTAAAGAAGCAGTGTTACCTTCAACATTATTTGCTGGAAAAGAATCAAAGGTTCAAGCAACAGTTTTGTAGCAAGGTAAAAAACTTACGAGAAGGTTTTTTTGTACTTAAGGGTGTCTTTATGCCTTCCCCTGTGCCTACCTGACTTACTGAAGGAATGGGATTATGCACTCCAGTAGTTTGTCCATCAGTGGGAAGTTTTGAAACAGTTGCTTAATTTCAACTGCGTTTGATAGTGGGGTGGATGTGTCTGAAAGATGCTGGGGGTTCAGAGATTTCGTGCAAATAATGACTGAGTACAGGGAGGTGATAAGAGTGAGAGGGAGAGAGAAACAGCTAAAGGTCTCTATTAGTGGAAGGAATCAAAGCTGGGTTCAGCATTTATTATCTCTATTGGCCTGGTGCTAGCCAGTACAAATCCAAGCACTGAGCTGGTGGTCAAGCAGCCATCCCAGGCTCATTTCACAATAACAGTTTTGAATGGTAGTGTAAGTTGGAGTCATTATTTTTCATTTGGCATTGAAATAAACAGAGGAAAAAGACAAGGAAAGGGAAGGATAAACATTTTTGCAAAACACATCTAAAGAACTAATGAACGTTAAATCATTTCTACAGGAGTTTGCAAATCAAAGGAAACAAGAAAGAAACCCTCCTAAGTTTGTTCGATTGGGAACAACTGTGCTTATTTTTGTTTTTCTACTACTATCTGGAATTTTCCTTCTTCCTAACCTTATCATTATTACCTTACATTTAGGCCTATGCTAAGTGTGATTTAACACAGAAGACAGAAAAACAGGGAGGTCTGTTTTTCAGTATCAGGAGTGTCTTTGTTGTGGAAAGTTGTCAGCTCCCAAACATTGTCTACACTGCATAGATCTGTGTACTTTGGCAGCTTGGAATCTAACTCTCCAGAGACTTGCTGCAACTTGAAAACCCATAAGGAATTTTTCAGGCCGGTTCTAAACCTAATTCATTCACTTATGAGAACAGTTTCATCATAAGATTTTTAAAAGGCATTTTCAAATAACTGTTTTTCTTTGTCATTCTTGCAGTAACAGTGATTTGAAACATGGAAAAAGATGTCAGGTTAGATTTCTGAACCAGATCTGGATTTCAAGGTAGAATTTCTAAAACTTTGGGTTTGTTATCTGAGATGCAGAAAAACAGACAGGACAATAAATACTGCAGCATTTGTTCATGGCTTTTTACTTGGATTTATTTCTAAACGTACTTCTTGCCCTCTAGGTCAAATGCCTGTATCAGCTATGCAGCTGGACAAAACACTTCTAGCTGCAAAGGATGAAAAAAGGGAACCAAATGATCATCAAATGAAACATTTTATTTTATGTTTAGCAGTAGACTTCAGATAACCTGAAATATTTTTGTGTTTTTATTTGTTCTCTTGCTGGGAAAACAACCTGGTTTCATTTAATTTGAGTCTGAGTCTGTTTCTGTCTCTGCAGATGTTTTCAGATCACTTAATAAATCACTAATGAAGAAAAAGCAGAAATCGGGCTGTATACTACAAGATCATTTAATTCTATTCTTTCATTAACATTAAAATATTCCAAGTTTTTCAGGGGAAAAAGAATCAGCTCCTTTTTTTGACTAGAGATTGTGTATGAAGCCCCAGTTGTATAAAACTTAGCTTAGTAAATTACTTTATGCTTTGTCCCAGGATTATATCATCTTTGTATGCTTGAGTTGCTTGGCTGGATCTTTTTTCTTTTTTTCACACCAGTGCCTTCCAGTCTTCCTCTCTCACTCTTTCATGTTCTCTACCTCTCCATCCCGTAGGACCTTTTCTTTGCACTATTAAAGCCACAGATACAAATTGTTTTTCTGAAAGACACACCAAGATTTGATTAATTCCTGAATATCAAGAGTAAATTGCAAATGATTTTCCCCCCACCATCGCAGCAGGCCCCTTCAGCACAGAGATGGGGCTTGCATTCAGCGTAGGATGGATTTCATGGCAGAAAGAGGATGGCCCAAGCTTTGCTGTACTCTAACAATTGCTTGGGCTATTGCAACTAGAAACACCTTGAAGTACTGCAAGGCCCTGCAGTGCACCTCTGTCCCTGCCCAAGGTGAGAGGAGATGGAGGTAATTTACTAATGCAGCTGATCCTTTTGCTGCCTTGCAGAGCTCCAGCACACCTGGAGCTCTGTCTCACTGGGACCAGGAGCAACTGAGATCAGCCCCTGGAGGACCGGCTGCCAAATGATTCGAACAGCGTTGTACCAAAGCACATTTCTGATAAAGTATTTACATGTCAGTTTATAGTGTTTTCATGTAACCCATACCTCCTCCTATTCAGTTCTGGTTCATTTACCCTGTCCACAGCCGCAGTGTGTAAGAGTGTCCAGAGATAGTGAGATTACATCTGTTTTATCAATATGCACCTTTCTGTGGAAATGGGAGCAGCAATTAAAATTAAATTATTCTGCTTTTCCCCTTTGAAATCATTGATGAAAAAATAATCTAAAAATATTATCTTAACCTTTTGCTAATATCACTGTGAACCTTTGGTTTAAGGTCTCTTTATTTAACTGTATAAAAGAGGAAATGATAACAAATGTTTCAAGGAACATTGTTCCCAAAGACATAGGAACTCTGTCTCCAATTAAAATACTTCACCACTTCTTGTTTATAAGAGGTATTTTCTGATTTTCTTTTCTGATCTGAAAAGTTTCAAAACCCACACTAAAGAAAAGGAGAAGCACCTCTGTGGAACTCACAAATAAAATCCTCCACGTGCTGGAGGATTTTTCAACAGCTGGGTACTGTTGAAAAGTACCCAACAGGGAATTTTCTCATAGGACTACACTGTGGAGTACCTAAGCACAAGTGAAGTTAGTGACACCTAGCCATGTTAAATTGCAGAAAATGAGAAATATTTGATTTAGCTGATGTTTCTCCTAGAGACTTTTAAAATTGAATTGAAATAAATAATTTGATGCTGCAAAATGTTTGGAATATTGCTAACTAGATTAACTTCTTTAATTAGGGGATAAAACCCTACACATGTTATTAACTGATTTTTGCACAGTGCTGAACATTATTTTAATCCACATTCTCCCTATGAAATTGATGGAGCTGAGTGGGAGTAAAGTGGCATGTGAGAGAAATTATCACTTTAATTTGATTTACTTATCAAGGCACATCTACGAACCTGCAGATTTGAGAGGTTTTGATCACCAGCCTTTACTTACAGAAACAGTACTACTGCAATCACAGGAGAAGCAAGTGCCTCGTGGGCTTTCCTGGCCTATGGAGTGCGTGCTAAAAGAATTCAGTCCTTCTGGAAGGGATAGAACTTTTGAAACCTCCAAGTATTACCAGTTGAAACAATTTTTAGGGTTTTTGTTGCTGACATGGAGAACATAACCTGGCCTGCAAAATTTAGTTGCTTCCTCAGTTTTCTGCAGCTGTCCTGGACAGTTGCTGAATCTGATCTCTTACGGGATTTCTCTGTTGAATACTTTCTGACATTTGGACAGAAGGACCCTTGTTTAGTTGTTTTCTTCTTTGCAATGGAAAGAAAATTCACTCTACCAGCTAGCTTGAGGAAATCTTGAGATGGAGGGAGGAAGAAAACTTTTAAAGAGGGTGATACTTAGCATTTTTAAAGGTGAAGAAAACATGCCAGCCAAACTGTCTGACCACTTACAGTCAGCATTAAAGACAAAACTAAAGAATACGAATTTGTTTGGCGTTTCATTTATTTCCACTTCAAAGGCAGTAAGAGTAATTACGTTAAGTCAGTAAAGTCACTCAATGGACTTGAAACAAGGTTTCATTTTTAAGCCTGGATGTGGATATATGGTTAATACAGAAAAAGTTCTATTGCTACAGCTAGAAAAAGCAGCCGGGGAGGCTGATTCTTCCTGAAGAGGAGCATTATGATTTTTATCATTGATAGTGAGAAATGTGTGCATTACTCAGGAGAATAATAATTATAATGAGAAAGAACTCTGATCTTCCAAGGGATCTTTTAATTTCATTGCATTTACCCTGTGTTGTGCAGTGGTCAGACGGTTTAAAGAAAGATGAGAGAAATCTCATCACATAAAGCCTTCCCAGAGGAGGAATTTCTCCCAGTCTGTATTAGTTAGTGATTATTTTGTGTCCTGAAGCAAAGGATTCATACATACACATAAGCTCCAATTCCTATTTAAATTCATGCAGTTATCTGTGTGTGAAAATTTTCTATGATGGGTTTCCAGAATATTTCTGTCAGATATTCCTGTGCCTTGGGTACTTTTGAAAAGCAAATTAAAACCCATGATACAGTGAATCTGTGAAAATGGGATGTGACAAAATTAAAAGATGGGCTCTCTGGACATTTTTCCTGTACTAAAACACCACGGTGGGTCTAGGTGAAGGTAGCATGGTCCAGTGCATACCTAACATAAAGAGTAACTAAAGGAAAATTGCAGGCTGTACAAACCTTTTACAGCTTTCCCAAGGGAGACACTTGAACACTGCAACAACCACAGCATGAAACTCATGATGACCACAACAGTAATTCTGTCCCAGGGCAGGTCTTCAGCCAGATTTAGAGCTTTCACAAGAGTACATGGACATGAAGCAATGCATCTTGACTTTTGCCAGCGCCTTGTGTCATTAAAAAAATCTGTTTAGCCATTCCGGGAGGAATTTTGGAGGTGATTATTTCTCACATAATTTTACAGTTTTTAAATACTTCTCACTTTCATGCGAGTAGAAGGAAAATGATAGTCAGGACAGCAAGCCACGCAACAGAAAGCTGACCCTGACAGTGCTGCCCTTAATCTAGCTGAAGTGCAAATAATTTCTCATAGAAATTATTTCCTGTCTGCTGGATGTATTCCCACAGCACTAATAGAGAGCTGGTATATTGCTGTAATTGAAAAAGCTTATGTTGTCAAGAAGGGTAACTTTGTATAAAATGCAACACAGAACATTTGCTATCAGATAGCAGAAAATACAGAAGTTAATCAAAATATGTCTATGTCACTTTCAGCTTAAAAAAAAAAAAGTAAGTTTCTTAAATGGAAAAACTAACACATCCTGGTTGCACTGTGCATTATGCTATGCTACCCTTTTAATAACCCTGACTCCCTGACCCTTTCACAAAATCACTCTTTGCTCCCTTATGTTTACCTTAAAGCATTTTCTCATTCATTCCGATCTCACCTCATTCATTTTGCTCAGTATTTCACCTCTTTCCCACCTTCTCTAATGCCTACTTATGCAGAGTTTAATGCTATTTTAACTCCACATATAAATGCCTAAGTGTATATCATATGCATCAGGTACATATGAGTTGCTTTCATATTTAGTGGAACTATACACAGATCATCCAGGCACCAGCTATGGTACACAGACTTCAGTGTACAGCTGTTTATCACATCTGCTGTGTATCATTCATGAATATTTAAAATGCAACCTACAGGAATTAGGCAGACCTTTCTCTTTGTAGTGGTACTCTTCTAAATCAACCCTAAACCAAATTATTAAAAAATCCCTCCTACCTCCTTGTCATGCAGAGATTTACAGAGCACTGATCAAAAGCTATTACCCTATTGTGCAACCAAAACCTCCCTGTCTCAGGTAATGCAAATCTAACAACACATTTACATATTTGCAAGCATCCTTTCCATTTCATTACAAAATCTGAAGAGAAAAATTGAAAGTGTTGATGCTAAGTCAAAAGGGGACTTCTGCAAAGCATCTGTCTTCAGGAAAATCATCAAGCCACAACTTTTGCATGTTCCTGAGGTTGCTGAGAATAGCAAAATGGCCATTCTGTTCTTCCCTCTGATGCTGGTGCTTAATAACCCATTTCTGAGAGCTGGAAGCCTGTGGTCCCTGACTTTAGACGCTGTAATTAGTACAGCAGCCACAGACTCCCCAGTGCCTGAGCATAACCTTTTACTGAGTTCCCTTTCATGGGCAATCTGACTTATAGCATGTCTTCACAGATGCACTATGGTGGAAGCAGACAGACACAGGCTTTGAAAAAGATCCAAATCTATTAATCTTCACTCTTGGTAGCATAAGTGATCTCCAAACCCAGACACACAATAAGCCATCTGTATATATTTGCCTGTTTCAGTTTCCTCATACTTAAGCATTCTCCAGGGTTAAGTTGCTCGTCTAAGGAGTTCAGCATTTTCTTCTTCCTACTGTACTTTGACTTTTCCTTCAAAGCAGAGAGTTGAAACAAGCTAAAGTTTTCCTAAAGTTTTCCAAAATGTTCACTAGAGAAAAAGAGAGGTTTTTTATGACTTATTTTATCATGACAGGATGACTAACTTAGTTTGATTTCTCTGTCTTTGGGCTCTCATACATGAAGAACTAGTTTGTCCTGAGCAACAGTTCTCTGCAATGCTATCTGAATGCACAATCATCAAAAATATAATTAACACATTATGATTAATTTTATCATTATTTAACATATTATCATTATCTTCTATTATTATCCCTGTAACTAGTGCAAAATTATTTCTTGGCATTGCTGCTGAGGTTTAACTTAGTAGGAAGGCAAATGACAGTAGTGAAAGAAGTCAAGCTCCACCTCCAAAATAGATGTTGCAAGTGGACAAAGTCATATGCATATGGAAATCTCATTTCACATGGACATTTTCAGTGACCTTTCTTGCTACCCTGTTGCAGAATTGATATTCTGCAATAACTGTGTCCACAGGGCCAGCTGTTTCCTACTTAATTTCTCTAAAAATGGCATAAAGACAGCAGGGGCCTATTTCTGGGCAGGAATCCTGTGGTGTTTTTTCCAGATGGTGAGCTAGCTGTTTGTGTTCTGGATCCTCTCTTGCAATGTGTTGTGATCGCATTGCAGAGCCGGCTGGAATCAGCCAGAACTGCAGGACTTGTGGTCAAGATACACTTTTCCACTGGTTCACCTCCTTTTGGTGAACCAAAGCATTTTCAAGTTGCCGTCAGTGCCCATGAGGGGAACTCTTCATTCTGCCATGGCCCTGGGAGCCTCTCATACAAAGAGGCTGAGATCACACTGAATGGATTTGTCTATAGAAAGCACACACCAATTCGACAGGTCATTTAGCAGTTCAAAAGAGGTGATGGCATCAGGAAGGAAATAAGAATACTAGGCAAGAATAAACTGTTTCTGAAATAAATTCATTTTCTGAGCACAGGTAAAAGCTTGAACATGCTGGGGAAAGCACTGTGCTGCAGATCTCTCATGCTTAGTGGGGACAATGACAATACAAGTACTGTAATGATTTCTGTTCTTGCGATCTCTGCCATGCCAGTCTTACAGATATGGCAGCAGGACAGCAGCATGGGCCATAAACCACAAAAGGCATGGGAGATTCTTGGTGGTATTCCTTGCTTGTTCCCATGTGATTTTAATGTCTTAATGGCACCCACGTGCCCGTATTTTGCCTGCTGCACCAAGATGAAATATTCTAAAGAAATGAGGTTAAACTGATGTTTCTCTACAGGTTTAGATGGCCTGGTAGCTCAGTACAGCAGCTTCTCCCACACCACAGTCACAAACTCCTGTGTGCGTTGAACAAAACAGAGACATTGCTCCAAAACCCACAGGGGATACTCACAGTGTTTAAATTGTCGATACTGTTTTGGAAAAAAAGATCTACCTTTCCCCTTGCCATTAAGCAAGACTCCTGCACAGAAAGATGTATTAGTTTTTCCTGAGAAACTACAGATTGACTGTGGAGTGTGTATTTAAGAGTCAGAGCAGGAAAAGAGAGTGCATAAGTGGATGGTTGTGAACACTCCCTCCCTTGTAAGTGCCTGCTTGCTTGCTCTAGGTTGATAAGAACAAAGGACACTGTTTTTCATGGAGGCAAAGAACAAGAGATGTTCCCACGTGGCAACTGGAAATGACAACAAATTCAGAGAAGATTTGTGCTCCTACATGGAACATCAAAATAAAGAGACTTTATTGATCATATCTTTTAAGCATGGGAATTATGGAATAATTTATGGAGCTTTTATGGAAAATAGAATGACTTTTCATAGAACAGCATATATTAAATATATTGCTTTGGCAGTAGAGACCACTGTTTACTCTGAATTTTGCAGATGTGTGTGAGGACCAACGTTTTTATCAGCCACTCATTGTGCATTCAGCCTGAGGTGCTTTGTCTCACAAGAATCAAATCAGATGTTAACAAAAATGTTCTTATCGATCCAACATTGCATCATTAGACATGTAAGCTCTATAACCACTGAAAAACAGAAAGAATATGGGGAGGGTCTGACCTTTTACTAGTCTCTTGAGTTCAGCAGCATACTGAAAACTTTACTTTCAAGCAGAAGGTCATGTCCCATCCCCAGCAGCTCGGTCTGCCATGAGGGGAGGTGCTGCATGGAAAATCTCCCCTCTGAGCAGGTGGCATTCTCAACAACGCATGTTTAGGACTGGATTATTTCATTGCCTGAGGCTACTGTGGTCTCTGAGAAACCAACAGTAGTAAGTGCACTTCTGCAAAATCACTTGTCTCTTCATCCACTTCAAAAGCTTCCTCTGGTTGCCTCTGCCTGTGGATGCTAATGTAGGGTACATAAATGCTCTCTTATATAATAACTGTGCTACCCACAGTAATCATATAGATCCTTAACTTTCTTTCTTTCCTCTCTTTTCTCTTTCTTCTGTGATTTTGATAGGTTTCTGGCCTATCTTGTTTTTTCTTCTCATTAGGCCAGTTGTTAGCAGATGATAACAAACCTCAGGACTTGGATGTCCTGGCATTCTGTTTATATTGGTTGGAGGAAATGGAAAGAAAAAGGAAAGGCCCTATCGCTGGGTGTTAATGTTTCCTTGCTCAGGCTGCATTTTGTCCAGGCCAAGTTATGAATCTTCCTACCATGAAACACATACTGCTGCTGGTTGTGTGAAGCAATGGTCTTGACCAATGGACATTAGCATCTGGCTTTACAATGTGAAGTGAGACACAATCAGCACTCCAAAAATGAAGCAGACACAGGCCTTGAGTTTGAGGCAAGGGGAGAGTGGATCGGGTGGGAATAGGTCAGCAATTACACCTGCAACTCTGCAGGCAGCCCTTACAGTGTTGGATATTAATTTTTGGATTTAATGTTGTTAGAAGAGACTCTTCACAAGACAATGAAAATCGAAGAGATGTGTGAAAATTATGAACAAATTCAACCCCTCCAAAATCTTGCTGGACAGGAAATGCCTGTTTATGTGTTATTGCTGTAAAGTTCTGCCATGCTATCTATCTTGTGCACTGGTTCTTCAGTGCACAAGATCTGATTCTTCAGAAGGCTAAAGATTCACTCATCGTCCACAGATTGCTACATAGATGTCCTAAACATTTGGGGGAGTCACTGTGTCAGCAAGAAGTCCTGGCTTTCAAGGAGCAGCTGCTTATCAGTAATAACTAGGCCATATCTCACTAGTCTCTTTATCATTGTCCTCCACAATTCTGGATGATGAAACAGCCACCCACACATGGAAAAGTAGAATAATCATTGGGATGCACAGAGTAAGCCAACCAGGAAGACAGCAGAGATTGGAAAAGCACTGGAAGACAGATACACAGAGGCAAAGATTAGCCAGCAAACACTAGTCAGCAAAAGACAAGGAACTGGAACATTTTTCAATGTAGTCAGAAAAAGTTACACCAACTGGGAAGTAAATTCTCAAAGGAAAACTGCAGAAAGTGTAAATATGGCAAAGACTCTGATGCAGGCATGCCCACAGATACTGAAATAAACTTCCCACTCTCAAAGTTCCATGAACCAGGCAAAAATTTCCCTTAGCTTTAAGTATAAAGTTACTTGTCCAATTTCTGTGTATAAGCACTGCACAAACTGGAGCTCAGGTTCATAGGCTTTTGAAAATGCGTGTAATTAAGCTTACCAATCAGGTGTGAAAAATTCATTTCCAGATATTAGTGTATAACCCTACGTAAGTAATTGATTTCTCAGTTGGCTAGGCCAGCCTTTCTGTTCCATTTCACTTGAGCGCCCAGAGCAGACACAGACTCCTCATTAACATGGAAGGAAGAAACATTTCTTAGTCTTTGTACCTCAAAGACTCCTCTAAAAAACACAGACTATATGTACACTTTCATACAGTTGGAGTAGGAGGTAAGGTTTAGTTAGTCATTTAAGATTCTGTTTCTCTCTATTTTTAAATTTACAAATATGCTTTTAATTTTGGAAAACTGTGGTGTCACTGGTGTTCAATGTAAGTTATCTCTGGAGAGATGTGACAAACAGCAAATGCAAGGTCCATTTTTTTACAAAATTTTTCAAGAAACTGTTCATTCATGTTTAGGTTAATTGGTCCATGGCATTGTCTTCGAGGGCAAAAACTGCTACAGGGATAAAATGAGTTACACCAACACATACACAGACATCACCCTTACAATAATAACCCACAACCTCTGCTATGGAGATTTGATACAACAGAAGGAAAGTGTGACAAGGCCCCAAAACCCATACTTATCTTTTAATTAACATGACACTGCCCAGGCTTGCAAATGTAAGTATCCAGATATACACCAGGAAAGGAAGTGAAAAAGCATGCACTGTTCATCTTTAGCTATGAGGAAAACATTTTCATGCATAAGGTGGCAACAGTTTTCAGATATGATCTCAATATCGAGGTCATGCTGGCTTTTGAGAAAACGATCATGCTTGACTTTATTTTACGTAAATCTTGATGGTTTGGTAAAAGATTTCCCATTAACATTTCTTCCATTTTCAACTTGCATCTATACAAACTAAACCATTTCGCAAAAGGGTTTTGAATTGAGACTTGTAGGTAGTTAATATGGGTGGAAATTTGCAGCCTGAGATTTGCTTAAGAGAAATCATGTTGAGCTAACCTTTGGGATACACACATGGGGAATCCAAATCTCATGCTGAATGCACGGCAGAAGGGATTGTTTGCTAGTCTCAGCACCGTGCCTGTGACTCAGCTGAACTGCAGTTTCCAGGGTATGTCTGGGGATAGAGCTCACATGCACATCAAATCTCTATATTTTCTAGAAATTTTACTTGAGATTAAGTCAAATCCACACCTGCATGGCATTTAATTATAACAAATGATTTGAATTGTAGATTCATAGATGTTAAGGAAAGGATTGCTGTGAGCCTCAACCCTGACACCTGGATAACACAGGATAGTCAGGTTGTGATTATCTAACTCATACGAGCATTAAAACAAAAGGATCACTGAGTTCAGTCAGCTGATATTTTTAGCAAATACGGTTTATAACTTTTTATTGCAAAATTTTCATGGAAAATAGCCTCATTGATGAAGAATGCTCGATTTTCAACGATTAGTTGCTGAATTTGGGCCAGGGACAGCCCTAACACAGCCAGGAGTTAAACAAGGCAGTCGTTTGCTGGTGTGAACAAATGGCCATGACCCCATGTTTTATGTTTGTGTGCTGTAGGTGTCTTTAAGCATCCCTGCTGCCAGAGGTGCTGCCTGGGACAGCAGCTGTGGCCGGGGGAACAACTGCACTTCTAGGCAATGAAAGCTACTCTGTACCCTCTCCACTTTATGGCAGGAGCCTCAAACGTTCTGTCTTCTCCTCTCTTCCACAATGTGAGCAGCTCAATCCAAGTCAGGAATATGCCGCTCACCGACAACGCAGAAAAAAGCAATACTCTGCTGCTAAGAAACCTCCAGTCAGCTCCAAGTCAGGAATATTAAACCCTGAAATTAATAAAATATGTCTTTAGGTTGTTGACAGGAGCCCCTAGACCTTGTATTAATTATTATCTGTTAATAATCCCAAACTAAAATCTAAGGACCAAAAATTCCTTTCAGAAGTAATGCCAGGCAGATTTCCAGTGTACTTGGAATTTTGCTTCCTGTTGCGCTCAGGTGAAGCATGAAAGGACTAGGACTAGGGTCACTCATGCCATCAACCAAAGGACCCAGAGGACCTGTTACCTCATTTTTACTGCTTACAGTAAAACAGGGATTTATAATGCTATATGTATGACACCTTTGAATTTATACTGTGCTGTAAAGCAAATTCAGACATTAATTTAAATACATGAAGATTTGACTATGCAACTTGGTGAAATATTTCCCTCATGGACACATATCTATCTGTTGAAAAACAAGTGAAGCCTTGGATTTTTTCATTGGCTTCACTCCATGTTGGGGTTTTCTTCAAAGTGATCTGTGGGTCTCGGTGCCTGCTATTTCTGTGTTTTCTTTTAAATAAATATATGTTCTGATGCATATAGCATGAAAGTCAAATTTTCACCTGAGTTTTGTGTTTCTAGATGCAGTCTGGGGTTTGGAAATACTTTGGGACACTTGCTGGAAGGGAGCCTCTTCTGTGGCACTCTGCCACATCTCTTTTGATTAGGAAGCTCACGGCTGGGTAACTTCTGAAAACAGGAAGGTATGACAGCAAAACTTTATTTCGATTAAATGGCTCCCATGTAAACACAGGAATTCGACTGTCATCCCCGCTCCTTATCCTCAGCAGGTTTTGCAAGGCCAGACTGGCTGGGTGACAGGCTCGATGGCTCTGTGCTGGCCACAGAACCCTGAGAGCAAGTTTCTTACCTAGCTCAGCTGGCAGCCGAAGGAAATTCCCTGAAAAGTCACAACACAGCCAGTGTTAGCAGAATTTGCTATTCCTCCGTGGATCTAGTGATTTTTTAAAATTTTCATGCAGACCTACGGGAAAGCTTTCAACACATGAATCATCTCACGCACAAAATGTCTGCCACCTCCCCTTACTGCCAGTGGTTTGGGCGACAACAAAATGGCTGCCCCGTCCCCTCACAGTGTGCAAGGAGAGCAAGCGGAGTGAAGCACAGGAGAACAGGGGAGGAGAGAGAAAAAAGGGTGAGGGCTGGAAGAGGTTATGGGTGGGAGTGGGACACCAGGGCTGGGCTCGCAGTGTGTGGGAGGAAGGTGACACCTTGTGTTGTGTGGGTGGGTGTTTACCTTTAGAAGCCAGTGGACATTCTGGAAGTACAATCCACCTTAAGGTCAACTGAAAAGCCCTGAAAATAGATTAATTTAGTGTATCAGCAGCGACTTGTGATGTGTGCTTGTGTTCTTTGGGGGCCTGGCTGAGGTCAGTAGTCATGAGCAGTGCCATTTTAAGTGCTGGCAGCAGCTGACTAGCAAGGTTTGGCTCTTCTGATTTATTATTTGTGTATTTCAAACATTATGAAAAAAATTCAAAGGTGGCTTTGGAATTAAAAAGAAGTACGCTCTTTCCTGGTTTCTGGTGAAAGAAATCACCTGACTGAGACAAACTGCATCTCTTCCTACAGGGCAGTGCCAACTGTTTTGGTGAAGGGATTTGGAAGGCTGAGGACATCCAGGGAGCTGCTGCAGGGAAGTCAGGCAAAAGGGAGGTGGAAAGTGATTTGAAGATTACTGAATGGAGCTATGGGAAGCTGCAAATTGTAGTAGTGTTCCCACAAAACCCAAAGGGCATTGTTGGAGGCCTTAAAGAGGGTTGATCTCAGCTCCTGATCTGCAGTCACTGACGAGAAAATGGATCACTTGGAGGTAGCTTAGGCTTAGGGAGTTGCAATGGGGCATGCAGTGAGAAGTCTATAGAGTACAGGATGTGAAAGACACATCTAGTTTTTAATTATGAGGGGGAAAAAAGCATCATTACAGGATTTGTGCCTGCAAAAGAACGTGCAAGGCAATAGAGAACAACTAGACATCCTTCCCAAACCATAGTTCCCCAGACTATATAGCCTTAGCACCAGTAGCATCATGAACATTACAGTTAAACATGAATTGACCTAAATAGTAACTACCCACACCACATGTAAAAATCACCAATACATATGTATTGACAGAAAACAAGCTAGAGAAAAGATGCAGTGATTATTTGATGAAATATAGGAGGTAAAAAAAGTTGCAATGGTAATGGTATTGGCTGTTATTAATTTGCTCTGTTTATAGGTCAGTTTCCCCTGAAGTTTTCGATGAGGTTTAATGTAAAGTATGAAGTACTACCAAAAATATTTATTAAATAAACAAAATGAAGCTTAGAAATGCAATTTCTTAGGAAGCTGGTGAAATTAATTTTAACCTAAATAATTTGCTCCCAAATCACCATAAAATTCAATCTCACACACAAAAAAAAGGTGTATTTTGAACACTTGGTGTTCAGGAAGCAATATCACATCATTTAATTCCCACATTTAACTCACCTTTTAGCCATAGTGAAGTTTTCAGTGTTTGTATACTTACAATATATTGCAGTTTCAGCAAATCCTTTATTAGAAGTTGCAAATGTTCAGGTGAGAATCAGGTAGAAGAAAATCAGAACCATATTTCAGAATTACTGAAGTTCTACTGTCTCTTGCACAGAATTTTATAATATTAGTGGAAATCTGGTTTCTCTCATTTTAATCCTCATGCCTGCCGTTACATCTTTGCCGTGCCATTCATAAATTACTGGATGTTAGACAAGGTTTGTCATTCCTTCCACAAACTCACTGGGGCTTTAATTACAGACAAGTCTGAAAATTTTCTATATCTCCACCATTCTGGACCTCACACTTCTGTTAAACTCTGAAAAGTACCTTGTACTGATGAATTAAAAATCCATCCTCAAAGTTGCCCTTAATAGTCATACATTGTTTAAACATATTGTGCAAACTGTGACTCCTAAGAACAATTATACAGATCAGTTGCCTATATTTCTTTATAAACAATACTGAGATTAATTAGTTGGAATGGCTTCCTCTGCTTCGCCTCTGATGTCATGAAAATGCTATTGCTAGCTCTTCCTTGGACAGAATAAACAAGCGTATCTGATATGCAAGCTAATATAATGTCCTTTATTTACATGATTGTAAATCCTGTTAGCTTTAAAACAATTTCGAATTTAGGAGAGAGCCAAAAAGGAGAATAACAAAGGAGAGAAGTGACCTCAGTGATTCCACGTTGACGTATCTGCAGCCTTAGAACTGCCATGGGAAGGTTGTGTTATCAGTTGGCTTGGGAATCCTGAGGGCTGGCTCTGCCATTCTGCCCAGAGCAGGACATAAACAACTACTAATTGTTTCAGGAGTTCATATCTTTTACCTGTTTCTCAGTTAAGCTTTCTGTGTAGCATGCACAGGACTTCAGACATGCTGAATAGAGTTAACCCTTTAAAAAGGGGCAAATGGATTTTAGGGCTTCATCTACTAAACAACTTTGTATTCAATGTTCAAGTGTTTTAGGCTTCTGCTGTAACATCCATGAGTATTTCTTCTGTGGCTGCATATCATATTGGACAAGTTGGCAATTTAAGTATCTAAATGAGAAACCTAACCTCTTCAAAAACAGCAATCATATTCCCTATGAAAGTATTGCTGTATGATACAAAAATGCCATGAAAGATGAGCCAGTTTGTGCTGTATTTGTGAGGGAGTGCTACCCAAGCTTGAGCTGAGGCTGGTTATCTACACACTTTTACTAGTTTATGTTGAAAAGTGTAGGGGTTGTCCATGTTTCCTCATGACCTCTACTCAAGAATGAACATATATTGTAAAAGTGATTTAGCACACTTTTTCTATTTAAACATATTTTCAGCTACATTTCCCACTTCATTGTGAGGTTTGTTGTAAGATCAACTCTTAAAGAATTACAAATAAAGAACCACAGAACCGTAGAAACCAGATGCATAGTATGGCAATGAATGAATGGCAAAACTCCTAGTTTTTTCAAGGGAATTGTGTTTTCAGTCTGGCCTTTGTCAAGGAAGAACTCACAGAGAAGTCCCTAGGACTTTTTCTTGTAACGTGCTGGTTTTGCCTCACCAGTAATTGGTTGAGATCACAGCTTCACATACATCCAAACCGAAGTTTATTTTGATCATATTACGGTACTTACATTCAAGATTACAGAATAACCCAAATGATGTAAGGCTGGAAAATTGAAATAGTGTTCAAAGATATCCATACATGTAAATTTTTGTTTAGAGCTGATTTACTGTGACTTTACTCATAGTGGTCTTTCATTTTCAGATGTCCAAAAGCACAGAACAGTAACTTTTCCCAAGGTCTACCCATGCTATCTGCCATCATAACGGTGAACAGAGCACAGTGGCAGCATGGCAAACATTTTAGAAGTACACAAAATATTTTGATTTCAGGAACTTCCTAAATTGTCCTGTCCCAAAAGGTAATAATTCCGTAATGCAATGCATAGTCTATGAATGGATGCTGAGGCAATACCCCACAAACTGAATTCAGCCCCTTAGGGCAAATCTTCTGGCCTACACCCCAGGCTCCATGTGTAATAGCCTTATTCCTTGCAGCCCCCTCAGGAGGTTTGCCTGTGTGTGTGCATTCTGTAACACACACACATGGTAAAGGAACTTGGGTCTTCTACACAGGGATCTGTTCTTGTTCAGTAGGTCTAGTGTTTTGCCAGGGAAAGGATAGTGACATTCAGGCTCTGCCTGCCTGACTTACAGGGGAAGGGAACCACTGTTTTTGTAAATGCATTCGCTTTCTTTTGTGAATGTGTGATTTATGGGATCAGCCTTACCATGGTATATGCAGGATTAACTTTGCTGAAATCAGTGACATTCATCCCATGATCTGGCACTCTTCCTTTCTAAGAAAGACACAAGAAAATAACAATAGAAAAAGTAAGTGGTTGTTTCATCTTAAAAAAAAAATAGCCTGAAAGTTTTTTCTTCCTTTCCCTTCATTTTTCCCTGACAGAAATAGATAGAGGATTCATGGACCATATATTACCAAGAAATCAGAAATTGTGCAGAGATTCAAGCTCTTCCTAAAAGCCTGGAACAATGTTTATACATTTGAGAGCTTGTAATATTTAATTCTATGTGATAAATATTCTTCAATTTAAAAAAAAACTACTGGGAATTTTCAAGTATAAAACTGAGCCTGACTTGGGACACGTTAGACTTACAAATGATCAGAAGCTTCAGATTTAGCAGACTGAAAAAAATAAAATTGGATTCAGTCTTCACAACAATTCAATGCTGTGAATTTGCATTTTCCTTCTGGACTGCATGTCTCTTGAGTGTGCTCTAAAATTGTAAAACTTTTGATACTTATTATAATTTTGATAGAATTACCAAAGCTTATGCTATCTATAAGAATTAATACAAGCACATGAAATTGTATCTTAAATGTTTGCTGTGCTTAATGTACATTAAAACATTGAGAATTCTGCTAAAGTTACGTGTACTGTGCAGACTGCTTTTCAGAAAGGCAGCTCACAGGAAATCTAAATGCACTTATTCCCATTTTGTTGTGGCTTTTCTAGAGGAAAGACTACTCTTTAAATGTGTCCTCTACTATTTTACCTAGCCTAGGCTCTGTGGGCAAGTCTGTGTGACAACAGGCTTAGCAGCCTTCGAAGAGGAGCTGCTGGTCCGGTCATGAGTGAAAAAGTGCCTGGTCTGCATTTCCTCATCGCAGTTAACATTAAATCCATGGGCACATTCTCCTCCCCTTCTGCCTCAGCCCATTTGTCATAAAGGAGCTTTATAACTCTGCTTTGTTTTCTGCTTTCTGCCCCAAACATTTAGCAGAGTCCTGTAAGCTCTTCCAGCTACAAGGAAAATTGGATGATAGATTCAAATTTTTATTTGCAAGGAGTGTTTTCCTGAATGAGCAGTGAGACAGCACTTTATTTACTGTAGTGAGCCCCATTCCAGCCATCTCCAAGTCACCAAACTTGCTTGTATAATTTGTTGCTACTTTTGCTGTTGTGTTCTTGAGGGAATTTTTTTAGTTGGTTTGCAGTCAATTCTATTGAGTTGCTATTTGTGTTTACTTTGTTTGTGTTTTCTGTTGGTGTCTTTTACTGTAGTAGTAGTCACTCAACAGAAAAGCAAAATGTATCCTTACAGATTTGCTGAAGGAGATCTGTGGACTGCAGTCATTATAAGGTTTAGCTCAGCACATGGTCACTTACTCTGGGATGTGAAGGACAATACATACAGGCAGAAAGCAGTGGGAGGGTTACTACAAAGTCTTGAAATTTAAAGGAATACTGCCATTCAAAATGATGTTCAGTTTCATGTGCAAAGCAGGTACTTTTGACAGGATTAAGTTCCCTAAGACTTTCAGAAAGAAAGAAATTGAGAATTTTACTTTTTATAAAAGTACCTGTTTATTTTTATATATGTTAACTTGGTGGTTTTCATTCTGATTTTCTTAGCCTCATTTTTTTATCTGTTTGTTTTAGTATTTGCCTTATTTGAATATTGTGTATTCGTATATCAGAGGATGAATTGCACTCCATACCCATCTGAGTTATGTGTGCTATTCACTATCCTGACCCAGTAGCAGCCCTGGACATGACATGATTTAGCAGCCAGGCATGATGTCCTAAGGGCTCATAATTAGTGTAGGATATTAGTCATTGGAACACCACAGTTCCACTGGTCTGCTGTGTGATTTAGGACAAACTTTTTAACCTCTCTCCTTCAGTCTCAGAGCTCAGAAGATGCAATACTGCAGACCCATGTGGAAGAAACACCACCAGTTTCTGAGTTTCTTGGTGGTACATCAAAGAAAATTTGGTCTCCAAGAACATTAACGGAGACAAGGGAATAGAAAGTTTTTCATTAAAGACTGTTGGCTGGAATCTAGGGTTTAGTTTGTTGGATAAAATCCTTAATCTCTCTAATCCTCTAAATGTAGAGTAGAGACAACACAGTTTTCCTTCTCCCATCTTCTTTTTGTTGCTGGTTATTTATACCATACTTTTTTTTCTGTCAGTTCTACTACATGCATGTATAATTTCATAGCTCCCACACTAAATGAAGCTTTAACTTTCTAAACACTGCCTGAGGTCTTGAGGCTTGTTTTTTTTCCCCTGCAGAATCTACTGTAAAATCTGTCTTTACTTGGTTATTAACTTTTTCAGGACCATCTTCTGCTCTTCTATCCAGAGTGAGTCATTCTGATATCTTCTGGTGAAAATAAGTGTTCTGCCATTCCAGCTGTTTCAAAGTGTGAATAAATTACTATTTGCACCCAACACATGACCTCTTTGCATTGCCAATATTAAATCCATGGTTTTCATTATTTTAAGCTACTGGTATTGCAAGTACTGTCTAACTGTGAAGCATTTGGTCTCAACGTCTAAACAGCACCACAGAGGTATAAAATATTACTGCATTGCTATTTTGTTTTGTTGTTAGGATAAATATAGCTGTGATGTCAGGAGAGATGTATGTCTTACAGCAGTTCTTGGAAAGTAGGTAGTGGTCTGATAGAGCATAAATGTCTTTTTCTCCATTTTTTCTTCCATTGAGGCTGGCAAAAACAGTAAGCAGGACAGGACAAATCCCAGGGCATAATAAATTATGAGTTTTTCTGTGACACTCATTGTCACAGAAAGATGAAGAGCAGAATTTTTAGTTCTGAAACAGGAGGCTGTAGTGTTGGGCTGAATAAAAAAAAATGCCAAGGGATTTATGTATCATTCTACATCTTTGAACTCTACATTTCTAACCTGTGTTTTAAACATATTTCTTTACACCACAAACTATTTTAAATGATACTTGGATTATACCATGTCACATTCCTGTAAAGATGCCGGTATCTGAGTTATCCATTACTATTTAAGGAATACTATTTGATTCCTTTCTGTTTTTTCATCTGTTTTCACATCTTCTTCCTTCTAAATCCACTTGTGCTTGCTGTTTTTCATTGCACAATTTTAGCCGGAGTTGCTATAATTTGAGAAACCCCGTGTATTAGACAGTAATGTCATCTGCTCGAGATGTGACCGTTAAAGATACAAATCATTTGAAGAGCAGGGAAGGTGAAGATGATGTTACTGCATCTCAAATTTGGGTCTCAAAGAGATTGAAGAACAGACTGTATGTAGTCACAAATCACAGCAATGTGCTTGTGGATAGTTTAAGGCTGCTCTGCTCTGATCTGAAGGCTGATTTGCAAATGATCCACTCTGACAAATACTGAGAGCAGCAAGAGAGTCCTGTAATTGCCATGCCATTCACATTCAGATCAGTTTCAGGTGAGCAGTGAAAAAGGATGACTAGGATATCACTGCTTAAAAGCTTTCAGGGACAAACTTACAAGTTGACACCAAAGAGAGCTGCATATGCTTGGAGGTTATTAGTGCTGATACCAGCTGCTGAAAGTAACTTGCACTGGTTTTAGAAATCATCCTTGGTATGCACTTGAGATATTCATAATGGTCACCTTTTTTACAGTCATTCTGTCTCTTTTGTTATTTTTAGGACATACATATATATATATATGTGTGTTTATAAACTCTATAAATAGATATCCTTGTTTTCTATGCTAAAGTCAAAATTGTTTCTCCTTTATTAGTGAATTATTTAGTCACTACCAATAACACCTCTGAGCCATTTCACAAAATTCTTCAAGATGCACCTGGTACCTCATGTTGTTTCTGAACACATCATCAAGCTGTGAAGAACAGATCTGCCAGCTTTCATCTGTAAGAATAACCTGGCCCATAGTCTCGATCTTCCTCCATGGGGAAAGGCTGTAGATTTAGTGTCATTCCTTGGTCAAGTTAACACCAAAGATGATGGATCCCTGCAAGCAATATTTCATTAATTGGTGGGTGCCTTTTGTTAAGGAAGGGGCTGGACCACAGGGATCTCATTCTCTTTTTCCCTCCTGTTATTTTTTCTTTTACCCTGTGCTTACTTTTGCCTACTCTCCCTATTTTTATCAGGTGAAATCTAAAATCGTTTGAAGGAAGAGAAAGGATAAGTATATATCTTGAAACTGTTAGTGTGAATGAGGATTGATTTAGGACTGTGCAGCATCAAAGTAAAGAAAGGAGACTCTGTTAGCCGGTGAACCTAATGGAAGAATCTCTTTTAACTCTCACATTGTGAAAAACCATTACCCTGACTTCTAGAAATTCTGAATCAGATGCCAGATAAAACCATGAGAACCCTGAAAAGATATATCATTCAGTATTTGTTGTTCTTGCATTCAATGTCCTCCTGGTTCTGACTAGCATAGAAAAAAAAAGTAATTTTTCTAAACTTATTCTCAGAGGTCACTTCAGGCTTTAGGAGATGTTGAACTTCCAAGTACTTGCACTGTTTCTGAAAGGGGGCAGGAAATTATTTATAAAATATCATTCTTCCTCACAGAATTTGTGCTTGCAATTGGAACAGGAAAAGACCTGCAATTCCTCCCGCATTTCCATTGGGGTCATTTTAGCAGCTTAGATAGCTCAAAGAAACTCAGAAACAGATATTTTTATACCTTTCTACATGAAATTCTAGACCTTATTCTCTGGATGCTTAGTGTTTGGTATTTAAAACATCTTCTGCACATCTTTACAGATTGCTAGCTTGGCATGTGGGAGTTTATTTATTAGAAAAGTAGCAAATCTGTGTAAAATATTCTTTTAAAAAGTAAGGACTGTATATGCTTGCTTAAAGACTTGCGCAGTTTCTTCGTGAGCTATCTTTTATCCTTTACCAGTGAAGATCTTCTAACATGTTTGATCACTGGCATGCTGCCAGCTGTCTCACACAGACCACCCACCCTTCACAATGACGTCAAGGAAGTCCCCGAGTTTGCATTATTCAGTGGCAAGGAAGCCTTTGCTATCTTTGACTACACAGATGGTGAGCAAAGGGATGGGAACCTTTGGTTTGGACTGCATCCCTAGACTCTGATTTGTTTTCTCTTCTCAACAGAGCGCCTCTGTAACAAAGAAATCTTCTGTTTCGTATACTTGCATTAAAGAAAGAAATGTTCCAATCGATGACAGGTGCTTTTCAAAGTGCGTCATAACGCTAGGAAAAAGCCCAGCTGAAAAATGCATGGAACTTTAGAAAGCCTTTTGCAAGTCCTGCTGTGCTGTCCCTAGGGATGTGCTGTACTCAGCTGAGCTCAGTGCAAGGCTGTTTGCTTTCACCTTTTTACTCAGCTTCTCTTCCCTAATGTCACTGTAGTGCCCCAGTCTGCGTCTGTGCAAACAGGTTCACGAGGGCACAGAATCACAGAACAGTTTGGGTTGGAAAAGACTTAGAGAGGATCATCTAGCCCAGCACCCCTGCCACAAGCAGGGACATCTTCAACTGGATCAGATTACTGAGAACCCTGTCCAATCCGAACTTGAATGTTACCATCTGTAGCGTTCACTTGCATTCTGATTTCCTTCTTTGTACTCCGCATCCTCTGCCATCTGCTCTTGGACCCTTCCTGATGTTTTTGTGTTGCAAAACTCTTCGAGACAGGATGTTTTGCTTTGTATTTGTTAAGGACCTAGTGTAGAGTAATGATAAACAGGAATCTGAGGCTATGATGGATATCGAGTTGCTGTACTTTCCTGGCATTGTGGAATGTGTCAGTTACTCAGGTGTGTGGGACGAAGGCAGACAAGGGGGAGAGAGCCAAATACCAGCTGATACTTAAGAGTGAGAATGATGCTAAAACTACTAACATTGTATGATTTTGCATCCAGATGTCTCCCTATTTTCAGTTAAGAAAAGTCAAGATCTGTAAATTCAGATTAAAGGACTCTTAGAAAGTGAAAGGTTTTGACTGTTCGTGTATGGGAGAACTGAAGAGTGGAAAGAGTTTTGTTTCCTTCTGTTAAGCCAAGGTGAAAGACTGTGGTTGCATCAAAATTTGACTTCATTCAAACTGGTAAGCCTTTAAATGTGTGATTCTGCCTTTGCCTTCCTCAGCACCTCAAATATGGAAGACATGGGAGACCAAATGATAGGGATGGATCAGGCTGCGCCACAAAACTCTTCTAAACCAGGCAGGCCCTACTTGCCACTAAAGGTTGGAAAGATTCTAGGGTAAAATAGATCTTTTCTTGATATCATATTTCAGCTTTCTGTTTAGAGAGGATTCCCCTTCTTTTTAGAGAGCTGCTTAGTCACTGTATAGTCCTTTTCAAAGGCAACAAGAGCTGCAGGTTAGGTCTGCAGAACCACAAGCAGTTAGTGCTAAATACATAAAGCATAGCCCAAGAAGAAGAAAAGGGCAAATTTTACCTTAAAATCAGTTTAAATATTAAGCTAGAGTTAAGGAAATACGTGGGGAGAGAACAGGTGGGAACCTAAGATAAAGCTTAGGTCCTCAGAACATCTCAGGATGGGGTGGTTTGTTTGAAGGAATATAGTAAAGGTGAAGATCTCCACTGGCTGATGTGCACTGACATTTCCCTTTTGACCCTTTTAATGAAAATTGAATTGTAAAAGCTTAATTTAATGAGTTTGCCTTTACAAGTATAACACATTTTGAAGTCATTTGCTTCAGATGACAGAAATTTTATGAGGCACTAGGGAGCAGAATGGAAGAACCATGATTTACTTTTTATGTTCCACCCATTAACACATGCTTTATTTTCCTGGACCAAACAGGAAGAATTATTGAAACCTGTTATTTTAATTATGCATGCATTCAGAAAAATTTGCTCTAAGGCTATTAAGTGGACATAATCCACTTCAAAATTTCTTTTACAGCTTTTGTGGAATAAATATTTGTTGGTACCAGTAACATGGCTTATAAGGGGAACTTAAATTTAATTGAATTTTAGATCGTCCAAGATATGTACTTTGGACAGATCTAAGTTTCAATAGATCATTAAAGCATAGTTGCATGAGGAAACATGACTTATATGTATAGGTTTTGTTTATAAATAGGTGTGTGCAGACTTTGAGCATCATGTTGAAAATGTGAATTTTCAGTTTAAGTGTCACTGCCTGAAGGAACACGGAGAAAATGAAAAGCTACACTTAAATAAATTGGCAGTGAAATTTAAGTCTGGCAGTCCTAAACCAAGTATCTTTACTAAGTTTAGTTTCCAAGAGGAGCTGTATACAGAAAAGAAGTGTGGGGAAATACATTCAGTAGTAAAACAAAACCCTGTAGGCCTGGATTCATTCTACTCAACTCTAAGTGCTTATTTGAGCTGCCTACTAAAACACCTTTTTGCTCAGTCTGTTTTCTGATCAATGGAGGGAAAGGCACCATAAATTGGTCACCCACCTTTAAGCCCAAATCATCCTTGGAAGCCATCAATCATCTACCTGTCTATTAAATATAGACATAATCTGAAGCAAATGAGCTGGTAAATTAGGCACCTTATGGATAACCCAAAAGTCAGAGGAATGAACCCAAACCTAAATGGGTGTCAAAACAAACCTGGAGAAGAAATGCATTTTTCCTTTTCCTAGATGCAAAAGCAAATATAAAGCACCAAATAAGTTGATTACCACCTTCTAAAAATCTTTCAGCTTCTCTCTCTAAACCATAACCCATTGTTCATTTCTGCAAGAAATATGCAATTTTACATTACAGTCTGTGGTAACACAAGTGGGAAGGATAGGTACAGTCTTTCTACTTTGATTTCAAATCACTGCTAATTAAAAAAAAAGCCTGAAAAAGAACCAAGTGGGATAAAAATTCTGAAAAATGCCATAAGAATATTTCTACACTCTTTGTAAAAGGTATTTCGAGTTCTGGTGAAACTCAGATGTTTCCATTAACATTAAATTATTTTTCTTTTAAAAAAAAATCTTTCAAGAAATCTCTACTTTGGAGTTATTCTATTTTATTAATAAAATATGTGGAAGGAGATCCAATACTGACGTTTTGGAATTGATTTATTTCCCCTGGATTGAGTTAAAAATCAGATACGACATACATCATATGCTTTTTCCAAAGAATTAGCAATTTCTTCCAAACTGAGAATTAAAGCAATTATTGTGCCTCCCCTAGAAAACAGGAAGAAATATTTCTGAATCCTGCCTGAACAGTACTTTCTGTCACTTGAAACAATAGATCAACTTGTCCATAGGGTTACTTTCAGGCAACCATTTCTGTTCTTTAAGCTCAGCAGCTGCATTTCAAACCTTGGCTTGTTTCTATCCTCTCGCCTTCATGGCTGCAGTAGCAGTGCTCTCACCTTCTTGATAAGCAATAACAACTTTCTTTCCCTGTATGCAACTGCCAGCCAGGTAAACTCAGCATAGAGCATGTGAGCTGGCAGCAATTTAGCAGTTTTTCCTGATCAATCCACAGCAACCATTTTGGTCTAAAACCAGCAATGGTCCCGATTGCTTAATTTCTGATGTGTTTTCATCAGTATGTGAAAGTGTATTTGCTGATTACAAGCTGAAGTGTGGGAGCTGGGAGAGCTAGCTGGAAATAATTCCTCAGGCCCTGTCCTAGGCCCTTTGGGCTTATTATTCTTAGCCCTTCATATTTCTGTCTTGGGACCACAGAGAGCAGTGTCCCAGGGTGTAAAAGTGTACAACCCAGTGTTTATGCCAGTTGGTCTTTCAGGGCAGAACCTGTTTCCCAGTCAAAGGGATTCCATGAACAATGAATGTGCATCAAGGCTGCTCTTTGGCTCCAATAGAACAGTAAAAGATCTCAAGAAACTGGAACGGAATTAATTAATTATAATTTAATATTTATTTATTTAATAATTTAATTAAATGGAATTAAATTTCCATTTTAAGAGCCATAGCAAAGAAAGGAAATGCAGGATGTACCACGATGTCCCTTTTACAGCTACTGTTTTTGCATGGAAAACAGCCCTCAGCTGCTAAAAAATGGGGAGCAAATTACATTCCCTTTTGTTTTGGAATTCAAAAACAGTTCAGAGATATCCTCTTGCTCCAAAACGTGTTACTGGTTAATTTCTTCTTGAGTCATCTCTTGCATCTGTGCTGGCTAAGGATAAATTGCTGCTGTTCTGATTTGGTTGAAATTACATTTAGACTGCCAGAGGCTGTAGCAAACCAAATGGATCAAGTTTGTATTTCACTTATCCCCAGGCAACCCTAGTGGGCTCAGCAGGTTCACAGGGAGGTGATTAAAAACCAAATACAATCTGTGTCTTTTTTACAGGGTTATGTGCAATCTGTCACACATGCTTCTCTATTTTCACACAGTTACTCTTTGTATTACACTTTTGCATTGCATTCATTTCAGTTTAGGCACAAACATCAGCTGAGAAGGAGAATTCTCCAAGGAGTTTTTTGCTCCCTCTCTCCTGATATGATCTATACCGTGCTCAGGTTGAATGTTTGTTTAGATATGTCCTCCTTGTCTCTAAGAAGTATAAACAAGTTTTTATCCGCATACTCATGGAACTGGTTAAGATAAAAGCCTGTAAACCAACTACCCTAGGTTGCATTTAATAATTCTTTAAAAATGCTTATCTTTTCCAGCCATTGCCTTGTTGCTCTAACAGGGGGAGTTTATCAGCTTTGTTTTCAAAAGACATAAATTTGGGCTGCGCAGCTTGGAGAGATATTTTCTTAACCTTAAATAGGAGGAGAGCAGAAGTCAGAAGAGTCAGAACCTCAGATGACAAAAATAGATGAATTTGATAAGAATGATTTATAATAGCCAAGGATCTGGCACAGTATCAGAGCAGACAGTGTAGCACCAGTTGATGCAAAGGATTGTTAGGCAACATACCAAGCAAGGAAATTTCAGTTATTCTTCTCTGAGGAGTTGGCATGCAGAGTTTCTTCTAAATCAAACAATCCCTATTGCTAGGCTGAAAAGCTAAGGCTCGACCTTGAGGGCAAGGCTGACAGCCTTGTTTGTTGAAATGTACCCTCAACTTTGAAAATGTCCTCCCCTTGTATGATGGATTTGATTCTTCACTGGAAAATCTTCTGCCAGAGAGATTTCTTGGGATTCCATGGGAGTTCATCTGAAACACATCCAAGATGGAGCTCAGTCTGTATGCACACACAGTGTACTGAGCTGTGCTATCTGGGGTGAACTCAGAGGGGAAAATGAGCAGGCATCTTTTATCCTGAACGTGACTGTGCCAAATCCTCCACGTGCCATTTTGTGTGTGTGAAGATAGAATAT
The DNA here is from genome assembly GCA_013397565.1 of Ptilonorhynchus violaceus. Classification (NCBI taxonomy): domain Eukaryota; kingdom Metazoa; phylum Chordata; class Aves; order Passeriformes; family Ptilonorhynchidae; genus Ptilonorhynchus; species Ptilonorhynchus violaceus. Next base: position 99,114 of record VZRJ01009423.1, on the reverse strand, counting down.
TCGGATGGTGTAGGGAAATATGCTGCTTGTAGAAATAGTACATAGCAAAAGCATATTTGAAAGGGTTTTAAGGCAAAATATTCTTCTGACAGCAATTTGAGGTGGTTGGAATTCTATAATCTAACAGAGACAAGCAGGCAGAATGAGATGTAAATCCAAATCTTCTCATCTTCCAGAGGGGGACATGGCATTCTCACAGGATTTTCATAGGATTTTACAGGGNAAAAAAAAAGGGGGAGGGGAGGAAAAAAGGAGATTAATCAATTAATCTTCACTTCTTCTTTATAAGCAGTGAAATACCACAGTGTATTTCAATTATGTCCAGCTTTTAATATTTGTTCAAGAAAGCAGTCCATCTGGAAGTTCATAACTGGAGGATAATTGTACATGTCATGATAAAGGCTTCTATCCTGAGCAACTGAAAAATTCACAGGGACAAAACTCTGTCCTAAGCAGGTTTTCAAGTGAAAACTCACACTAGTAGTTTGTGGAGAGATAGTTCTGTTACTTATGTAGCCCCAACTCTGACATTTACATGTGGCCACCAAATTAATAGGAGTGCAATACGATTCAACTTTCGTAAAACATTTCATCTGGTACCTACTAGCATTTTGATTAAGGAAAGAGAAAAATTAACATAGCAATATTGCACATACTAAATAAAATAGTAGCAAACATTAGTTCCTGAAATATGCATGCAAATAGAGAATCATCAATGATCTGGTGTTTAGTGAAACTCTGAAAGCCCTTTTCTGGTGCTGAGATAATTATCACATTTTATAAACAGTCTGAAAAGAACATGAAATCTCTGATGATTAATTCTGCAGATGCCACAAAGAATGTATAAGTAATGTAACGAGCGAACTGCTTAATATAATGGAATAATTTCACAAGAAAGTCACAAACAAATTCATGGAATCACTGCATCAATATCATCAATATATCTAGATGATATATCAGCCCTAGCAGCCCTAGCAGCCCTAGACCTAGAAATATTCTAGGTGGATGTGGATGTGGATGGCTTTCCTTGGGAAGAGTAAATTGGGGTTCATGGCAGACAGCTAACTTGGATATGAACTACCATAATGATGCCATTTCCAAAAGCACTATTGTAATCCTTGGATAAATATAAAGGGAAAAATATACTGTAGATAGAAAAGGCATACATTAGCTCTGTATTTGGTGCTGCAACTATGAAAATCCTGTCCAACTCTCTTGCCCAAGACTGGACAGTTGCTTTTTTTATCTGGACAGTTCCTCTTGTTATCTGTGTGTTGATAAATTAGAGACAGCTCAGAGCAGGATTGCAAAAGCAATTGGAACATGAAAAACATAATACAGTGACAAATCAATGAAGCTCAATCTGGTTCAAAGAGTTACATGATGACAGCATCTGCCAGGCAGTATCCAAACAAGAAATCAGAGTTAAAAGAGACAATGCTAAGTCTAGTCAAATAAAAATGAGCCTTTGGGGAAAAAAACCGNATCAAACCCACAACCTTGATGTTACAGCACCATGCTCTAAACATGAGCCAATCTCCTATTTTTACAAATAGATTACTGGGAACAAATTGCCATTTAATGTGGATGAAGTAATCTTGAGAAAACAACATAAATAGTGTTGGGATTTTTCTAGCTGTTTATTTTATATCTTTTTATAACTGTGACCCAGAGAAAAATATCTCTTATATGCCATAATATCAAGTGCTACATATATAGATTTTTGCACATGCCAGTGCTCCAAATACACAGAGAACATCCTAAAAGTGGCCAGTTTATTTGGATATTTTTAATATTTGTCGTAAGATATGCTTGAATGAATCAATATTGCTATGAAACTACAGCGGCAATTAACACATAAGTGAAGGGCTGCAAATGACCTGTTTTGTAACAACAAAAAGTTGTCCCTGCAGATCTCCTTTCTAGGCAAGACACATCTCTCCTGCTTCATCATATTCTTTATTTTAAACTGCTGTTTCTTGAATTCCATCACCTGAACCTGATACAAATGAGGATTTACACTGATGGTAACTCAGTGTGTGAAAATCAGTGGAAATTCTTCACTGCAAAAGCATGCAAATTTTTCCACATGTGCATCCCGATAGAACAAAAATCACTCCAGAAGCACACACTCATCCTTGCCTGTGGTTGTTTCCTACAGAAATTCTTCTCATCTCCTGTTTTAGGAGATGTGTCTTTGGCACAATTACACTTTCAGTGATACACAGTGACCAAACCTTTGCTTGCTCCATTTCTCCTTCTTGATAAGTGGTGTGAATTTTTTAGTTTCTTTTCATTTAAGGAGTACTTAGTTAGGTATTGTGCTAAATCTGTAGTAAGATTTATATGGTTTAAACAGGACTTTGGGAGAAAGGATTTACATGCCTAAATGGCAAACCACAAAATCACAATTTCCTACAGCATGTGGAGTATTGTGAAGTCTGTAGGCAGTTCAGACTTTCAGAAGAACTTTCTAGAAGCATCTTTGTCTTCTTGGGCATGGCAATTGTGAAAAGCTCCTGCTTAACTTATGACTGAAACCTGCTAGGATCTACCAGCGAGGTGTTCTTCAACCTCCTTGTTGGAGGACCAGTCTGAGGGCATTCTGAGGGTGAACCCGTCAAGACTGGTCCCATCCAAAATCCATCAGAGGAAGCTGAATTTCCTGAAAATATAGGTGAAGGTAATGTTTTCTCAGCCCATTTATACCTAAGCTTAGTGGATGGACTGCTTGGGTGTGTGAGAGACCTGTTGACAACCCTTAATCTGACAGCCTAGGCTCAAGCCCTCTTCTTCCTACTTTACAGGAAAAAACCCTGTGCCTAAGGCATAGACTAGTATCCATGGGTGCAGCAGGGTGGTCTGAGGTGGCTTCTAGCAGGGGTGAGGAGCTAGGTGTCAGACCACTCTGCTGCATTACACTGTGCACATACTTCAGTTTCCCCTTACCACCTCCTTCCTAGGCCAAACACCAACCTTACCCAGAAAGGAAAAAAAAAGCCTTTACCTTTCCTTTAGATTCATAAGTATCTTTTTTTCAGTGTGGATTCTTCCACAGTCCCCTGCACAAACAACTCCCAGACACAGGTAGCTACATTCCAAATAAATGCTGGATATTTTCTGGAATAGGAATGCTGCATATAGCCATTCTAGTGAAACTTCTTTTGCTCAATGTCTTATTGTAAATTTCCGGATTTGCATCTGATTTGGTACTGATTCATTTGCATGTTTGTCACAGCCTCCCTCAAGGCTTAGTGAGGCCCTTCAGTGAAGAGTCAGTGATATTTTGCAGCATTGTGTTCAATGCATTTGCATAAAACAACTCGATTGTCTTTGGTGTTCTAAGAACATAATAATTTACTATAAATAGAATTTAGGCAATAAATGTCCAATAGTATAATAATACCAGAATAATATTGGCTATAAATTATTTTAGAGCCATCTCCCAGAAGAAAATTTTGATTAATGACTCTTTTCAATAATTGTTATCTATCTCATCTGGCTTTTTTTTTAACTGGGTATTCCAAAGCAATGGAAGGGTTATTCAGAAATATATAATGAAAACTGATGGGTATACACAGATTTAAAATTAAGTTTTATAACAAAAATACAGATGTTAAGCATGAATAAATTCCAAGATAGCTCTTATAAGCTTTGATAGACAGAACCAAAATATTATCTAGTTCTTATGTTGCATTCTGTAAGAGTTGTTTCATTACCAGGTGGAATCTTTTCCACCCCAGAAGCCTATAGTCCTAAGAAAAATGTCCAAGAGAAATGTCTTTCCCCAGGAGTTATACTCAGTGTAGTAAAAACATGCAGAAGATAGAGAAGAGGTAACAATGAACTCTTAGACAAACTTCAGCGGGTTAGAAACCTAAATACTTTACAACAACAGTACACTAGGGGGACAAGTTTTGCTCCTTCTTCAATCCTGGATATATGTCACAGTCACAGAAGACAGTGCAGCTTCAGGGAATAAGTACTTTTGGCACTGCTAGCTGTGGATCCTGCACTTAGCAGGTCAAATATCATTACTCTCTGTCCTCTAAAATCAGAAAGTAACTAATACCTCAAAGTTATCTGACTTACAATTTTTTTCCCCCTTCAGCTCAGACAGATGTTTCTCTGGCAGAGAACACCAATTGTTAAATATGAATGTGGCAAGAAAGAAGAAATGAATGCTAATAATACTGAAACTGATAGTTTCAGAAATCAAGCAGAACAGCTTGAACACTTTTCTGCTAGCCTCTTTCTGCAGCATTTTCACTACATAAAATGGACTTGCTTCAGAATTAGTGTCATCCAGCTCCCAGCTTATTTTATATGGTACAGCTAGGAAGACTGAGTTTCATGCCACAGAGCATGTTTAAATAGAAAACATGTTTAAAAAATAGGAAGCACGTTTAATAGGAAATTTGATTAGTTTGTTAAATAAATTTCACTTCTTTGAATAGGTGAATAGAATTAAGAACTGAACTGAACATTTTCTTACTTACATATTTTGTGTTTAGCAGAGAATTGGTAAGAGTAAAGTGAAGAACTCCTGACTTTTCCAGTACTGCCTCTTGTCTCTTTCAAAAAATCACAGAATATCTCACCTTAATTTCCCCCCACACTTTTGGTGTGCTGACAGTTCTAAAGGCCAGTGTATCCTTAGGACACCTTCAAGGGGCTGTACTGCATGGGTGAGATTTTCAGGATTCCAGCACCTGAATGTTCCAGTTTAATTGTAAACATACCAAATGAAAAACTGGACCTGGACTTTTTCACTGAGCTGTCATTTTCAATATGATCTGTAGTGTGGTGGATATGTCTCTTAAGTATGTAGGGTTTTAAAATTGGCTTCAGTCTTAAATACTCCTTTGTGTCACTAATAAAATTCTAGAGAAAAAAAGATTGTATAAAAAGGTGATGATTGCTTAGTATTCAACTTTTACCAGATTGTGTTCTTTATGAAG
>VZRJ01009423.1:64783-94069 GCA_013397565.1 Ptilonorhynchus violaceus | reverse complement strand
TAACTGGAGGATAATTGTACATGTCATGATAAAGGCTTCTATCCTGAGCAACTGAAAAATTCACAGGGACAAAACTCTGTCCTAAGCAGGTTTTCAAGTGAAAACTCACACTAGTAGTTTGTGGAGAGATAGTTCTGTTACTTATGTAGCCCCAACTCTGACATTTACATGTGGCCACCAAATTAATAGGAGTGCAATACGATTCAACTTTCGTAAAACATTTCATCTGGTACCTACTAGCATTTTGATTAAGGAAAGAGAAAAATTAACATAGCAATATTGCACATACTAAATAAAATAGTAGCAAACATTAGTTCCTGAAATATGCATGCAAATAGAGAATCATCAATGATCTGGTGTTTAGTGAAACTCTGAAAGCCCTTTTCTGGTGCTGAGATAATTATCACATTTTATAAACAGTCTGAAAAGAACATGAAATCTCTGATGATTAATTCTGCAGATGCCACAAAGAATGTATAAGTAATGTAACGAGCGAACTGCTTAATATAATGGAATAATTTCACAAGAAAGTCACAAACAAATTCATGGAATCACTGCATCAATATCATCAATATATCTAGATGATATATCAGCCCTAGCAGCCCTAGCAGCCCTAGACCTAGAAATATTCTAGGTGGATGTGGATGTGGATGGCTTTCCTTGGGAAGAGTAAATTGGGGTTCATGGCAGACAGCTAACTTGGATATGAACTACCATAATGATGCCATTTCCAAAAGCACTATTGTAATCCTTGGATAAATATAAAGGGAAAAATATACTGTAGATAGAAAAGGCATACATTAGCTCTGTATTTGGTGCTGCAACTATGAAAATCCTGTCCAACTCTCTTGCCCAAGACTGGACAGTTGCTTTTTTTATCTGGACAGTTCCTCTTGTTATCTGTGTGTTGATAAATTAGAGACAGCTCAGAGCAGGATTGCAAAAGCAATTGGAACATGAAAAACATAATACAGTGACAAATCAATGAAGCTCAATCTGGTTCAAAGAGTTACATGATGACAGCATCTGCCAGGCAGTATCCAAACAAGAAATCAGAGTTAAAAGAGACAATGCTAAGTCTAGTCAAATAAAAATGAGCCTTTGGGGAAAAAAACCGAACCAAACAAAAACCAACAACAAAAACATCGTTGGTTACAACTGGTTACAGAAAGAGTAGTGGATTCATAGTGAATTCTCAATTCCTGGAATTTTTAGAATCAATTAATTTCCACTGACATGGGAATTAATTCATGAGGCCCTGTGCACCTCAATCTAAACCAATACTGCTTTGAACAGGGGGCTGCACAAGATGACCTCCTGAGGTTTCTTCCAGCCTTAGAACCAAACTTACTCTTCTGTAGCTTCTGCTTTCTGGAAGGTCTGGGTAGATAACCCTTTTTGGCCTCTAGGTAAGTTTCTACTTGTTTTCAGTGTAGTGTAGAGATAGCAGCAGCACTGTAGCTGCAGGGAGTACAGCTCAGCAGAGCTAATTTATCTAGAGATCAGTGGACATTGTCCTCCAGTAACCTAAGGCAGATCTGATTTGCAGTATTCCAGAACCAAGGTGTCCATGTGTGCCAGTGGAATCCAGATGCTTTGCTTGTTTGAGGTTAGCCTTTAGTTTTGATATTTGTTTGCTAATAACAAACTACAACTGATTCAAAGTCAAGTTAGCACTGGCACAGAATTTGGTACAGGAAATATCTTCATGCCTTTAGTTCCCATTAGAAAGGGAGGGATGAAACAGGGCACAGTACCAACATACCATTACCAATATAGGGAAAGAGATGTTCCCTGCCCCACAAAAGTTACAGAGCTTATTACAGATAGGATACAAAAGGATTATAACAAATAACAGGAGTCAAGAGGAACTGCAGCCAAACCCACACATCCATACAGTAATGAACTGCTCAGAGGTATTTCTGGTTCTCCTAAAATCCACTTGCAGAAGTAGTGGTTTGTTTTGTCAATGTTTACTCAGTTACCAGCATTCTCTTGATTTCTGTAGTTCTTATGGCTACAGGGGAGGGAGGAGGAGGACTTAAGAATGAATGTAATACTCTCACACATTTTCTGTGGTAATTTGTAAGGGACTATCCTGAATCAAGGCAGGCTTGAAAGCATATGACCATGTGGAAGAAAGCCAAGCACAGATTCACTGGTGGAATAGAACAGGAGAGAGAAACACCTAAAGAAGATAAAGGAGAGCTGTAGTTCTGCACTATTTTCTGTGCCTGCCTTTTCTATTTTCCTGAATTGTTTTATGGCTTATAATTTTTCTTTTTTGATAAATTCTGGCCTTAGTATTCTTGTATGGTTATTACACTGTACCTTGATGCTGTATTCATTTTAGTTTTGCATTTCAAATATCCATATTCAGCAAATATTTATCTATCTGTTTGATGGATGGTGGCTAATCTCAGTGCTTTTCCTTGGAAATTTTCTCTTCTTAAACCCATACAAATTATCATCAGTGAGTAAATCTAAGCCAAACAGCTCAGCTGAAGAGCTCAACCTTCCAATTAAATATACTAGCCGATGTAGCCCAAATACTAAAAGGGCACAGATGGTTTTCAGTTAAAACATTTACTCTGTCCATTCTGCTTGACCTAAAATTCTGCTCATTTCATATGTGAAAAGCAATCTGCTTGAAGAAGGAAAAAGCAAGTGAGGAAAACGAAACATTTAGTGCCAAAGAGAATTCTCTCTTACAAGAGAACAGTGTGAATGCAAGGACTAAATATCCATTACAGTGTCTCAGACTGTTGGATGTCTCTGTGCCTTAGCCCCAGCTTTACACTCGTACAGCAGCACAGGAGCAGAAGCAAATTAGATATCCATTTCACTTGGATCACTTGACATTCATTTTTAGAATACAGCAGAAGAATTTTGAATCACCATACACAGGTCTCACAAATATTTTTTAATTTATGTTTTTGCACTAGAAAATGCAGCTGATGTATACTGGCCCAGTGAGTGCATGCACTAAATGGAACCTCAATGCTGGCTGAGGAGAACAATGGGACCAGCAGCAAGAACAACAAGGAAATAGGTTCCCAAGGTGTCCCACTGTGGTAAGACTGCTTTTCCTTTGCCTTGTTGTTGTTGTTGTGGTTGTTGTTGTTGCTGTTGTTGCTGTTGTTGCTGTTGTGGTTTTTGCTGCAGTAGCATCTGGTGAAAAGCACTGACCTGAAATGATGTTTCTGCAAGAAAGCTAGGAAGCTATTTCATATAATATGTTTTCTATTGTTGAGAGGGGCTTTACATGTCCAGGTTGTAAGTGAGGTACCTGAAGTAACTTTGTTTGAAGAAAATCAGTAAAAATTGATTTTTATGGAGCAGGTCAATTATAAAATTATCAAAGAAAAGCCAAAAAGGACCTTTTGTGCTTGTGTGGGAAAGAGTAGTGCTAACTGAAGAAAACAGAAGGAGGAGGTAAGAACAGCACGGTTCTGTGAGCCTAAGGATAGAGAACAAGCTGTCCATGTCAGTTTTCCTGGCTGAAGTGCAAGAGCTCCAGAACCTGTTCCTGCAGCTCATACAGGACAAACCAGTTGGAAGACAGAGCAAGCTTTAAGTCGGACTCCGTTACAGAGTTCCATAGAAAAGACATCAAGAGTTTTGCCCTTTACCATGGAAAAGCGGATCTTAAGAACAGAAAGGAAAGGTCTGCATGAGGATGAAGTGAAAAGACACAATGCAGGGCAGTCTATCAAACGGTCTCTCCCTCAGTTTCCCTTTTTCCATAATGGGACATTACTATTGCCCTTTCTCCCAAGAGTGCTGGTAAGTAAGTAATCACAGTAATGCTCTATTTGGTGGCTCTTAAAATAGAAATTTTATAAGAATGAGGGATATGCCACAGGATGGCTGAATTTCCAAATTCAGAGTTAATGAGAACCTCCTAGTAAACATTAATCAAGAGTTTAATGTTATGGAAGAATCTGTGACTGTGGACTAAAACTGTGTCCTTTGAGGAAAACACAAACATTTCTCTTGTGGAAAGGACAACATACAGGGTACATTGTGTACTTATTTTTAAGTGCAGTCACCCTGTATCTCAAATGAGTACAAAAAGCATGTGGGAATGCACATGCTTTTTCTGCACACAAGCTATAACCCACAGCCTCAACATAAGCTGCGCCAAGCAGTTCTTTTTTTTACTCCTTATTGGCACAAACGCAGTTTTGCCCTCACCCCTTTGTATCTCTTTTGTGTTAATCAGATTTACACAGCTGGATCTTGCTGGACACTGGCTGTTCCAGCCACATCCGCCGCGGGCCCTCCTTCCCTTCCCCTCCTGCCTTCACGTCTTGGGGTCCCTCACAGAAATGCAGAAGGACCTGCAAAAGCCTCCTTGTGTCTCCTCCCTTGGCCAGACAGCCCGTTTATCTGAGATAATGCTACTGCTTCGGATGGAGGAAACAGAGAGTGTCAAAGTTTACTTGTTTACTTCTTCATAAACACAAGATTTGCAGACTAGATATAAAGCAAATGGAGGGTGAAGTCCTGCATCACAGAAATAAGAGTTATAATAATTACAAATACAGGCAATTGTCTTTCTCCCCAAAACCTGAAGAATGACTGCTGTGCCCATAAGCTTGGCAGGTTTTTTCCCAGCTACTTTAGCTAGGGTAATGAGAGATACTACTTCAGTTTGTAAACCATCTCCTTTCTCCCTCTGTCCCAGACAGACATTTTCTTTGTAGACATGTACAAATACAGTATTTGGATAGATGTTCATTAGGGTTTTGTGAGCAACTTTTTGCCCATATATCAAAGGACACCTCCTCGTATTTTTTTAGTTAATGAAAGTAACATAATATTTGGTATCCCATACACAAAAGTGTATGGGAAGCTGGGATGCTGCCTGGACCTGGAGATGTATCAACACTGCAGCATGAGCCCAGGAGGCAGGATTCTCCAACGGTCAGTATGTTCAGTAGGATCAAATTGCCAGCAGTGTGACAGCGTTGGGAAAAATTAATCCTTGTGAGGATGCTTTTAATTGTCTAATGACAACTGTCAGCTCTAAAGAGCAAAGTCTGTGAAATTTTACACTGTGAAATCTAGACTGCACAGTCTGGATTGCTTAATTTTAATGTAATTTGGGAAACTCTGTAGTCTGTAGAAGTATAGCTGTGATATCACAGATGTCAGTGGAAGAAGTGGTAATTGTTTTCTATATTTAAAAATAACATATTTTTTCTCAAGCATTTTCAGGAAAGCAATTCTGGTAGTATAGGCCTTCCAATATAGCACACTCTAATATTGAGCCTGCTTTTTTGTAATTTCATATCTCTAATTTATCATTAATTTGTGAGTTACAAAGACCAAATAATACTGTGTCACAAAAACAGACAAGCTGTTCATCCCCACTTTTGTGAACACTCTGTGAATATCTAACACATTTGTAGAGATTTTTGATTTATTCAGGAATGACTTGTGATCAAAAGAAAATGTTAACCCAAATACTTTATGAATGTGTAGTCTAAATAAGTTTATAAACTAAATTTCCAGACTATTTGTCAACACTTTCTACAGAAAGTTTCTCATGTATGTACATCTGAGGTAAAAAGAAGCTGTTGAAACAATAATAGTTTCCAAGTGTGGGTCTACACTGATCTGTGGGAATTGATACGTATTGCTCACTGTATCTGAAGCAAGTTTCTGTGGTCAGGGAAACTCTGTAAGGATTAGAGAGAGATTTCAGTAGTAACATGGCCAAAACAAACCATCATGGTTTAACACTGGCCAAACACCAGGCACCCAGGAAAAAGCCGCTCACTCACCCTCCCCTGCTCCACAGGTGGACAGAGCAGAGAAAATTTAATGAAGGGCCCATGAGTTGAGACAAGGACTGGGACAAAAGACTTCAAGGGCAAAGCAGGCTCAACTTAATGATGAAAAGTGAATTTATTACTAACAAGATCAGAGCAGGAGAACGAGAAGTAAAATAAGCCCTTAAAAACACCCTTGTCTCCCCCCAATCCCTCCCTCCTTCCCACCGACGGTGCAGGGAGACGGGCTGGGCGTTTTGGTCAGTTCATCACTCAAGATGTTTCTTCTGCTGNCTCCCACTGGACCACAGCATCCTGGTATCCACCCGCTCTGGTGTGGGCACCTCCCCATGGGCTGCAAGTGGATCTCTGCATCCCCCGTGAACCTCCATGGGCTGCAGGGGGACAACCATGGTCCTTCACCATGGTCCTCACCACAGGTTGCAGGGACATCTCGGCTCTGGCACCAGGAGCACCTCCTCCCCCTCCTGCACTGACTGTGGTGCCTCCATTGTTGTTTCTCTCACATGTTCTCACTCCTACTCTTCTCTAGCTGGAATTAGAACTGCACCACAAACTTTGTTGTGATTTCTTCTTAAATATGTTATCACAGGGGCGTTAGCACCATCTCTGGCCCAGCTTGGCCAGTGGCACATCCATCATCAGAGCCATCAGGGATTGGCTCTGTTGGACATGGTGGAAGCTTCCAGCAGCTTCTCACAGAAGCTGCCTCTGTGGCCCTCCCGCTACCAAAAACCAGGTCCTGCAAAACCAACATGCAAACAAATACAAATATTTTCTACTTTTTCTAACTCAACCTAACAGTTCTGTTATCAGTAACTGCAAAGTGCAGAGGGGACAGATTTTCCCACTGGAAGGGCAATGAGGGATGCATGGAATGATTAGTGGTTTAATTAAACAAGAGTTTAATCTTGTAAAAAGATGTGAAAGTTTCTCATGGGAGAGAGAGCACAGATAAAAGAAAACACTGTACTTTCTCTGTGGCATCACTGTGTATCTAGATAGAGCAAAAACAGCCAGGTAGAAGGATGCAAACTCCTTAGGTGCAACATAGTCATAGACCAAAACACCCAGGCAGTCAGTGTGTTTCAGAAAAAAAAATGTGATGAGGCAGAGCAAAAGGCTGTTGTATTCAATATTAAAGAAGTTTACAGGTCATCTATGTTGCATTTGTATAGCATCACATCAGCAACAACAGGTTTTGTCTTCTGGATTAGAAGGCTAAATTAGAAGGAAAAGTGCTAATGTACTATGCACATGAGTATTAAGAAGGCAATTACCATAGGAACAGTGACTGCATGTAATCCTTCATCCCTTTCAACCATCAGGAACTCATAAAAAAAGAGAATGGTGTGGAGGCTCAAATTCAGGTCAGGTGTAAAAGTGTGCAGCTTCCTAAACTCAGGGGGGTTGCATTACCCTGTACCAGATCATAGGCTGCCCAGCATGCCAGAGGAGACAAACACTGAGTGCTCACTGACTGGCCAGTGCAAGTATCTTTATTTTCTCTTTCTAGAAAACTTAAGACATTTCTAGACATTTAAGAAAAGTGAAATGTAATCATTCCTTTGGAAAAGCCATTTAATTTCTCTCATTCCCACAAAATCTGGACTGTTCTGCATTTGTTGCCTGGCATCCAGGGATAGATACTGGGCAGATACTGCCACTGCTTCCCATGATACGACCACTACATGCCCTGAACACAATTTGAAGTCCCTTTGAAATACCAGCCCAGCTTCATCAGATACTAAGGAAAATTTCACCACATCCAACTTTAGGAGTCTCCAGTGAAAGCTCTGTAATCTGAGCTGGCTGTCTAGGTTCTCTTCTTATGCAACACGTGAAAACAGGCACTCAGGAGAGCTGGGTGTCCAGCTTATATGGACACCTTGCTGCAGGTGGCTTCAGCAGTAGAACTACCCTTTTCTCTGCATCATCTCCAAAGCAAATGTGGATAACTGGCTGACGTGTACCTTGCTGCAGCAGAAGGTTATGTTTGGACAGATATCCTACCTCAGATATCAGAAACTGATGCTCTGGTCTTTTTCACGGATATCCCTGCTGTGCTTTCCCTTGCATGGCTTCTCAGGTCCTCCATGTAATCTTCCCCTCTGGAGCATCCCCAGTGCCTGGCTCTGGGTGTGGGCTCATTGCCAAACCTTCTGCCCAGAGAATACTGTTCCTAGGTGTGCCTCTGCCCTTCTGCCAGCTCTCATAACGTCCATTGCCTATCATCAAATAGACTTTTTAAATGCTTGAGCTGATCAGCCTTGACTCCAATTCTAATTTCCCAACTCTGGAAGTGTGTCAGTCTCATAAGGTGAAATCCTCCATCCTGACACACCTTCACATTCACAGCAATCCTGGGAAAAAGCTGAAAAATCAGAATATGCTGTTTACACATAACAATACCTTAGGAAGTATGCTTTGAATTGATAATGTCTCATCAAAATCAAAACCAGTATCCCTCGTGTTGTAAAATTGTTGGAAATTCTCATGGATCCCACTGCACTCAGCCAAGGTTTTTTGAACTACTCTTGGATAATGGCATTTGCAACACTCCGAATCAGTAAGTCTGGGCTATGTGAAGGCTTCAACTTGCTAATGAGCACACAACTCCTTATGGAATGACCTCAGTTGAGCTCTGTGGGATTAGATTCATCTAAATCAGAAGAATATTTCCCTCTGTATAGGTAATAATTGTTCGCTCAGAGCACTTACCCTAATAAACAGATAGATCAGCTCTATCCTTTTGTTTAGAGAAAACAAAATTCACTGATTTCCTAGATGGCCTAGGAATCAAATAGTCTAATTCTTTCTTTTCTTTTTCCTTCTTTTCTTTTCTTTTTTCTTTTCTTTTCTTTTCTTTTTTCTTTTCTTTTCTTTTCTTTTCTTTTCTTTTCTTTTCTTTTCTTTTCTTTTCTTTTCTTTTCTTTTCTTTTCTTTTCTTTTTCTTTTTTCTTTTCTTTTCTCTTCTCTTTTCCTTTCTTTTCTTCTCTTTTTAAATTATTTTAATCTTTTTATACTTAATGAGTTCAATAGTGATTTCAGCTTTCCCTAGACACTGAAATGTTTCTCTATCACATTCACATAGAAAATCCTGAAGTAAATTCTCAAAAAGAACTGGTGTCACAAGCCTTCCTGTCACAAGATCTGGATAGTGTTGGAGGTTATCTATTCTGAAGCACACACAGAATTATGTAATAAGAATTTACCTAGGGCTGCACAGTCCTCAGTGATCTGTTTTCAAAGTAGTAAATGTTGGTCCTCACTTGACAAAATATTCTTCCTTCCCTTTCTTTATTTCAACTTAATACTGGGGGATTATGCTATAAAAGAGATCGTTTCACTCAGATACTATAGTTATTATGAGAAAATTACCATTTTTTAGGTTTTGTGTTCTTTTCCAAACTGTCAGGGAATAACAGCCTTGGCACTTTCATTATAAGGACAAAAAACCATGGAACTGCATGGGCTGTCACATCTATTGAAGAACAAAGAAAGCTCATCTATTAATTCATAAATAAGTGAAAGGAAGGAGAGTCACTCTGTATTAAGCACACCCTTGTTCAGTGTGAATGAGCACCTTGAAGGTATAAAATGTAAATCCACAGGCCTTCCTGCTAAAATATATCACATCCAAGTCAGTTTTTGCTATAGTTTTCAAAGCTGCTTGTACCTTTGATGCACATTTCTGACAGTAGCTTAATAGTCTTTTCTTTCTAGCTCTAGATACGTTTGGTCTGAGATATGACAGCAGAATTATTCAGAAACTCAAGTTGTAAAGGGTGTCACTTTGTCTTAAAAGGATGCCAGTAGGACTTACATTTGCCAGTCTGAGTTATGTCAAGCAGCAGACACAGAACATAAGGTGAGTCAGCAGTTTGCCATTGTCATAGGAGAATAAACAGCACAGCATGACTAACAGTACTGTAGTTATTACTTACCCTGCAGGAAAATGCTTTTTCTTTTAGGCTTGATTATTTATTTGGGAAGGTTGAAGGCCAGACTAGGACTTATACCATGTTCCAATGCTGTTTTTATAATAATACAAACTAACTCTCTGCATTCCTACCTACCTTAGCCATATCGTCTTAAACTATTTAATGAAGCTATGGCAGTTCAGACAGTCTCTTATGATCACTTGCAGACTGCTTGCTTCTTCCATACCAGCAATCCCACTGCTATTTCTGCTTGGAATACACCTAGAGAAATTACTTTTCCTACATAGGATTGGATTTGAATGAGAGAGAGTTCTTTACGATAACCCATATAAGCAGCTTCACCAGTTCCATCCCTTAGACTCCTGATCTTAGTATTTCAGTTGCTTTTACCAACCAGATCTTAGACTGCAGCAGGTACCCTCTTACCATTTGTTATCCCAGCTTCTGGGTGGTTTTGGGAAAGATCATGCCAAAAATTCCTGCCAGGATGTATGTTTTCCCCCTCTGTACTTAAGCAGTTTATCCTTTTAAGTTACATTCATATTGTAATCAAGAATAGTAAATGCAAGAGAGTGATTCAGATGCAGGTTGTAGGTACCTGCTGGTATTTAGATGTTTAAACACAGGCATTTACATGCAAGATAGGTATCTAAGCTCTTATTACTATGAGTATGTCTATTTCCTAAGTTCCTGTCTTTTGGAAGGAGACTTGAAATACAGAAGGATATGATAGCTTTCTCAAACTCACAAAATAGAAGAAAGAAGAAATGAACCCACATCTGCAAAACACCGTGTCAGTCACATGTCTGCCATGACTTACATGACATGGTCTTCCTTTCATATTCAACTAGGAATAAGGTCTCAATTGATGCCCTTTTTTCACAGTTACACACACAAAATAAAGTAGCCAGAGCATCACCCTGCATTATGTAGAATCATATATGGACAATAAGAGCTTCACGACAGACATGAAAAAAATCCATTTTGGTTCATCCATGTAAGTAACGTTCTTATACCACAGCTATTCTTTAAGCCCAAAGGATTAGTCATTAGGTTTGAGGTAGTTTTGAGGGTTTTTAGGTGTGCATAAGAAGTTACAGTGCAAACTCCTGTTTATTTTAGTGAGAACTCAATCCTATCAAGTTCAGTGCATGCAAATGAACATGATAAGCTATAATTTTTTTAAGTGTATTTAGGAGAAGTATGGGCTCATAACTAGTGAAAATACAGACGTGAGCATAGTCAAGATGGCGTCTCAAGGTCTGCAGTATTAGTTTTATTGCTTTTAATAGGCACTCCAATATCAGGGTAATTGAGTAAGTGGATAAAAGAAGCTTTGTAACTTTAGCTATGAATTTTAAACTATGAAAGAGCTTAGAGTCAGGAGAGGCGTATGAAAATAACCAAAGAAAGCAAATAACTTACACTGTTACTGGCTAAAATTACTATGTTTTCAGGAAGTTTAAAAACACTGTGATAAATGGAAGTATCTGAGATAGTAAAACAGATCACAAAGGCAAATTCAGATGATCCCCTGATAGGAATCTAGCAAGCAAGTACAATTTTTTTTTTTCAAAAATAGTAGATTTTATTTAGATCACTGCAAACTTGATCCAGTTCTTAATCATTACTTTGGTTTAAAACAGTGTCCTTAACTTCACTGGGCTTTGGACCAAATCCTTTATGGACATAACAACTCTTCTAGTCAGTCAAAACTCAACTGCATGCCCAAAGCCTTGACTGCTTCTTTTAGAAGTTGCTCTTAAAAAAGATACAATCTTTGTCTAAAAGCACGGCTGAAGTCTGTCACAGTATAGTATATAAAGAAAGACAAAGAAAAGCAAGCAGAACTTCTTCCTAGACTGGATAATTATTCTAAGATATTACTAGATTTTCTGATCAGTAAAGGCTGTATGTCATTTGCATTGTCAAAACTAGCAGTTAAAATTCAGAGCAGTGAGATTGCAGTGAGAGTACTGCAATTCTTTATAAAATGAAAGCTAAGGCAAGAGAGCAATGTCTGTAATAGATGTGCAATCCTTCAATCCCTTGAAAAGAGCATGTATTTGTTTTGTGGTTCCTATTGGTTCAAACAAAGCAGATTTCTACCTAAATGGTTACCACTGTGGCTATCAACCACATCCTGCTGTTCATAAATAATGAAGATTATACCCCAATGGATCGTCAACTTTAATTGGGAAGAATGTTGTAACAGGACTAGAAGCTTCTGGTGGTTTAGTTGGCATTTCAAATAACAACTCTTCCTGTCCTTTTGAAAATCATGTTTTAGTGCACTTTGTGAAGTGTCTGGTATATTTTAAGAAAGCAGTTCAATCTTTTAATTGGCTCCTGCAGCTGTTTTTTCTCTCTAACAAGCAAAATTTCACTTTCTGTAAACAGAGTTCTAAAATCCATCATGTAAAGTGGCATACTCAGGGCATGAAATAACACCAGTCTCATGTAATTTTCTTCCTGTGACATCCACACCTGGCAAACACAGAAAGTGAAAATGTTCTAGTTGTAATCATTCCCATTTAAGCAGAAGGAAGAATATAAATTCTTGCTAGCATTCTGACAAATGTGTAAACATTACTATTTACATATCTAACATGACTCCTTTACCATCAGGCAACGAGAAATAGGCTGTCACAACTTTCAGAAAACTAATTTGTTTTCTGTTTTTGAGATTTACAGTATACATTTCAAGTGAGGTGGAAAGAATCAGTTCAGGAAGGTGGATAGTTCTAACCTAAAACTTCTCCTCACTTAAGCTGCAAAGTCAAAACAAATATTTAAGCTTTTGGATTGTTTCTATTATTTTTCTTATTTAAGCAAAGAAAAACAGAGGCACACACTTTCTTACATAGTTCACTAAAGAAAGAAATACAGATATTGCAGTTTTTCATGGAAACCTTGCATTGTTCTGTATTTTGTTGTTTTAATCTAAAATCAAAATAATGTTAATTGAAAGCATATGGCAGTTCTTTTTACATGGCAGTTCTTTATACACAAAAATGGTCTAGGAACAATTATTGGATATCTTGCAGATAAAAAATAAAGCTCCCTTACAAGGTTTGTGGCTGTTTTACAGACTCACAGTAGTTTGTTCTTTAACATGTCTTGGGAAAGCATTTGAAATTTATGATCAACTCAAGAGCTGAATTTGTTTGTGGTTCTTTGAAATCGCCCCCAGCAGCTGAGCTCAGTCACAGAATATTGGTCTGTCCACATTTTTAATGCAGAATCTGTCCCTCCTCATGCAATGCCATTGAAATCAGTGAGTAGAATAGGGCGTGTATGTGTTAGCATCCACAGAGCACAAGGAAAACTCTAAGAAAATTGGTAGTTTGTGTAAGTGGGACTTTTACACTGGCTAACAATTGGCATTTGCACATAGGCCACTTTGGAAAAGGAGAAGGCAGATAGTAGTGTATAGTTTGGCTATGGAAAGCTGCTTAGTCTTCAAGGGATGATTTGTAAACCAACAAAATTAGAGAAGTAAATTTCCTGATGATTTCTTCAGTTAAACTTGCAGGGGATTTGACCTTGGTGGTTGAATAAACAAACAGAAGAATTTCTAAAGAATAATTGATGATATTATATTTCTGATATTAAAAAAACCTTACAGTAAAGTTAATGTATCATCTAAACTTCAAAGTTTTGCTGGCATATTGAGCTGGCTGCAAAGTAAAACTGTCTGCTGGGGAACATTCAAACTGAGGTTTGAATGCCTCAGTTTCAGTTTGAAATGCCTTATCAACTGGAGACAGAAAAAATGATAGCAAAGACCCAAGCATAGATGCAACCAGAGCCATCCAAGCAAACTTTAGCAGCTTTCAGTACAGTGTTTCCCAGGATCAGTAAAGCTGCCAGGACAGAAACCTGCCAGTACAGACTATACTCCGCTACAGGACCTTCTCCAGACCTGGAGAATACCTAGACCCAGTAGGGGTACACGTGGCTACTCTTGAAATGAAATCCAGAAGGCTGAGCTAGGCATTTTCTGTTTTACATGAGATGCTAATTTACGCAGGGTCCAGAATAGGCAACAGACTGAAAGAGCCTTTGGTCAGCCCACCGTCACCACAGCTCCTATGGCTAATCCACAGGAAATGAGGGTTTCCCTGAATGTTCTGTCTTATGTTCAGAATGTAGGATAGACATTTGTTTTCACTCACTGGTGAAAACAAATGTTTGTAACTTTCCTTCCAAAGATCTGTCTGCATAAGGGAAAGACACAGCGCGTTTGGAAAGGATTGGCTTTAGGGGAGCACTGCCTTCTCATGGTGGCTCACCAACACAGCCTGTGCACTACCAAACAACAGCACAGAGGATCGTGGAGCTGCCTTAACACTTGCACAATGGAAGAGGAAGCAGGTAAAGCCACTTACTTTGTGTTGTAGTACTAAGGATAGAAAGCTGTTGGCATCACTAAAAGAAATGTTTGAGATCTACACAGTAAGAAAAGTCATGTAAGTTTTATGCATATGATCCATCTGTTGTGAAATGGGAGGATCTTAAACCCAAATATTTTAAATATAGTAACTAATTTTTTATCTAGAAGGAATAAACAGAGGGAAACAAAGAGATGAAAATTGTCTGAAGATTAAGGAATCAATTGTCTGGAAGCCATCCTGCCCAAACAAAACACAGGAGAGTAATCTATTGGAGAGAATTCAAACTGGATTTTGAATACCACATCATCTGGCTGATGCCACTGGGGGTCCACTTTGACTGTCACCATTGGCACTTAAGAGTGAGACAAATAGTAGTATGTGAATTCTCTTAAATACTAGACAGGTGACTGAATTCCACTTATCATGACTAAAAGGAGAAGGATTCAACTCCTTGGATTTTGTTTCTTTGGAGTAGTAACTACAGTGTTTTCTGAGCTTTGTACAACAATGATGCACCTTTGACTGCTTGCGGTGAGGTGTTAACAAGGTTCTTCTGTCATACGCCGTGTCTGCTGGCAATCTGCAAATGGACTTTCTGAGCCAGGATTTGCGTCTGAACCACCAAATTCATCTAACGTCTGATTGGCTGGAAGAACTACTAATGTATTTTTGGGTACTGCTTGTACATTAGGATAGTACCATCATGGAAATATGAATACTTGAAAAGTAACTCAAGCTATTGTTAGAACCAGGTACTCCTTCATAGCAGCACTGCAAAACAGAGAGACAATTGTAATGCAAATCTTGAGAGAAGCACATCTGCTAAAGAGGAAGCAGTAATTTACAGGTGCAGGTACAATTCTGTTAGATATAGATTAATAAGTTGACATATCAGGCAGTATTTTCTTTTTTCATGCCGTGCTTTCCTTCATGCAAAACCAAAATACATGGAGTTTGAAAACTGCACTCTCTTAAAAACATTTGTATACATATATATATGTGTGTGTGTGTGCGCGCGCGCATTTATTGCACATTTGTTTTATTTAATATTAATCTCTGAGTGAAAGTAAGCAAAGGATAAGAACCCTTACCAGGAAAATGTGTGGTATTTAATTTATTTTTCCCCAGTGTTTTCAGGGTGACCGTTTGTTATCAGTATGATTGCAAAGGCTATCCCAGGTTTTCTTGTCCTTTCTTTGCTCCCTGTGGAGACTTGGATGGATTCACTCCACCCAAAACAAACTTTTTCCTCCACCCATCAGAGATAACTTTTGTAGTTGTACAAACATCAGAGTGTAAATCCTGTTCTGATAAATTTGAAATGTCAATTCTGTGAATGAAGCTTCACAGTATGTTCTTTTAAGCAGTTATAAACAAGATACGAATATTGTATCTGACATAACAAAATCTGTACCTCATTCACAGCTTTCACAAGGAAAATAAAGCTTTCACATCATTACACAGGGGACTTCTTGGAATTGCAGTTGGAGATGATGATTATGCGGAAACTGAAACTTATAAATGCTTTATTGTTTTGATGGAAATCAGCCAAGAAGGCAGATAAAAGACTTAAGAAGAGCTAGCTAGGAAACAAATCAGAGACCTAAATGACCCTACTGGAAAAATAAATTCTAGAACTTAACATCTGTTTCTTGCAGTTGTCAAGTCACTCAGCACACGGTCAGAGTGATTAGCTGCTTGCATGCAGAATAGAGGGACTGGAGTGAAGACCACATCATATCAACAGTACCAGGCAGTGCCAAGTGAATGCTCACAATGTGCAGTGATACTGCCACAGGTAGCAGATAGCGTGTCTAGATAAATAAGGTTTGCATCGTGCTTTAGCACGTCTTCACTGGTACAACCATGCAAACAATAAATAGTGATTAGCTGGTTGTTAAGGAGATGGATATGGAATCTTAAGCTTCACACGAAACATTTAGTAGCAAATTACCTTGGACTTCATTGCATTCTTTTAACTGAGGCCAGGTTTACTCAGGTCAGGAACTGTACTTCCGAAAGTTTCAAGTCAGCTTGGACTGGTTTACAGTCACTGGCTTACTGACTTAGCTCAAAACAGCATTTTGGTGCAAAACCACAATCAAGTCAATGAGTCTGAAGAAGATTTGTCCTTGAAAAAAAAACTTAAAAATTAAGGACGTGGGAAGCCCTCTTGGAAGAGAAATACCTTCACCCGCACCGAAGATGCAAGACTAGCATTCTACCTAGGCTGTACTTACACCACACAACAAAAAGGAGGTTTAGGGAATTACTATATATTTGGAACCTGAGAGAATAAACCCTCTGAGTGCAGCTTAACACAGTGCAGTATATCAATCAATTTGGGTGTTGTCAATCCTTGCAAGGTGTGAAACATGCATGGTATCAGGGACACACTGTTTGCCTGCTTCCAGATGCCAGCTGTCCTTCCTGCATATCAGTATAGGCGTCTGTCCTGGCTCTGAGGGTTATGGGGGCCAGAGGCACAAGGCTTCCCTCTGAGCCATGAGCTACACGTGTCAGTAGCAGTGGTGACCCAGCAATTATTCAGCACTGGTCATTTATTCAATACTTATCAAACAGTCAAGAACATTTTCTTTGTTATTAAGGAAGAGTAAGTGGAGTGCAGATGTGTTTGTTTTGGTTACATTAAGTACAGCAATTTGTTTGAAACTTGTTTCTGTGTCCCCTCTAGTCTGGCCTTTGTCCAGGATGGCAAATCCAACAGCAAACAGTGGATCTACTTGGAGATACTATTCCCTAAAGTCTTTTGGAATCACAGTCTTCTTTCATGACTAATTATTCTCATCTTTAAGCATTTCAGCATATTTTGCTTGCAGACACAGGGCACTGTACAGTGTCTTTCGTAACACTCTCATTTGTGAAAATCAATTTCCTTGCCTAAATATTCAGCAGCAAAAAATGGACAACTTTTTGATGATGCAGTGATTAATGTGAACAGAGACAGGGTGCTGAACACACCCCCACAAACCCACCCTTTTCCCCACTCCCCAATCCCTCCAAAATGACAGAAATTTGGCTGCTATTCTGTCAAGCTTCTTGATAACGAAACATCTTGAAAGGCTATTAGTATATTTCCAGACATCTCCCATTAAAGCCTGGGGATCAAGGCCATAAATGCAGGCTCTCCTTAGAACAGTAGTGAGAGAGGACTAGGACTCTCTTTTTTTCTGCCCTGCTTATTTTGTGTGAACCATGTCGAATGCCACCTGGGTGTTTCCACAGGAGCTGCACTTGCTTCCACCAGCTTTGAATGTGGTGGTTGACTTACACAGCTAATTTGTTTGTGACATTCCACCTTACAAACACAGCTGTATTTCATTCCTTGCATTTTTAAATTTCTAATTGTGTGGGTCCACAATAGTTCCATCAGTTCAAGGTGCCTCAGTAGAAAGTAGACAGAAATCTATAGGCTAAATCTTGATTTATGCAATCCAGTAGAATTTTATAGTCTAACTGAGGTAGAATTTGACTCCAAATTTTTATTCAGAAACTCACAGATTCATTATCTTGTCACCCTCTACAATCCCTCAAATAATCCTCTTTTCCACTATAGAAAAATGTGCTGCTGCACATTCTAACCATCAAGGTGACCGGACCATGCTCAGAAACCCAACATTTATAGATAATTCTAGCTTAAAAAAGTAGCAATTGATAATCAGGAAGAATTTTGGACTGGAATTTGAGTGATTTGCATTTTAAAGACCAGCACACATTCCATTAAAGACCACTTAAGGATATTCAGGCTTGAATATCAAGTTTTCAAACACAACTCTGCCTGGCTCAGGTGAGGCTGCATCCTGTGTCCAGTTTTGGGCCCCTCACTAAGAGAAAGACTGCGAGGTGCTGGAGGTGTCCAGGGAAGAGCAAAGGACCTGGGGGAGGGTCTGGAACACAAGTCTGATGAGGAGCAGCTGAGGGACCTGGGTTTGTTTAGCCTGGAGAAGAGGAGGCTCAGGGGGGACCTTATTGGTCTCTACAGCGCCCTGAAAGGAGATTGTGGCCAGGTGGGGGTCGGACTCTTCTCCAAGGCAACAAGTGACAGGACAAGAGAAACAGTCTCAAGTTGTGCCAGAAGGGGTTTAGACGGATATTTGAAAAAATATCTTCATGAAAAGGGTGGTCAGACATTGGAATGGGCTGCCCATGGAAGTGGTGGAGTCACCATCCCTGGAGGTGTTTAAAAGACTTGCGGATGTGGCACCCAGGGACATGGTTTAGTGATGGACTTGGCAGCGCTTAGCTAGTGGTTGGACTCAGTGAACCAAAAGCTCTTTGCCAACCTTTCTATGATTCTATAATTTCATGTTCATTCATTGTGATTACTGAATTGATGAATCTTTCACTTGGATGGAACACATGAGACCTTTACTTTTTCTCAGTCTATTTCACAGCTTGAGCTGGGAAGTGAAAATGGAAAAAAAGTTCATTTAATGAAACACTGTCATGTTTCAGAGTCCTGCATTCTCCCTATTAAAATTCTTTTGTAAAACAAAAGCATGCCATTTCATTAAAAAAAGAAACTACATAGGCTACTCCATATGTTATTTTCTTTCAAGGTTGATGCATGTAAAAAATCTGTATTGCATTAAATAGGAAGTGAGTGTAAATATGACATATGGAAATCTTCCAGATTATTGAACTGTAAAAAATTATTTAATGCTGCAAAATATTTCTCCTCTCTCTTAGCTAGCAGCATACATTTCTATATAAAGACAATACAAAACTTTTCATGTGCTTATTTTAATGAAATTCAACCAGCACTTTTAGCGGAAGAAATTTCATCTTATTACTGTATTGCTGTATTGGGATTATTACTAAAGTCAAAAGAAAAATAGTGGCTTTAACATGAGGTCTAATTTTGAACTCATTCAATCAGTGCATATCAAAATCAACTTCATTGAAGTAAGTGAGATTCAATGATACAGAAGTTACAAGGCTGGGGTCAGTTCCATTGACTTCAGTACCTCTGACCTGCCCCAGTGTGAGACCAGATTCAGTCCAATATGGATAGACTTGCACATTCCATTTCACTACAGGAACAGACTTGAGACACAAAGTTTAAATTCACATCCCCACTTCCCAAAAGACAGGGCATCAAGTACGTTCATTTGGGGCTGGACAGTGAGAAAAATAGGAGCCAGTTGCAAGTTTGGAAAACTTGGATGTAGATAAATTTCTAAGGAATTTGTTTTAAAATCAAATGTCTGCAAATCAGCACCCTTGCTTATATTGTCAGGACCTAACTACATGTCTCTGAATTTCTACTGCATGAAAAACTAATATTTAAAATAGAGCATATGCTTGAAGTGTGAGCAAAATTATCTGCTGTTGCAGAAGAAATCCAGAACTCTGGACTCAATTCCTGGCAGATAAATACCTTTTGATTCATCTGTACACCAAAACCTAATGTTGACATTAAAAAAGGACAAGATGAATAAAACTTGGTTTTCTAACTCTTCTGAGTGTTCTGCATGAAGTAAGATAACAAAGCTGACAAAAGTGGTGAAAGGATTTGGTGTACAGAGGTTTGAACTGGATGGTAACATGCAGAAATGTTTTTGTATTTACTCTAACCCTTGAACCTTCCCCCTTCCTACAACTACCTCCAAAGTGCACTGGTTTTTGAAGTTTAAAACCATTTCAATAAGTCTTTTCCACTTTTGGTTTCTAATTGCATCTGAAGTGCCAAATGTCTCAAGGAAGGCTGGTCTCTCAATTTATTCAAGATGTTTGAATACATTTTAAATCCATATGGAAACCCAACCTAAGTATAAAGCCTTTGGACATGTCACCTCATTACACCCCTGCAGGTTCCAAAAAACCAGTTCCAACCCACCTATCAAAGTTGTGAACACCTCTACCTCACATCGCACACTTGTTATGTTAAACCAGGCAGCAAGCTGTTAATAAAGATCACATTGTCAGTAGAGCATTATAGACACCTACTTAAGAATGTATATTCTTTTGTTTCATTTCTTATTTTTAAAGCATATCAGTAAAATCAGGAGAGAGCCAAGATTTCCTCACAGTGTCGGCATTAAGGAGTCTTACTAGAATCACATGGAAGGAAAAGGAAAAGAACTAAACATAGCACATCTGCCTTTTTAGCCTGACCCAGGAACAGCCAGACTTTGAAGTGAAGGCAGACCTTTTTTTTCTTCTCACTCTCATATGGAGTGAATTTCTAAACAGAGGAAATGAAGAACAAAGTGGAGGTTAGGTGATGGTCTGGTCATGACCACATAATCATAGTAAGACAGGATAGGGAACATGCTGCAGTCTTCAAGAGGTAGTACAGTACAACATAAACACAGCATTTTCCCTGGAGACACTTCCTTAATGTATTGGAATGGCAGGAAAGTTCTGAAATACATTAAGGCTTAGACTGGTGAGTGTTTAAATTCCTGGAAATCCATATAGCTGGAGAGATTAAAGACCTAAATCCAGACAAAGAGCTGCCTGCAGGATAGGAGTTGAGTGATAGGCCAGCAACCTATCCTTGAAAAAATAGTAATATGAATGATAAGGCTGCCATTCTGACAAACAGCATGATAAATACAGATGGTAGAATATTCTTCAAAGTCTCTATGCCATATTTGGTGGTACAAAAATACTATAAGAATGTATGCAGAAAATATACCCTTAGCTTGGTGTGGTTTTTTAGGTTTGTTTAGTATTGTAGCAGTAGGATGTATAATTTGAAATAAAATAAAAGGTGATTAAGATGTCATATTAGCCTTACTTGGTTGTTGGTTGTTCTTTTCCTTTTCAAAGATTCCATATAACAGATTTATGGATAAAACAAAATGCAAAAAGAAAATATTATTCCAACTGAGTTCTTCAGTGAACATAGATTGTTTGCATCTGTTGTGCTGCATGATAGTTGACGGAATGGCAGATCACTGAGAAGATCAAGAGGCAGCAACTGATTCCAACAGGAACTCCAGAAGTGTCATAGAAGGGCCCTCTGGGACCATCTCACCCTGGTGCAATTATCTCCTGTTACTAGACAAATGCTGAAGTGCATTCAAGTCACTATCAAAACAAAATGTCAAGAAAAAGCTGAGATGTTTATTTTCAAAGCTGGAGACTCTGCCCCAGGAAAGCAACCCTCTGAATGACCCTGTTCTTCCTGACTGCATCAAATGACAGATGTAGGTGTAGGGTCATGTCATCCAATAGGCAGTGGAGCAAGAGGGTGACATTTCTCCATCAGGAAATGGGATTCACAGACCTTAACTATTTAAAAAGTCATCCATATCTACTAGGATTCTGATTATACTTATGATTTTATAAAGGTTCCTGAAATTTCAACATGTCCACTGAATGTGAAACCAAGTCATTGAGGAGGCTCCCAAAGAGCATGTGGCTATTGCTCATGAGACAGAACCACAGCAGCCTGGTCAATCCATATGGGACACGGCAGACTTTGAGAGGTGGCAGCCAGAAGTTAGGAGTGTCATCCCTGGACATCTTTGCATGCCCTGCTAGCATTTGTCACCAACCTGCATCTCAGCAGGGGTTTTCCCTCACCTTGTCCTGTGCTGGTTCTGCTTCTTTTCAGGATCTGAGGGACAAGAGCTTATTCTCTTTCTGGTCACACGGGTCAGCTACAGGTAACTTTTATTTATTGATTTGTTTTGGTTTACACTATCAAAAATAGGGCAACACAATACTGCTGCCTAGGAGAAAGGCTTTGGGTTGTGGTATTTTGTTGTGGATTTTTTTAATAGATTTATTTTAATGAAATTTAGTTGAATTTTGAAGATTTCTATTGTGAACTATCCTAAACTCAGTACAAAACTGAAAAAAGGCATTGAGAGTTTAAATAGTTTCCTCCCTTTTTTGAGTTTTATTAGAAGAAGGTTTAGGAGATGATGTTCCAATACTACTAAAATTGAGGAGAGTGAACAAACAGCATTTGGATATAGGGAGGGAGTGGGGGAAGAGTCTGACTGTATAACCTGCAAAAGCACCAAGGAAAGGAGATCAGGCTCCAGACATGCATTTATGATCCATTCAGCCTAGGTAGCTGCTGATTGACAGAAATCCATGAAATTTCCAGAGCAAAACATACAGAATTGAGAAGCTGGTTAACAAATTCTTATGTCAGATTTTGGTTTAACTCTTTCAAAATGCTCAGTTTAAATTGAAAGGAAAAAAACCCCATATTTTCTTGTTTTTCTACTGTGTTTTATCATTTCCTGGTAAAACAGCTGGAGAAAACTACTTTTCCTGTGATGATGGAATTAGTATTGAGAAACATAACTGTTTGGCTTTAGATCACTGAGTTGAACTGGAAGGACAAAGCATGCCAAAATTTAGTGACTGTTTCAGGCTGCATATAGAATTAATTAATAGCTTCAATTTTATTCTCAGTTGCTCAAAGATTAAAAATACCACTACCATGACTTAAGCCTCTTTTTGGCAATTCCAACAGAACAAGATAGGTCAAGCTTGAAAGCAAATGAGTGGGGTGGGGTGGGATGGGGGAAACTCCCTCTCAATCCTACAGGTGCACCATCAAAGCCAGCGTTGGAGCACAAGGAGAAGGCAATAAGAGGAGATTTGTGCTGCCAGAACACCAGCTGGGTCTCCTCTGAGCTTAACCGAAAGACACAAATTCAGATTGGAATGGCCTGAAAACACTTCATTTAAAGATAACAGATCTCCAGTGTCTGTCACCAGAACTCTTGAGTCTTCCCAGGCCTCTGGTGGGTCCCAGGAAGCTAAAATAGAATGAACTGTAAACGGAGTAATCCTGCCTCAGAGTGCAAAAGAGCACGAGGCACAGTGCACCTTCACTGTGTCTGACAAAAGGAACACTTTCAGCACATTTTTATCAGTGTCTGGTTTTCATTTCCTCATTTGTAAGGTCCCTGATATTAAGTTCATCTTAAGGCAAACATTCACTGTGCATTGATAACAAACTGGAGACACTTTGCTTTTGAGAGTGATAAAGTAACCCCTTTCTTCCACAAAGTACAAAAACATATTTATTTTAGCTAAGTTTGCCTAGGAATTAATCCTATTTGTCTTACAGTGTACAAGAAAAAAACTCCATTAAGTTACAGTAAAGAAAAATCTATAAAAAATTTTTGCATATGATATTGGGAAATCTCTGAAAAACTTCTATCACTGCTACCAAGACAAAAAGGTAAATGCTGAAAGTTTTTCATGTGAAAAGTCTACAATTTTACACTTTACATCTCAATGAATTACTGCTTCATTTTAAAACAAGTGGTCATTTAATACTTAGAGCAAAATGTTTGAATTTTCATTATTAAAATGGAGGAAAGAGAATTTCAGTAAACAACTCACTAGCTGAACTTTATTATTTTATTTTGTATTTTACACATTGTTTTTAACAGACTGCTATTTCCATGAATGCATCCATTGAAAATCATTCCAAAATTGTGAAACTAATCTAATTCAAAAATTTTTTGAACCTGAGGGAATTTTTCAATGAGGACAGTATAGTAAGTATTCAACACAAATATCAGAGTGATCAAATGCCTATCTTATTTTTAAATAATGATAATAAATATTTATACACACTTTAAATCTGAGACTGCTTATGTTTAAATGGAACTAACAGTTAAGGTCCAATTCTTGATTCAGCATACACAGGAATTAATTTTCCTCAAATTTTTTTTTGTATTTTCCCTCAGTGTTTTTAGTTATTGCTCCTGAAAATATGATTGCTTGAGAGAAAAGTCAGAAGAAACAAAAGAAATATAAACTGATTGTTTAATTCAGTTCAAAATGTGAAGAAAACGTTCCTTCTTTTAAGGAAAAAAAAGGTAGTTTTACCTAATTCTTATTAAAAAGGTGTCTTTTACTGACATATTTTATCTAATCCTACTTATTTAAGAAAATAAAGGTGCTTTATGGCAGCCTCTATTTCCAGCTTGACGGCATTAGACTGCTTGCCAAGTTTTTCTTGGCTAACACGATGGATAATTATTTTTCAACTATGTGCATTTTAGCACTTAAACCACAATATTTACCTACATAACAACTACGGAGAGAGTGCAAGTTTCCTCAAATCAGCGTGGCTGAGCCATTTTTGAGATCAAAAGCCATAATGGTAAGAAAACAATATAAATGGTCAGTATTTCAAATGTACAGATATTCAGATCTGTTGTAAGCCCAGTTATGCTTTCATGTAATTTTCACGCAGGTGTTACCAAAGCTCAGAACACAGCACAGAATGTTTCTTTAATTCTTGACGTTTTAACAAGTTGCCAATCAACCTGATAATTAGTGCTATTAGCAATCTATGTGCTACAATGGAGTTTGTTTTTGTCCTCCGGGAAACAGAGGCTGATTCATTTTTCACACGGCTTTATGCAGTGCTCTTTAACTAATACAAGCTCTGAAGTTCAGAGCCTTTGCCTTTCCATCCCTTGAACCTGAAGGATAAAAAAGAGGACTGCTCTTGATGACCATATTTGCCTGCTGGACCCAGGCTATGTATGATCTTCCCACCTTCATGGTACCTAGACATACAGAAGAAGTGATAAGCGTCCAGCTTTTTAAGAAAGAGGCACTGGCTGGTTCCCAGCAGCTCCCAAGTACTTAGATTAAGTTGTCTTCCATAGGGTACAAGACTCTTATTTAATATTTGCATCAGCTGGTTTATTTGAAAACCACTGACACATCTTTTCATAGTCCATGTCCCTGGAACATGTTAAAGTGAGATTTCAAATATTGGGGTTTTTTCTGTTACTAAATAATATTAAATAATAGAGGCAAAAAAAACTTCCCACAAACAAACAAAACAACAACAACAACAACCCAACCAAAAAAAAACAACAAAACCCCCATTAAACTTTTCAAGGTTTCTGCTTCTCTAGGGGCCTCCTCATATAGCTGCAGGGGTAAATATTGAAATGCACTGGCATTCAGTTGCTAAACTGATGATGCCTAGATGAA
Source organism: Ptilonorhynchus violaceus (assembly GCA_013397565.1). NCBI lineage: Eukaryota > Metazoa > Chordata > Aves > Passeriformes > Ptilonorhynchidae > Ptilonorhynchus > Ptilonorhynchus violaceus. The sequence goes on along the minus strand of VZRJ01009423.1, from coordinate 68,965 downwards.
ATTAGCTCTTTCAAAAATATTTTAAATTTTATTTACTTTTAAGGTGAATGTTAAGCTCCTGCACCCACCGAAAAGGCAAATCAAGTGGGAGAAGCTGTGATATATGAAGAGGACAGTCTGGAGTGATTTTTGATTGAGTCATGGCTAGAAAGCAAGTAATTGCATTTGGGTAATGTTTGTTGTTCTTAAAAACAACGCTGATCTTGATAGGTGGAATACTTCTTGTTATGGAGGCTGGGGAAAAATTTGTAGTAGAGAGAAACTGTGTTCCATATTAGTTATCATCAGTTGCACTGTTGATTGCATAGAAAAATTTCCAAGGTTCCGGTCTGTGTGACCCATCAGAAGCGGATCCTAATTCCCTTTGAATGTGCCCATTATTTTTTAAAGGATTGCTAAGCAATTTTTAGACTAACTTTGTGAAATATTCACTATAGATCTTTCTCTTTAGTTTTCTGTTTGGTTGCCTGAATCTTGTGTTGGAAAAAGGAACGAAATTTAACCTGCAAAGAGGGGCAGTGCATGGTTTCACTGCTGTGGCCAGACCTCAGGGTACATCTTGTGACTCTTTTCCTACCTCTGATAGATGAGTGATATGTTCCTCAGCATCTGAAAACTTCTCTGCTTACACAGACCCACTCCAGCTTTGAATCCCAGTGAATCCCAGTTCAGTGCTGTGGAACCCAGGCAGCCTTGGGTAGCTCAATTACTTCTCATGGTAGATTAGAGGAAATACAGGACAGGAACATTTTGCACAGTGTTCTTCTTGTTTCCAAACTTGAAGAAAAACCTGGAGAGATGAGAGATCAGATTTCTACTATCATTAATCAATTGTGCTAAAATCCACAACTCCTCTATGATTTATTTGCATTCTCTAAAAGAGAAGAAAGTTGTCCAAATAATCATGATCCAATAATGTTGTAATTCCCTACAAGTCACTCTGCAAACTGAACTTGGATTTTATATTTATGTAGGGATTCACATAATAGGTTTATATCATTTCATTAGCCAGCTAGTTCCCTCTCTATGAAGCATGGTGAACAAAACAAACAAAATTAGCCCAACCTTTCTTGCTCTGTTTGCTTTCTGATGTGTTGGCAAGCCTGGGACATTTCTACACCACAAATAAACACTCCCTAGAGACAGATCTCAGAATGTTTCAGCCTACAAAAAACTAGGTTAAGGTTCAGGTTCTGATACTTGTTTGTTGGTGCTTCTATTTTGCAATATTTGAGAAAGGCAAAATCACAACAGAGAGGTAGAAATCTGTTTACTTGCTCAGTTCTGTTGTCTACTTTGGATGCTCAGGCTGGCAGGTCCAGCCTGACTGGAATTCTTATGGCAAAACATTCACAGGAAACAGAAGCCTGAGGTTAGAAGCGGACCTTTTTTTTTTTTTTTTGGAAGTCCAGTAATGACAGTTTGAAAAATAAATGGTTTTGCACACACATCAGCCTCATTCAAAGATGATGGCTGAACTCCAGGCCTGTTGCCCAGGTGGTGGGGTCAGCTGTCCTGATCAGGCTACCCTGGAATTGTGGTGCCTAAATGGGTGAATACTATCAAAACTGCGTGGTTGGGATGAGTAATGGTTGCACAGCTGCAAAGAGCTCTTCACATCCATGAAACGGCTGTGTCCAGCCTAATTTATATTGTAATATTAATTAATTATGAAAGGTAATAATGTCTCCTGACCCAATGGTTTCTCTTTTGGTTTGTTGGTATTATAATGGTGTTGCAAGGGATTTATCCAGCAGGCAGTCATTTGCTAGTGTTCCAGCTTCTGGAGACTTGGATCACTATGACATTCTGGAGATAGGGGAAAATGTTTCTGACCCGTTCCTTCTTTCACTTCTGAAATGCAGAACAGTAGTCATTGCAGGTGCAATCTCATGAGGTCTTTCTTCATGAGCACCTCTGAGGGAGCATTCTGTCCCTTTTGCTCTTCAATCTTGTGCTTCTGGGCTGGTACCCTGAAGAAAATGTAGCTTGCTGAGTTTGCTGGGACAGCCTAGAGACAAAATATTTTGTGGACCAGTGTTGGGGTTGAGACTATCAGCTGCATAGTGATTTTTGACACAGGTTCTCTCCCAAACACCACTATCCTGAAGAGCTGACAGCAAATCATTGCTCTTGGTGATAAAACCAGTCATCCCATGAAAAACTCCACAGAACCTATTATCTAACCTTGATGATCCCAGAGGATTTGCAGTCCTCTTCTCTTTACTGGGCCCTCTTTGTCTTTCAGCTCTGGACTCTGCATGGTCTGTGCCAGCACACATTCACTGAGACATCTGACAGCCTGGCTCTTCTCACAGCCACCACTCTGTCCCTCACTGCTCTGTTCCCCAGTGAGCATCTCCCCCTGCTCCTGGGGTGTGGGAGCAGCTGGAAGCATCAGGCCTGTACACCCGAGGCAGAGAGCACGGCCAAGAGAGAGGTGCTGCTGTCCCCGGAAAATAAGAGCCCTCCGCAGCCAGCGGGGCCGAGACATTGGCAGGGCCCACGGTAACCGATACAAAGAAAACCCACCCCGGCCAAAGCCAGGCTCCTGGCACACCTGTGACTGCTGAGGGAGTTATACAATTTGAAATAAAAATGCAATTTTAAGGCTAAAGTGGGGAGGAGGAAGCTTCTGCCTACCTAAAACCTGTCATGAACTGTAGGCACAGACACTTACATTTTAGTGGCATCGGTGGTACAACTTCTGTTTTTCAGAGTATGTGCATGTGCTCTGACAAGAGAGAGTTACTGGGCACGGATAACCAGCTGGAAAAATGTGGCCAAGGCAAAACCTTTCAGGTCCATTCATGCCTTATGATAATAAGTTACGAAATGTTCATGCAAAGCATTAACAGCTAAAGTGATCCAAGAGACAGCCTATTATGCCAAACTCTAATCACTAGACAGCAATTAGGCTGTCAGTTACAAAACACAGCATTTGTGGTATTTCCAAATGAAGCAGCAGCCAGTGGCATGTGTCAAAAACACAAATTGGTTCAGACAGGTAAGAATCTCTTCATTTGACAGTTGCCAGCTTAACTTCTGAGCAAATTAAAACCTTGTGCCATTGTGCTAGTGAGTCTTGGTTTGACAGGAGAGCTTACAGAGACGTTCTCAGTGCAAGCCCACAGATAATGAAAGAAAAATTTGCTAAGAATACAGTAGAGATTTTCCTCCTGATTTTCAACACAATAACAGATTATTACTCATCTCATTATTTGAGACCTCAAGGCATGCCTTTTAAACATGCATGAACAACAGTTAAATATCACATCCTGAAGAGTTTAGTGAAGCCTGTTTTATGGCTATTGGATGTGAGGTGTGTATTAAGTCCAGCATTTTTTAATAGCCACCATGAAAGTCATGCAACAGGATCCATTTTCAGGGCTAAAAGATTAAGTCAGTGGTTCACTAGATTAGGGGTCCAAAGTACACTTAGCGGTCAATATGCCCATATATTTTACTCCTAGGCTTAAGGTAAACTTTTACCCACATTTACCTACAGTTCCCCAGAGCCTGCTTGCTGGGAGAGGTAGAAAATTAAGATGCACATAAATCATTGCACTCATGAACATTGTTTTACTAGCATAAAGACAGATAAAGAAAACATTTGAGTTCAAACGCAGAAACAGTAACCGATGCTGAGTGTGGGTGGCATGAACAAAACCAGTGATATTTTACATTCGAGTATGTCTCTTGGGGCTCTCACAGGAGCTTGTTTGTGGCTGAACTGTCCAGCCTGACAGCAGGAAAAATGTCTTGTACCTGCTTAACTAACCATTGCACCAAGTATTTGACATGCCGATGATGAAACCTTTGGATTTACAGAGTAAGAGTTATTTACCGAAGACATCAATGCAAAATTTTCTGCGGTAAAAAAATGGTATTATAATGGGCCAAAAACCCATGGTCCTTCCGCAGTGCAGAGAACTGCTATCTTTTTCCTGAGAACATCCATGTTCATCTACAAGTTTAATTTCGAGTAACAGCAAAACTCATCTTGAGAAGGATTAATATTTAGTACCAGAAAAGGAAAGACTTAGTAGAGATCAATATTATCTCTTATTGTGGTTTTATTACAACTTATGCATAATTTTTTCTTACAAGGTCACAGAATCATAGAATGGTTTGGGTTGGAAGGGTCTTCTTGTTCCAACCCCCGTGCCATGGGCAGGGACA
>VZRJ01009423.1:24770-64643 GCA_013397565.1 Ptilonorhynchus violaceus | reverse complement strand
TAAAGAATTTCTTCCTTATACCTCTAAACCTGCTGTCTTTCATTTTGAAGCCATTTACCTTTGTTTTATCACTACATGCTGATCTATAAAGTCCCTCTCCTACTCTCGTGTAGTCCCTTCAGGTACTGGAAGGTCCTGTAAGGTCTTCCCAGAGCCTTCCCTTTTCCAGGCTGAACAGGCTCAGCTCTCTCAGCTTGTCTTCACAGGAGAGGTGCTCCAGCCCTCTGATCAACTTCATAGCCCTGCTGTGGCCTTGCTCCAGCTGGTCCATGTCCTTCCTATGCTGGGACCCCAGAGCTGGATGCAGAGCTCCAGGTGGGTCTCACCAGAGCAGAGCAGAGGGGCAGAACCCCCTCCGTCCTCTGCTGTCCACGGGGCTCTGGATGCAGCCCAGGGCATGTTTGGCTTTCTGGGCTGTGAGTGCCCGTGACTGGGGCATGTCCAGCCTCTCACCCACAGCACCTCCAAGTCCTTCTGGGCAGGGCTGCTGTCGATGTGTTTATCCCCAGCCTGTGCATGTGCTTGGGATTGCCCTGACCCAGGTGCAAGACCTTGCACTTGGCTGTGTTGAACTTCACAAGGTTCACACAGTTTCACCTCTCCAGCCTGTCCAGGTCCCTCTGGATGAAATCCCTTCTCACACAGCTCGGTGTCATCAGTGAACTTGCTGAGGGTGCCCTCGATCCCACTGTCGCACAGCTTTGTGGGACAAAGATGTTAAACCGTGCTGGTCCCAATACTGACCCCTGAGGGGCACCACTTGTCACTGCTTTCCACTTGGACATTGAGCTGTTAATCCTGCCAATTCCTTAACCACCGAATGGTCCATTCATCAAATCCATGTCTCTACAGTTCAGAGACAAGAATGTTGTGTGGGACAGTGTCAAGTGCTTTGCACAAGTCCAAGTACATGGTGTCAGTCACTCTTCCCTTATCCACCAACACTTTAACCCTGTTGTAGAAGGTCACAATTTGCCCTTAGTGAAGCCATGTTGGCTGTCACCAGTCAATTCTGTATTTTCCATGTGCCTTAGCAGGGTTTCCAGGAGGATGCTCCATGATCTTTCCAGTCACTGAGTTGAGACTGACCAGCTTGCAGTTCCCCAAGTTTTCCTTATTTCTCTTTTCAAAAAATGGGGGTTATGATTCCACTTTCCCAGTCAGTGGGATCTTCCGTGGCTTCTGAAATGCAATGGATAGCCACTTAATCTGTCAGTTCTCTCAGGACCCACAGATGCATCTCATCAGGCCCCACGGACTTGGGCACCTTCAGGTTCCTTTGATGTTCTCGAACCTTGATTTTCTCATACAGCAGATGGTTCTTCATTTTCCCAGTCCCCGCCTTTGCCTTCTCAGACAGTGTGGCTGGAGCTTTTGCTGGAGACTGAGGCAAAAAAATGTCATTGAGTACCTCAGCCTTCTCCATATCCTGGGTAACCAGGTCTCCCCTGCCTGAGATGCACATACGCTGTCTGTATCAGCTCATCGACGTAGCCATGGGTGTACCAAAATAAATAGCAGGAGTGTCTTCCAGTTTGACAGGAGTCAGCATTAATGCTTTGGCAATTGCTGCTGGGAACAGCCAGCTCACCCACTGTGCCATTTCTGATCCAGCTCCAGGTGCCAGCAAGCTGCAGGACAGTGTGAGTAATTTTACTGCCTTGCACGAGACCAGTACCAGTTGCTAGAGAGTCTGTGCTTCTCAGAAACCTTTATTTGGAGAAACAATTTCTCAGACATTCTGACACTATGTAGATATTTGGGGATTTCTTTTCTTTTGTCAACATACCTTTTATTTTATGTATCAACCTATAGTCATGCTAAACTTAGGCAGATATTTGGCAGGTACATGCAAGTAGAGTCTATGGAATCCCAGATAAATAGGGAGCAGTAGATACTGCAAAGGACAGCAAATACTACTCAAATATTTACTGAAATTGAAAACATAGCAACAAAGAAAGACTTTTTGATAGCATTTCAACAGCCTCAATATCAGTACATGCAGGTGTTTTGCAGAGGTGAAAAGCACTTAGGCTCACAGCACCGTATAGTCACATGGAGTTATATTGCCTCATTTTGCACAGAGCTGGGAAGTAAACTGAATTCTCAAATCTTTTGCTAGTATCATAAGCCATCATTCTGCTATTAGAACTAGAAACATACAGTGCAAGCATTTCTGGGGAAAGACTTACTTCCAAATGAGGACAAAAGAAAGAGAAAGAGAGTTATCACAGAAAAAAGATTTTGAAAGAGACAGAGATAAGATATATGATATGAATTTTCAGTGCAATATGGTAGCAAGAAAAAATTATTTACAAGCTATGGGGCATTAGGTCATGGGGAGGAGAGGTTATATAACCCTGTCTGTAGGGTTCTGGTGAGACCATAGCTAAAAATACATTTGGTTTTGAGCAACTTACTATAAGGGTGATTGTGCCAAACTGGAACAGATTCAGATAACACAAAACAATTATTAAAGGGCTGAATTTATGAGGAAAGATAAAGCAGCTAACTATATACATAACTTGGCTATGAGATATCTAAAGGGAGATATTAATTGTCTGTTAGTTCAGTATTCAAAAATTTAAATGCCAAAGAGCCTGAAAAATCATATGAATTATTTAGTGAGATACTAAGAGGATGTAGTTAAGGCTAATGAAATAGTCTCCAGTGATAGTGCTTGAGAAAGGGCTGGCCCTCAACCATGTAATGCAGAAATAGCCTCTGGTCTTTCTGCCACGTTATCTGCCTGCAGGTTTATTGAGAGAACATGTATGTAGGACAAGGAGCAGAAGGTGAGGCAGGAGAGGCAATTGCACTCCCAAATTATTTTGTGGCTAATAACACGCAATTTATGCTCTGGGTGGACAAACAGCACGATTTATAAATGTGAACTCTCCAAATCCTTGTGGAAACAAAGTGTCATAAGGAGTCCAGCCATTTAGCTATCAAAAATTGGAAGTTTCTGTGCAGGTTACACATTCATTGCAAACTCTGATATTAGCCCTTCTGTTACTGGTTTACATTTGCAGAAAATGCATATGCAGTACAGGTAAATAAATTTAAACTGCTCAGTGGATTTTAAAGAATGTACTATACTGCCTACTAGATTTTTCAGCATGAGGAGGAAACCTCCAGCGGTTTTTCTTTTGTTTCTGTGTGAGATGGATGAAACTACATAAACACAGAGACCCCAAACTTATTTAATCTCCCTCATTCCCTGGCAAAAAGTGTATAAAACTTTGGAGATCTTTGTTTCTGCTAACAAAATAGACTTCATCCATTTCCGTTGTGCTGTTACGGTTTTTATCTGTGGCGTTTTGTATGGAAGTTGCCAAACAACATCTGTGTTGTTCATGAAAAACAAATGAAAATGTTTTCAATTTGTTTCAATCAGCACAAAAATATATTTTCACTGTAAATACTTCTTGTTCTAGCAGCTATCTGATGAAGAAATGACTCACAAACACGAGTCAGAATTGCTCCTGCCATTTTGCTGCTGTAGGTAAAATACCAGCCCAAATACCCATTCAATTTTTTATCATGTTTGACAAGTTAATTTTAGAGTGCTTTCTATTCAGTCAGAATTTTGTAAGATAATTTGTCTTTTTGATTTTGCTATGCTTTCTGCTCTTATTCCTATTGTCTTCCATCAGCATCATGCTTCAGCACGTCCCTTTCTTCCTGTAACACTTATTTCCTAAGGATATTACAATTATTTTTGCCATTCAGCCTCTCTTCATTCATTTCCTCTCTTTTGCTTCCCACATACAGTTTTACTGGAGTCCCATGTCTTCTGGTCCAAGCCATCCCAGTTGTCACACATTGTCACCTAGAGAGCCTTAAGGCTCATAAATGCACTTACCCTTGAAGGAAGAGTGCTCTGCCCCTTGGCACTTTCAAGGCCTGCGATGGAGCAGAAAAGTACAAAGACATCTAAAGAGGGAGAAAAGGCAATAGTTTCAACAGCAAAACCTCCTTTACTCTCTTTTTATGTAATTTTAATGATGCTTGATTAACGTCTTTTAGTATCTGTGGTTTTTGCTTCCTATCTTTGAAATGCTGCCAAATCAGAAAGCAGAGAAGACCTTGCAATCCAACCTGCTGGTGCTGGGGCAGATGAGCGCTCTGTCCTTCACTTATAAATAGGCAGGAAGCACCATCCAGATAAGAGTTTCCTGACCTTGGTTCTGCAGAATTAGCTGACACATGACTGATACAGACCCTCAATGCACAAATGTCATATTTGAGAACAGGTTTGAATTAGTTTTTGGCAGAAAAGCTCTGTCTGGTCCCAAAGGATTTCAGTTTAGAAAAAGCACCCAGGTTCATGATCTAGAAGATAAGGGTGTGAGACAGGTGTGACAGCACAGAGCTTTATTGGTAAGTCCTGTTTTAAAACTTCAGGTCCAACACCTGAAACTCATGTGTCCTTCAAACAAGGGAAAGCTTTCCAAGCCCTTCCAAAAAATTGCAGTTACTGCCATTCCTGAAAAATGGCCAGAAGCAGACAAATTTCACCAAGAATATGCTCCTTTCCTGTCCCTTGCTGGGAAGTTTCCCTTGGTGAAACCTATCAAGCTGAAGTAACCCTTTGGAACAAATCTCCACAAAGAGCTCAGATTTACACTGAGATTCAGGGATATTTCAAAGAACAGGAAGTGAGATACACATATAGTATATATTTATGCACATGCATACCCATTTATATATGCATATGAATGTACAATATACATTTATTAAACCTTTTGAGTATTCATATTTATTAAGAAAGTGTAGTTTAAAATTTAAGAAGGTACATTTAGTCAGGACTCTTCTCTTAATGTTTTGCCCTGCTTGTTTCCATAGTTTTTCCCAGTTTTGTTTCTGCTGTTTTCAGCGTGTTTTTAAGAAGATGTCTTGTGTGAAAGTGAGACCCTAAAACTGTCAGATAACCATTTTCAGATTGTCTAGGGAAACTGTGAAACCTGATGCATGAGAAATAGTATGAAAACTGATTATAGGGAAACTGGAAAAGTATCCAGGAGTTTGGGAGTGCAGGCATATTTTCCAAGCACCATAGAGGCACTTAACCATGGTTTAGATGGAATGTGTTACTCCTTGATTTAGTTCTAGAAAAACACTCAAGAAAATTTGAGGCCTCTCCAGGACACACTAATTTTTGGGTTTGCAGTTGCAGCTGTCCACAGAGATTAAGGAACTTGGACCAGTTCCAACTTTCATTTACACGTGTCGAAATAGCAAAATTCTGTTTGCTGTGTCACATGGTGGTGCCTTTAAATAAATGCACGAATTTGTGTCCTAACTGTTGACATTGAGATGAGGATAGAAATAATAGAGGAACATAAGTAATATTATGAATCCTTCCTGTTTCTGATTTAACTGTTACTGTAAACTTTGAATATGAAAGTGCATATATGACTTTCGTTTCAATGTGAGACCTTGATTGTAAACACTGCTCAGCTGAGCAGATTCCTGCAGCCTCCAGAAGCACATGAAACTGACATGAACACACCAAACAGTCAAGAGTGTGACCTTGTATCTTTCTCAACAGCACAATAGAAGAGATACAGCTATTTTAAGCATACAGAAGAAATAACTCACCATACAACTCCTAATATATCCCAGAGAAAAAGAATACAGCAAGGGCACGGGGCCTGTTGATTTTGCCAATGTGAATAGGCTTTCCTCATGGGAATAACTCTTGTCCTCAGTAGGAGGGAAGTACCCTGCAGTGGCTGAAGAATTCAAGAAATGTTCCAGAAATAATTTTCCTTGTTAGCAGTGTTCAAGTTGTATTTGAAACCCTGTATTATAAAAAACCAAATAAACGTCCCAATTAAAACTTCACCAGGCACAAATCTTTGTCAAATCTATTACCAAAAAACGACCAATTAGAGGCCAGCTGTGGAAAGAAACAGTTCCTTACTACTGTTACCAAACATGTCTGCAACAAAGCAACGGATGTATGAAACCTTTTTCTGCTTACCAGCAGGTACCATCAGCTACTAAATTCTAGGTACTGTTAGTGACATCACCAGGGACCATGACTTAGGTCAACAGCTTGGCAGGAGGTGCTGGCAAATGTTAAATCAACAGCAATCAAAACTGGAAAACCAACATGCTTGCTACCATCAAATTTAAAAGAGAACTTATTGTGCCTCAAACACAGCAGTAGGTTTAATAGAAAAGTAGACATGTTTATGGTTTCAGATTTACAACAAGACTTATAAAAACCTTATTACTCAGAATCCAGTCTGCTGCCCTAGAAACTAAGAATGTTACTTTGTTGAGAAGAAGGATTTGTTGACACAAACGTCTTGCCTAGGCTTGCCATTGTGGTTAACCAAAATACATTTACTAGTGAGAAGGTAAATAAAAGCAAACAAGATGCCTCTTATACCACAATACAGTAAGGTTCAAATTGACCAAGCTTAATGCTATGGCACAAATATGCTTAATGTTTATGGAATTTTTCTAGGAGCTATTTGCCCTGTTGGGCTTAATGTCTTACATGAGACCTACTGAATGGGAATGTGTTTTCAGTATTACACATACTTAAAGACCTCATCAAAAATATTCAGAGGAGCTGCCATGAATACCACAGTTAACCACACTGCAAATGAAATGGGTCATGGTTTACTCTTAGATTATCGTGAATAAATCAATCTTGTCCCATATAGTATATGTACACAGAAAAAAATTAACTGACGATTAAAGTGATAACACTATTTGAACCAGTGCTGCATAAATGCAGGTCAACTGTACAGACTGTGCTGAAAAAAACCACAGGAGCTTTCTAATCTGCAAGAGAACAGAGAAAGTGGGAAACCCAGCTCTGCAGTCTGAGCTTCTGTTTGGGGATGCAGGGTCTTGGGCAACTGCTGGGCTGCTTCTCTAGTAAGTAATAAAAAGCATGCCCAGCATCATCTGATGCTCATGGAGAAACTCCAGGTCACAAAGAGCTGGATGGCCGGTCTTGGGTTGCGCTTCTGCCATGTGATAAACTCCTCATTTTTGTCTTCCATGGAAGCAAAGAAAGACAAAAAGAGTAAGAGGGAAACTACTGAGAAGAAAACAAGCCCATAGTATATCCGTTTCAGTGTAGACTCAGACTGAATCAGGTTGGTTTGGAGGCTAAGAAATCTTGAAAGGCAGTTCTCTTTCATCTAAATTTGTTTTTTGTTACATTTATGCTTTAAGACTCATTAATTCTATTTTTAAAATTAAGCTTGAAGCCATAAAAAAGAAAGTAGAAGACCAGTCTCCAGTGGCTTTAAAAAACATCTGTTATTAAGTCTTGCTCCAGAACATGTGTATGTAAGTAGAGATTTAGCATTAAAATGAGTTTGTTTTCTCAGCAGAAATTCTTTCTTACCTCTCATGCACATCTGTGAGCAAGACTGGATCCTCACATCAGAAGTGTTACAATTAATATGAAAACAAAAAAGAGTCAGCAGCTGTTGAAGGAGGCAAAAAAGAAAAAAGGCCAAAGTATTAAGATCATGTGAATGCACAGTAGGGCTATAGTTTACACTGAGTCACAAATCAGCATGGAAAGGGCAAATTTTGCTCAGAGATCACAGATTCCTTCAGAGAAGATCCCCACAGTGAAGCTGTAATTTGTGACAGTGCAACAAAACCACTCAATGGAATAATGCTGTCAAGTAGCAGAAGTTTTCCACTTCTGCAGAAAAAGCCCCAGGCTTTGATTTCTGCAGCTTCTCCCCCCTTTTTCTGATGTTTTTCTTTCTTGGTGGTGGTAAAGGAAACACAATATTTCCAGTCACTCTATATTTAATAATATTGTGCAAAAGCTTGTGAAAAAACATTTCTTACACTACATTCTGAGAGAATAAGGGCTTAGGAGTTGGTTAATCACATGGTTCATTTGTGGAAGATCAGCCCTGCCCTGAGATGTCAGTCTCCCATAACTCTTGTGTTTAGAAGAAGCACTGCAAACACTCCTTGCCTGTGCCATTACAAAGATTCATACACCAGACTTCATACATAATACATAAACCAGATTCAGTTCTGATAGAAGTGCTCACATGGCTGGGTTTTGTATGTGAGCTGAAACCCAGTAGCTTCTGGAAAGACTCCAAGAAGGAACGAAGTGGTTGGCTGACCATGCCAGAGCATCCTGATTTCCAGTAGCACCTCTCCACAGCAAAAAGCTTTCCATCTGGCCCACAGAGTTTCTCTGTCATTTGTTGCAAAAAATGAGGTAAGTTAGAAGGAGGGAGGTAGTGGCAGTATTTAGAGCAGTTGAACCATATTTCCCTGGGAGGGGCTTTCCAAAGGACTGGTATCAGCCATGATTTTGAACTGTATCCAGAATTACACAGGCTTTCCAACCTTCCAAGATTCTGCTGTCAGAACATCTTCATCAGCTTCTCATCTACACACCACTGGTAGGTGAAGTACTCTCCAGCTTCACCGAGTTTCTCAGCTGATCAATGTCATTGTAAGGTCACTCTCAATAGTTTTTGAAAAGTCATGATGATCTGGGGTGGTTCTTGAGACAGAGAAGAAAAAAAAATATCACTCCTGTCTTCAAGAAAGGCAATATGGAGAATCTGGAGAACTACAGGGTACTCAGCCTCAACTCAGTCCCTGAGAAGGAGCAAGAACTTACCCCCTTTTCTATGAAGGTCAGAACAGTGAATTAAGGTATGAAAATATATATCAGATGAGCTAATAGCAGGTAACTTCATTGATACACTCTTCAACTCAGGAAGCCATAAGCCACTAAATTCTAAAAGCACAGAGAAGGCTTTAGGAAAGATCAGTCTATGCAGACTGTTTTTGCACTCTCATCACAAGCATTCACAGAATCACTAAATCATTCAGGTTGGAAAAGACCTCTGAGATCATCAAGTCCAACCTATGACCAAACACCACCGTGTCAATCAGACCATGGCACTGAGTGTCACGTCCAGGCTTTCCTTAAACCCTCCAGGGGTGGTGACTTCACCACCTCTCTGGGCAGCCCATTTCGGTGTCTAATCACCCTGTCTGTGAAAAAATTCCTGCTAATTCACTGCTGCTTTCTGTCCCAGACATGATAGCATAGCCATTCTTAGATAATTTATCTCTATTTACATGCTTCTAGGCCAAAAAACCAGCCATCTCTCAACTGTAGTAAGTTAATGAAGTTAATTCTCTGAGTTACTGTTCCTTCAAAAAAGGATAACTAGATAAAGATGAGGGGATAAAAATCTAATAAGTAAATTATACTTTAAATTTACAACACATCAGAGAAAAAACGGAGGCATTTGTAAAGTAAGTTTGGAAAACAAAAAGAGTTAAAACATTTTCTTCCAAATTTTGGCAAAAGTATTTATCTTTGAGAGTTAACATAACTCTTACAAAAAATAGGGGTGGGATATAGATTTTTCTGTAGTGTTCATATGGCACAATAATCACTATCCTTTTAAAAAATGTTTCTTCAGAAGCCTTTATTTTCTCTGAATCCAGGAGGTAAAGCACCAATATACCATATTGGAATATATATACCAAACACCTATACCATATGGTATGTGTACATAGCATATGTACACATATGTTTAAAAAGCATTTCAGGCTTTTAGGGACTTCCGGGATTTCATCATAAGCGAGAGTTCTCCCTTGTATAGGAAGTGAAGGTGTGGATTGTGGGTGATGGTAAGTGGGCATAAAACTTAATTTCACGGGGTGAGGTGTTTGTGTGGGTGTTTGGGTATTGGGATTTTGCTTAACAAGACCCATGATTTAGGGGTTAGTACAGTTAATAATTGTCCTTTTTAAACAATTGCATGATGTAAATTTCTAATGTACAAATAGATAGACAACATATGTTGCAGGGAAAGACATCTTTAGGATATTGGTCACGCTATCTCCTAGTTACAGAGGGAACAGAATGAATTTTAGGAAGAAAGATTAAACACTTGTAGAGGCAGTAAACTGCAAAGGCAAGATTGGCTGGAACAAAGAGCATATTCCATAATAAGAGGGAATGCGTGTGCACAGCCTGAAACTCTAAATACCAGCTAGCTGGAAGGGTACCAGCCAGCCAGATGCTAGAAGCAGAGGCCTTTCTTTGTAGATCAACTACAGATTTTCTTCCATTTCTTCACCTGTGTCTTTAAAAAGCACTTTTAACCATGCTGGTTATTTTGAATACCACTTGTGATGCTTTGATTTGCATTTTTTCTTGATTTGGCTTGAGATTATCATGATTTGAAGTAGGTAGAGAATGAAAATTATGGAGTAAATCAATAAAATAAGACTCTGGGACATGTTAGTGTGTGTCCTAATTCCCATGCACATCACAAAGGCAACACTGCATTTCCCATTCAGACTCAAACAGGCAGGGTGAAAAGCAAATGAAACAGGGCAGGGAGTGGTGGTGGGAGCAGAAGTGTTTTACAGAAATTGTTGATGACACTCAATACACATTAAGTGTCCCAGGCAGTGTGTCCCACTGGTTCATTTAATTTTTGTTTTCCTCTGCTGTAAAAATGGAAAATCCAAATTTATGTTATTTCATCAATAGAAAAATCAGAGTTTTTTTCATAACAAGAGGGACTCTATCCAGCCACCGACTGAACATGACTCAGATTAACCAAGGTGCCACCCCTTAAAATAAATCTGTACCTAGTCTGAAGAACTTCCTTTTCAGCCTGAGTCAGAGCAAATAAGTTTCAAGCCATGACAGCATTACTGTTTCATAGCCATGCAGCCCATTAACTGATTTACCAGCCTCCATTTTCTGCTACTCATTAACATTCACAAAAAAGAACATTCATTTTCACAAATGGCATATATTTTTTTTATAAAACTCGTCCTAGCAGTGAAGTGTTATGTATCAAGAAGAAGGTGATTGAACCCCTCACTACTTCGTGTCTGTGCTCTGGAGACTACAAGAAATTACAGCTTGTTTCTTGGTATAGTTAGTACTCGGTTGATATACATGACTGTGAAAATGATTCCTTGACTTTAGCACTGTTCTCATTTTTGTTTTGAAATTACTCACATATTCCTACATTAAGCACTTGAAACAAAATCTGGTTTTCTTTTGTTATTTTGAAAGGGAGACAAAAGTTATTCAGTGTTGGAGTGAAGAACGTTTCAATTTTCCTACGAATTTTTATCGATTTAAGGCCTATGCTTCTTGCACAGGGAGGTAAGAGCACCATAAGTCAAATCAAATACATTAATCAGGATGGAAATGCTCAGCTCAGAAGCCCAAGTGAGTGCTGGTACTCGACACTGCTCTCCTGTGTTACCGGCAGATGTCTCTGTGTCAGCTTCTTCCTATTTCTTTCCTCTGATAAAAAATCCCCACTTGAGCACTGCGCTGTGAAAGGATGCCTAACATTTTTCATTGCACCTGCTAATCTATGTCTACATCTGAGTGACTTTGAAAGAAATTCAAAGAATCTGGTTTGTCTAGATTATTTTAAAATGTAAAAGAAGACCCTTTTTTTAAACAGTCAAACTACAGCAATTCATTCAACATTATTTAGTGCATTTTCATCTTGAATGTCTACATGCTATTTACAAACTAATGTAATAGATTAAGTACTAATTAATCAGAAGCAAATCACAACTATTGATATAAGGAACAACACAGTTGACACAAAAGAAGAAAAAACCTACAATAAGGGTGGCTCTGTATCTCACATTATCTCAATCCACTTTCACATTCAAAGAAAAAGAGAAGAGCAGAATTATGACCAGAAGGCAAATATCTTTCCCTCTAGTGTTAACTACCCTTAACAAAATTGCCTGAGATAAAAGCTGCTATAAACCAATAGCAGAAATACTTCTTTTCCTAACATCTAAACTTCTCTTTTAGTATAAAACTGTTCCCCTTTGTCCTGTCACTATCTGCTCACATAAAATTCTCCCTCTTTTTTGTAAATCCCACTGGATCACCACAGTGAGGTTTCCCTGGCACCTTCTTTACCCTCAGCTCTCTCAGCCTGTCTCCAACCCTCAGATCATCTTTGTGGCCCTCCTCTGGACCCACTTCTAACAGGTCAGCATCTTTCTTGTGTTGAGGACCCCATGGCTGGAATCATAGAATCATAGAGTCATTTGTGTTGGAGAAGACCTCCAGGATCATCAAACCCAACAGTTAAACCAGCACTGCTGCGTTTACCACTAAACCATGTCCCTAAGTGCCACATCCACATTTTTTGAACACCTCTGGGGTGATGATTCCATCACTTCCCTGGACAACCCCTTCCAATGCCTGACCACCCTTTCCATGAAGAAATTTTTCCTAATATCCAATCTAAACCTCCCCTGGTGCAACTTGAGGCCATTTCCACTCATCCTGTCACTTCTTACCTGGGAGAAGAGGCCGACCCCCACCTGGCTACACCCTCCTGTCAGGGAGTTGTACAGAGTGATAAGGTCTCTCCTGAGCCTCCTTTCCCCCAGGCTAAACACCCCCAGCTCCCTCAGCTGTTCCTCATCAGACTTGTGCTCCAGACCTTTCCCCAGCTCTGTTGCCCTTCTCTGGACGGGCCCCAGCACCTCAATGTCCTTCCTGAATTGAGGGGCCCAGAACTGGACACAGCACTTGAGGTGTGGCCTCACCAGTGCCCAGCACAGGGGGACAGTCACTGCCCTCGTCCTGTTGGCCACACTATGGCTGACACAAGCCAGGGTGCCATTTGCCTTCTTGGCCACCTGGACACCTGCTGGCCCATGCTCAGCCAGCCCCAGGTCCTTTTCCACTTGGCAGCTTTTCAGCCACTCTTCCCCAAACCTCTAGTACACAAAGAGTTACCTTGTGACTGCTGGCACTGCTGTCAAAGAACGGGGATATATCAACCCAGTCCTGGCTGTGATTCAAAAAGGCTTGAGTGACAGTCACCCATCACTGTCAGAGGTGCAGGTGCCTCACAGGAAGGCTGCAAAAGGAAGGGATAGTGACCTTCTCTGAGTTATTTCATTTCTGTCATTCCTCACATGACAGTGACTGGGAGAGCTCAGGGGGCAGGGAAGTCTAGAGATGAGGAACACAAGCAAAAAGGAATAAGCAGTGAAGATAAGTAAAAAAACAAGTAGAAGGGAGGGGGGCTAGTACAGGATCAAATACATTGCTCTATTTCCTCATTCTAGTGAGCTAGAAAGATGTCTGACGGTAAATGTGAGTGAGGGTAAAAGTGAGTCCAGCTCTTTTCTGAAGTGGAATACCTGCCAGCCTGCAGGAATTGAAGGCCACTGATCTTGTGTTATTGCCTGATGCTGAAGAGAGTCCACAAACAGGATGTTTAATTTGCTTGTGGTTGAAAAGTTTACATTGGCTGAGGTTATTTGCCAGAACATTGAAGGTAAACCTAGAGCTTCATACATGTAATTGTGTTTATATAGAGGTGAATTATGGTCTAAACATCATCTTTTTGATAAAAAAAAGGTAAGGGGCTGTAAAACCAAAGAGGACAGAAAGAAAAAGTCATGATAGAAAGGGAAAAATATTGTGACAGTAAATTAGCTGTAACTTGGAGAATACAGTTCTAGTGACTGCTCTGTGTGGTAGTGAGCTGAGGATAACTTACTGTGTGCTGTGACCACTGTGATCCAACATCAGTGAGGACATGAACCCCACTTTCAAAGTTTACTGTCGTTGTGGAGAGAGAGTCCAGTCCCCAGCACAACCCAAAGCCTGAATGGACACACCATCGCCCTAAGTGATAACTGTAAGCATCTCTAGGGCAATTCCAAAGAGCTAGTCAGTCTAAACTACAAAAATTAGAGCTACAAATCTAATTTAATTTCAGAATAGTTATGCAGATGACTAAAAAACCAGATCTTCAAGGAATTCCAGGAAGAATTCCCTCAGTTCTCCACGGCATGTTGCAAACCACTAGAACAGATCGCTATAGAAATAATCCAGGGAATTTCTCTATCAAAGCTTTGTTTTTGAATACAGTACATGAACATTTTAAAAATTGGCTTCAGATCATGAAAGAATTAGGTGTAGAAATTAAAGCTTCCTGGCATAACACTTTAATGCAACACACTCATCATTTGTGGAACGACTGACCCACATGTACTGGATTTTTGAAAACACAGTGTTTTCTCACACATTAACTCTTCTCTGTTTGAACTAGGGCTATTCCCTGAACTGCTCTACCAATTTGGCACATCTCTTTCCTCAGACACTTGTTAACAAAATCAACTTGTCTCAGTCCACCTCTAAGTGTCTCAAAAACAGAAAACAGAACAGCAACTCAAAGTTGGAGGCTATTCTGTAACCTTGTCCTGAAAGACAGCTGTGTAAAAGAGGATTTCAATTTCGAACACCTAAAGAAGGTGTTCATACAGTTTCACTTAAGGTAGCCTTCAAAGAATAGTTGTATCAAAAACCTTCTTCCTTCCATTGATTACCAAAGAAAAGTCCAGACTGGACTCCTGGGGATGGCTTCAGTGGATGTTAGTGTACTGTCACTTAGGTGAGGTTAATATCCCCTGCAACACAGTTTGTTTGCATGTTCAGGTTTCCCAGGTGAACAAACTATAAACAAAAGAAAAAACCAGTCACTTAAGCTGAAGAGGGTCAAATGGCAGAAAGATTTGTTTATAAACAGGGCATATTAAGGAACTGTTGGAAATAGACTACACAGACATGGTTAAACATACTAGATTTCAGTGCGTAATAACTTAGGAATTCAACAAGGTACAAAGAACAATGAAGATCAGCATCTGAGAAAAATGATTTAGCATGGTACAGGAAAGAGGCAAGTTGCCAGTTACTGGACATTATGCATTGTTTCGTTTTTCTCCCCCTGAAAAGCACCTCAGATTTCAGTTCATATTAGTTCTGACTGGTTCAGCTAAGTAAGGATCAATCCAAACTCTTTGTTCAAATGGAAATCACACCTGTGAGTTCAGATACGCTCATTAAATGAATAGGTCCGTTTGCCTTTCTTTTCAAGTATCAAAACTCAACTCCATCACAGTTCTTTAGAGCTTTGTATCTGTGTGCCCCTCCTGCCTCATGCTTGACACAGCCTCCCAGAAACAGAGTTCCCAAAAGAACCCAATTCTGTCCAAGCCTCGCCACCTCCATGCACTCATTCCTTACGCCTTCTTCCTTTTTTCTTTTTGATTTGCAGCCTTGTCTTCTGACTTTAAAGCTCACACCTCATATGCTTGGTAACTTACAATACTCTCACATTACTACAGTTGACAAAAGTATAAGTAAGCACCTGTGTAATCCCGACGAAGCTGACTTCCATCCTACAGCTGTTTTTAAGGAATGGCTTCCTCAAGTCCTTCCCAGTAACAAGTGCCTTCAGGACAAAACAAATGTATTCTAAGTATTCTTCTGAGGAAAATCTATGATGTGAACAGGCATTAACCCATTGCATTTCCATCCAAAGCAGAAAGAATTTGACCCATTCTGAGAAGGTGAAGATTTCTACAGGAAAAACAGGAATTTAGCCTTAAAAAAATCCTCTCACAAGTTGAACGAAAATTTAGGGAAACACATAAGTACATATCTGCCTGAAGGCCATGACAAGGAGCTATAATTTTTTGTATTTGGAAATGAACAACTGAAGAGAAGTGTTTGCATTATGCTTATCTAGCTCATTTACTTATGGTGAAAAATGACAATGGCAGCACCATTGTCTTAAATGACAATTGTTATGCTATTTGTGAGTCAAGTGTACAGAGCAGGACAGCAATGGAACAAGAGTAAGAGACTTGGGATTTGGACATGGTGTAACCAGTGGCAGCCAAACAAACACAAGGTTTTCTAAAGAAAGCAACCAGTCCTGAAGGGCAAAGACATTAATGTTTTGTTTAATTAATTTAAATGTTCACAGACCTTATAATTATGGGTTAGAAAGCTCATCCATGGGTGGGGACATGTTGCACTAGATCAGGTTGCTCAGACCCCCATCCAACTTGGCCTTGAACACTTCCAGGGACGGAGCATCCACAGCTTCTCTCGGCAACCTGTGCCAAGGTCTCACCACTGTCACAGAATGTCTACCTAATACCTAATCTAACTCTTCCGGTTTGAAGCCATAACCCCTCATTCTGCCACTCCATGCTCTTGTAAATAGTCCCTCTCCATCTTTCTTGCAGGATCCCTTCAGGTACTGGAAGGACACAACTGGGTCACCCCCAAAGCCTTCTCTTTTCCAGGCTGAACAACCCCAACTCTCTCAACCTTTCCTCATAGGAAAGGTGTTCCATCACACTGGTGGCCTACCGTGGACTCGCTCCAAGAGGTCCATGTCCTTCCTGTGCTGGGACCCCAGAGCTGGGTGCAGAGCTCCAGGTGGGTGTCACCAGAGTGGAGCAGAGGGCAGAATCCTCTCCCTCCCCTGCTGCCCACAGGGCTCTGGATGCAGCCCAGGATGTGGTTGGCTTTAGAAAACTCAGTATGGACAGTGAATTTAGAACGCTTTTCATGGCACTTCTTCTGATTCTTCATAGAAACTTCAGAGAGAAAAAGTAATAAGTACTCTAAGGAATCTCCTCTGAGAAAAAAGAAATCCAACTTATCACTGTCAGCTCAAGAGCTCCCTTTCTGACACCACTGGATGACAAAACAGGGTAAAAGAAATCATGGTTTCCTTTTCTTTCATCACCGCCATCCTTTGATGAACAAACCATCATACTGTCACTTCTTAGAAATCTAAAGTACCCAAGGAGATTTTCCTTCTCACAGCACTGTGTGGTTCATTTTCCCAGCAGAAAATAGATATTTGTATTATGTTCTCTCCTTGTCTTCTTCCTGCATCATGTTTAAATTCCCCACCCATTTCACCCCCACTTTGCTCTCTCTTTCTTCCCCACCAGTATTACTACCACGTGTACAACCTTCTCACATAAGGGGTTGGTTTTTTTTTTGGCTCTCCACACTAAGTACAAAAATGTAAAACCTGCAGTCCTCGGTATGTTACCAAAGGAAACAGTTTTACTTAAAATCTTGTTTTTGCCAAAATATTTTCAAATTGTCTGGAGAGGAGTCAAACCACAGTGGCTCTCAGTTGTATTTCCTTTTACTATTTCCTCAGGTACTCCCAGCACAGCACTAAGTAATTGGATAGCCTTTCAGGCAAAAAAAAAAAAAAAAGTAAAAAGAGAGGCTGCATGAGACAGTTTGTAGGTTTAAGAATTATCCTTCTGGGGCCTGTGGGGATGAATATAAGGCACACAGTTGCCAAACTTGAAATCCTTGCTTGTGTTAGTTGTTCCTGAAGACAGGAATCAAATATGACAGTTTGTACTAAATATACTGATTATGTCCAGCATTTGTAATGCTGTTTCAGCTCTGCTTAACTTTCAAAAATTAGGAATCGGGGATTGAAACTGTCATTTTACTCAATTTCGGTATCTGATCCTGTCTCTATCTCAGATTGCACTTTTCCCATAATATAGACATTGTATTATAAGTTTAGATTTACATTACTCACAGATCACTAACAGTGCAGTGGGGAAAAAATTTCTAATGCAGCTAGGTTTGCTGAATTAATCATATAATTATACGCTATAACCACTATCATTCCATTTTACATGCCATCTAACTAAATCTTGTTACATCCCAGACTTCAGCTTATATTGAAAACACAGCTGCAAGGCTTCTTGGTACAAGCCAAACATATATTCCTTGTGTACTGGGGGTCTTCCCACAGGCCACCTGTAGTCTATTATTTTTAAATTTTACTTAATTCTTCTCAAGCTATTTGTGGTCTTGCTGACATCTCCAGAAGACTTATTCCACATCTCTCTTCAGGAGTGTTAAGATCTTGAGAACACAGACACTTCACTTTGGCACTAAGGATTCTGTCTGCTTTTCTTGATGGTTGCTGAATTCTCTCCCACTAAAACTGGAAAAAATGTTTTAAAGCTGAAGTAGGAAAAGGCTTTTTGTCCTGTGCCTTCATTATCATCATAGAAGGCTTGATGTGAATGAGTTCTCATTATGTTTTTCTTTCTTTGCAGGATCATATTTTTTGAAGGAAGAGGGATATCAGACATTGTTTGGTGAAGAGCATGTGAGAGATTGGCTGAGGGAGCAACAAAATGAACACAATTCAAATATGAAGCACACACGATACCGAGTTTATGGCTAGCCCCAGAGGGATGTCTGTTGTATGCAGTGCGTGCAGCTAGGGGTTTGTTGGAGAGACCTTTCAGTGAGTTAATTGTTCCCCTACATCTCAGAGGAGCCAGTGTTAGCAGATGGACTGTAATGAGTTTGTAAAGAGGAGATGACAGCTCCCTGGAGCACACAGTGCTGCTATTCAGTAAATGGGCCCTACTGCAATAATGTCTTACAGCCCCTAATATGCCTTCTCGAAGATTATTCTCTTGAAAATGTGCGTGCATAAACAACATATATACAGCTGGAACAATGTCCAAAACACAGAACCTTTCACCTCAAGGTGGGATTCTCTCATCACTCAGTGTAACAGCACCCCTTTCCAAAAAGTGTTAGGAAGAATTACATGCTCTGCAGTTTGAGTTGAAAGTCAATGTATTTACGCTTGATGGGATGGAAACGGATACGATTCTGTTCCATTGCTGTGCTGGTTTTGGCTGAATAGAGTTAATTTTCTTCATAGTAGCAGGTATGGAGCCGTGTTTTGAATTTGTGCTGAAAACAGTGTTGATAACACAGGGATGATTTTGTCATTGCTAAGCAGTGTTTGCACAGAGTCGAGGCCTTTCCTGCTCCTCACCCCACCAGCGAGGGTGTGTGCAAGACGTTAAGAAGGGACACAGGCAGGACAGCTGACCCCAGTTGTCCAAAGGGACATTCCATACCATATGGCACCATGGTCAGCATACAAAGGTGGGGGAACAAGGAGGAAAGAGGGGATGTTCAGAGTCATGGCGTTCATCTTCCCAAGTCACTGTTACATGTGATGGAGTCCTGCTGTCCTGGGAATGGCTGAACACCTGCCTGCCCATGGGAAGTGGTGCATGCACGACTTTTTCTTTACCTACTGAACAGTTTTTATCTCAACTCGTGAGTTTTCTAAGTTTTACTCTTCCAAATCTCTCCCCCGTCGCACTAGGGGAAATAAGTGTGTGGCTGTGTGGGGCAGATTTGCTGACTGGCATTAAACCATGACAATTGCCCCAAGTGGAAATAACCAAAAAGTGCATCAGAGGGGCAATTGTTTTCAACTACAAACACTGTATGGCTATTCACTACTGATATCCTAATATGTCACAATATCTTTTTGCTTCCATCTGGTCTGTAGAGTCAGATTTGGTTGCATCACAGAGAGCAGGCCTTACTCGGAAAATGAATTTTGGATATATAAGATAGGAAATAAAAATCCATCATGATTTTTCAGTTTTAAATCCTTGTTTCTGGGATCATACAGCACAATGTTTCACTTCAAATCCTCTTTTCTTGCTACTTGGCTCACAACATAGTAGTGAAGTAGCCCTCTTAGATAATCTGTACATACAGGAAAATGTCACAAGGACCTGCAAGTAGGATTATTAAATCAGAGGAACATTTTGCTGTTCCAGAGGGCATAAATCATCTGTTCATTCTGATTTCCAAAATGAAGGTAAAATTAGGCTTTCTGCCTATAACAACTTAGAGAAGTTACAGAGAAAACAGAGCTGAAAACTTTTGTGTAGTGGCAGGTTACAGAATAAAGATGTCAGCCACAAGTTAAGGTTTAAGAGGTTCAGATTGGAGATTAGAAGAACTTCGCACTGGGACAGCATTACAGTACTGCAACAGGCTACTCAAAGAGGAGGTGGAAGGTCCATCCTGGGAGGCTCTCAACATGGTAAATCAGGCACATCACTTCATCAGCTTTGATGTGGAGTCCTCGCTAGTAGAGAACTATCAATGGCAGCAGAAGTGGAAAAGCAGTAACACCTTAACACATATCTGACTGTGCTGTGCTCCCTTCCGAGGTGTTAGGAAAATGCGTACAATGAATGGTGTCTCATGGTCTGAATTGTGCTCTGACTTTCTGTAGAGAAAGCAGGCTCATAATGCAGGCTTCATAATTCCCATAGCAATCCAATTTCCTGTGTTTTGCCCACTCATGCAGGCACTTCTTTTTTTTCCAAGGCTGAAAGAGTCTATATTCCTTTAAAAGTATTTATCCAAAAATACTCCAGCTGCTGCCTTCCTATTGGCTGCTCAACTTAAGGAGAAAGATTTCACTCAAAATCATCCTGCAGCCAGACTCCAAAATGAAATAAAATTATTTATTTTTTAACATGACTGTTTTTCTTGAAGGCTCTCCAGCTTATAATTGGTCCCAAGTTATTTCTTAATTTCTCCATATTTCTTCTTACTCTGTTCTATTATCATGAGGATAGGAAATATGAGTCAGTAACCCTAAGATCATTCATTTCACTCACTTATGGGGAGTTGAAGACAAGGCTAACAAAAAGTGTCAAGTATTTCAAATAAACTGAAAAAACCTCTACCATTTACCACCCACAGCTGTGTTCACATTTGCGGCAGCATCATAGCTGGTCTAAAATGTGTTTAAAGAATTAAGCAGAGTAGCCTCATAAAAAGGAATGTTCTCAACAGGCTCTCAACAGTTACACCTGAAAAGGAATATATTATGAGGTGTTCTTTTAAATGGAGCATTTAATGTGTGTAGATAAATTTTATATATTCTTTGATGCATAAACAGGGAATTCACATTTCCTTTGGACTGCTGAAAATGTGACCAATCCCCATATTCTCTTGATTTAAAAATGTTACTGTTTGCTTTCAACTTTTCATTTTCTTGACGTTATCTTCTTGTTTGCAGCGGAATTATGAATTACCACTGTTACAGAAAGCCCATTCTTTCAGTATTTCCTGTTAGACAAAAAAGCACGATTAGCTGGACTTCTCTAATGCTCATCTGTTCTCCAGAGACTTTCAGATCTGCATTTAAGGTCAGAGGTTCAGGGCACTTAGGTGAGTTTATATGTGTTTCTCTAGACCCACCTCAGAACAGCTAATGGGCCCCAGTCATCCAGAGTAACACATTTCCCTGGAGATGGCAACTAAAGAAATCTTCCACCACCAAAAGCCAAAAATCATAAGCCAAAAATTAGTGGTGACTGCTGGACTTTTACTTTGTTCACTTAGCAGTTACTCTGTGCTTGAAGAGACTTAATTAAGTGTAATCAGACTTTGAAGTGTTTAGTTGCAGAGTACAGGAAAACCTCTGTGAGTTACGCCCTCGACAACAGCATTCATAGGAGCCAGTACAAAGGAGACAGGGACATCTACACTGGCAAACAGGAGCAGTGTTGGAGAAAGACTTTTTAAGAACCACTTTCCTTCCAGACTTGGGCACTGTCTGCAACACCACACCAGATGCTCAAATACAGATGTGGGTAACAGTCTCAAACCCATACTTGACTTAAGTTTTCCATTTGGTGTGGGAGCCTGGTTACTCTATTCTTTTAAAGGGTGGGGAGAGATCCTGGTACTGCCACATTTTTGGTAATGGCCTAGTGGTGAGAGCATTTGTGAAAGAAGTGTGAGTTCTAGACTCAGTGCTGTGCTGTGTATCCCAAAAACGCCCATAAAAAACTTCGTGCAATTGACTACATTCCCTGGAACTGTTAATGCACTTAGAAGAAAGTTAATTTGCATTTTGGCAGAGTGGCTCCACATACTCTGGTTTTCACCGGAAATGTGCAGTACCTCCAGAGCATTGCTGAACCACAGGGTGCCATTCCTGAATGAGTGTTGTGAGCTTGAGTTTTACTGCACAAGGATTGGTGGAATCAACTTCACCAGTCAAGGTGGGTGGAGTCGCTGTGGTGAGGTGCAGATAGGCAGGAGCCATCATCATAGCCTGGTCCTGCTTTTAGACCGCTCATAAAACTTGCATGAAGGATAACCTGCTTTTGGAAATTCAGGTGTGCACTACTGAGTGTCATTTGGGCACTACTAACCAAAAACATCTTAGGGTAAGTCAAGGAGCAGTGTTCTGGATGATTAAGCTCGCTGTTGGTAAATAAGTGGTCCTTCTGTTTAATTAGGGAACTAGGAGTTGTAGGTTGCTCATTCAGTTTAGATACCTAAGACACACACTAGACTCCTAAATGCTTTTTCAGACTTGTCTTTCAGTTGTCTGAAAGCAACCCCTTGCCCTTTATATCGATGGAATTTTTTTTCTTCCTTCTTTTTAAAAATGTACTCTCACCTCTCATGCCTGATATGAAGAAATAGGAATCTTAGGTTGACACACACCTTTCTAACACCATTATTTAAGCTTACCTGGGATAGCTGCTCAGTAATACGGCAGAGGGAAATAGTCTGGCTCTGTTTCTGAGCCTCTTCATCAGGGTTTTATGCTCTGAGAAGGGCAGTGTGCACCTTTGTGTGGTCTTTAACTTTATAATGAAAGTTTCTCCTGTTGATTTAAACACAGTAATCCAAATTTTAAAAAGCACTTTAAGTAAAATTATCTCAGAGTCATTCTGCTGATTAGATGGAGACACTGCACAGAGATATTTGGCTCTGCTTTTGCTTTGCAGCCCTGTATTTCATTTATTCGGGAATTCAGTCAACTACAGGCAAAAGTTCTTTGTGGGAGGTTTGTAGGGTATCCACTGCATCATTATACATTTCTTTGTTATAGCACTGATGGATTTGTATCATGTTCTCATGGTGCTCAGCAAGCTTGGGAGCTCAGCCAAGTCTCTTATTACACTTTGACTACAGAAATGAGTACATTTGGGAAGACAGAAGGGTTATTAAACTGAATTATGTTATGTCTTCATTTTTCTGCTTCAGAACAGCATGATATAGAATGAATTAAGTCAGATTTGGGGCCTTTGCATGAAGGCAGTGAGTTAAACATGAATGTGGTATGGACAGGGCAGTGATTGCTACCAAATTTCAAAGAAATTTATTCATCTTACAGTAGCCACAGTTTCCTCTTTGTCTGTCAAAATCAAAAACTTCTTTAGCGTGATTGTCTCTTGATTTTTAACACAGTTTTATACATTTATGCTTAGCTTGGCTCAGAATCACGTATAAGTCTCAGCAAAAAGATGGCTTCTCCAAGTATTTCCCCTCCACATGCAATCTGATCTAAAGATCAGGCTAACTTCTTTCTTGTGACTCATCAAGAAGAATAACATTTCTGCAAGCCCAATTCTGACCTTAAATTCATGGCCTCACACTCACCTGTGCAAATAACTGAATGCAGAATTTGATCTCCAAAGAAATCATTTAGGAAACCATATTGTCTTCCATGGGGTTCTGCAGGGATTTTGTGAGGTTAAAGTCCCCTCAACCTATGTCTTGCTAAATATTTTCTCATATTTTTCTCTCTAAAAGAGAATAAAAATACATACTTTTGTTTCTAAAGTATCCAAAGAATTCCCTCTCATACAATTTTTTCTAAATCTCTCCACAGTTTACTCACAGGCCAGAACTGGGTGTTTGTTGTAATACAAATTAGAACTGCTACATTGACCAATTTTCTGAGTGTTTTGGTATGATGTTTCAGTTCAGATCCATTTCTAAATACCTGGAGGATGAAAAATCTCCGTCAGAGTAGTCCTAAATAACAATCTCTTTTTGTTAAACTTTTTCCTTCAAAACCAAGCAAGAAATGTAAGTTTCTTGTTTTCCTGGTTAAAAACTCACCATTTATGCAAGTTGTCTTGAAATCAATACCTATTAAAGGAACACTAATAAAATATTAGACAACTAAAAAAATTATTAAACTAGCTGGTGAAAGTGTCAGCACAAAAAAATGAGTAGCACTAGCAACAATTCTACTGGGAATGCAGGTAAGTTGAGGCAGGTTAGGTTGGCAGACGTGAAAATAAGGTAAATTGTTTGGAACAAGAAATGTGTTTGAACACAATGACAATATAATTTATGATGAGTAACTAATACAAGAGAAAAATAAAGAAAAACATTCATGGGCCTGGAGGAAAGATGATCCACCCACAAGCTTTTCCAACTTATCTATCAGCAACACTAGTTTAATAAAATAAAAATATTTTATGTTTTGCTCTAAGTCCTTACTTTCATCATCAAAAAAAAAAAAAAAAAAAGAAAACATTTGTAGTAAAGACTTTACAATCAACACTGTACTTGCCTGGTGCTTGGAGGATTCTTCCAATCAGAATATCACAGAAAATTTGTTCCCAATCTCACAAGCTGAAGGGTTATTTCCCGCCCTTTGCTGATGCGTTTGACATAATTACAGCTGCATGAGCAAAGAACAAGATAAACGGTTGGGTATAATCAATTCTGTTGTTGGTAGCTAAGGCCTTGTGTTTCTCTTTCCCCTGCTCCCAGAAGTCTCATGTGAATTTTGAAAAAGAAGTAGAAAAACCCCCAATGGTAGCACTGATCTCCTCAAGGTGTTCACAGAAAGAGAAGTTGTACTTTACTAAGCAGAAAGAAATCTGGGAGACCATGCCTATGTATTCCTGCTACATGACAAGGGTGCTAGTGCTAGTACTAGTGTGCTTTTCTGTGTAAAGGCTACAGGAAATCCAGTAGTTGTATCAGGAGTATTTAATGTGGGCTTTATTGCCCGGAGGAAGTTTTTAAGTAGCCTCAGCACTCAAAAATCCAGCTCATACAGTGCTTCTGAGGTTGTCTTTCAGGTTTTATGAAGGCAGGAAGTTCAAAAGGAGTTAATATTTCACTGTCCAAAATGCCAGGATGGAAAGGTTTACTGTGTTTTGCTTGTAAATAGACTAATCATTTACAAAAGAGAAGAAAACTATTTTTAAAAGACCAACCCCTTAAAGATTAATATTTCAAAAATTAAAATAAATGTAATGGAGTCTAGCTTCAGCAGCAATAAAAGACTCTGAAATCAATCCCAAATGCCACTGTAAAAATAAATATAGAACAATTTTATAGAGACATGAAATGTGAAATGAACTTGGATTTGAATATTGTTGCAAGGAGCCAAATAGTAAACTCTAAAGGCAATTTTTTTGCAATGGAGACATCAACAATGTTAACAATGGCATGTCTGCTTCAAAGTTCTAATGAAATCCTTAAATGCTTGTAAAATGTTAATAACTTCTAAAGCTATTTGTCCACGACTGGAAAAAAGAGTTTCATTTCCATGTTTTCTCCTCAGATCATTTAGGTTGGGCTATACTTGAAGTGCTGACCACAGTAAGAGCCCCAGACATATAAAAGAGCCTGAGAAGTTATGCTATCTGCCAAAGATAACTGTTAGTTTAAGAAGTTGTATGCTGAAAGCATGTCACACCACTTGCTGGGGTCAGACAAATGTGCACAATTTAAACCATAACTTAACTAAACAACCACAACCATAACTTAACTAAATTTTGAAGACCTGGCATGAGTCTCCTTATCTTTTTTTTCTCTCCAATTCACAGATAGGTAATACTTCTCCTTCCAACCTCAAGCCTACTAAAAATAGGATTGAAGCAAAATCAAAGTGATGTTTCCCTGCTAGGTGAGCAAATAACAAACCAGTGTAAAGACCAAGCTAGACCCAAATGCTGCTTTCCACACTGAAAATCCTGCTTCAGGTTCAGTTAACATTGGCCTGAGGCTACAAAGCAATTATTTATCTGAAGTAAAAAGGGGTATGCTTAAACATCATAGTTTAAGCATTGTTTAAGCAGGAGATCTAGCTGCAGCCTAAGAGTTTTCTTCATAGTCATTCAATGAATATATCACTGTCTTCAGCAAAATTGTTAAGTGAGAAAGGATTACAAATCAAAAAAGGACCTCCTTCTGTGTCTGAAGATAATCTGAATTAGTCTGATGCATGCATCAGACAAATCTATTACTTTAAGTCCATATCTTCTTCTCTCTCTCAGTGTAAAACTCCTTTAGTGTCTGGTTCAGTTGCTTTTCAAGCAGCTGATTGAAATTGGCTCTTTTTGAAGACACATTCTTTTTGAGGAAGAGAGGAGTGGTGGGACATTACCAGAAAGGTCTAACCCTTTCTGAGAAAGAAATGGTATGAAGAACTGCTATTAGCCTTGCAATTTACTGTTGTGTAAAGGTGAGAGCAAATTAGGTTAGCTAAACAGACAAGCCACGTTCATGGTTATTCCAGCCCTTTCAGGAGGAAAAATATTTGACATTTGAAAAAAGAAAAGAAAGAAAAAAAAGAAAAGACAGAAAAAAAGGTAAAATTTGTAAATCTGTAGAAAGTGTGTCATAGGAAGGCAGAGTTTGCTCACATGAGAGAAGACACTTTATCTGTGAAAAAGACAGGAGCCCCTTGCAACAATAGCTGCAGGATTGTCAGTGGAACAAGCCTTAGGAAAACTGGAACATCCTTGTGTCTTAGCTACTATCTCTTCAATTTGAACACTGGTTCTTTACACATGATCTAGTTTTTTAGTACTGTATCCAAACATGCCATCATTTCCCTTTCATGTGGATTTATAGAACTTTCTTACTTCATTTAAACATTTTATGTGCTGGATTTTTTTTGTGGTCAAAGAATCCAGTGTACATTAGTAATTCTCATACTCTTTTCTAAGGAGAATTTACAAAATTTCCCTATCAAAACGAAATATATGACAGAGTTGGAGTTGTTCAGCATGGAGAAGAGAAGGTTTCAGGGGACCTTAGAAAAGTCTTCCAGTACCTGAAGGGGGCTAAAAGAGAGCTGGAGAGGGACTTCTTACCCCTTGCCTAGTGATGGTGATCACTAGGTAATGGCTTTAAACTGAAAGAGGACAGGTTTAGATTAGATATTGGGAGGAAACCCTTTACTGTCAGGGTGGTGAGGCTCTGGCACAGGTTGCTCAGAGAAGCTGTGGATGCCCTGCCCCTGGAAGTGTTCCAGGCCAGGCTGGATGGGGCTCTGAGCAACCTGGTCTAGTGGCAGGGGTCCCTGCCCATGGCAGGGGGGTTGGAATGAGGTGATCTCTTTCAACCCAAACCATTACAGGATTCTGTGATACACTGCAATGATATTCACCAGTTTGGGGCTTCACCCTAAACTCTGGGCTAAAGGAAGAGATTTTCCTCAGTAAGTCTCTTTCTATTTCCATGGCTGCTGCTGATGTCAGTGTCCTCTACAGGACACATGCATGAGCCAGAGTTGCTATTAATTTCAGGATTTGTCAAATGCCATCTTCCTCCTAACGTCCCAGATGACCAGCAAGATACTGTTTATAAATTAAACAAAAGGCACAATCAAGTTGCCACTGAGAAAGCATTGTACTGTAAGAGGAACTAGAAGCAGAAGACAGAATCTAAAGAAAAAGGGTCAGAATGATGGCAGCTGGAACCTGCTTTTTGACCAAGGCCTGGTTTCCTTAGTCCAAAACACACCACAGCTGGATGATCCACTCCAGGACATGGAATATACATTGAGATTTGTGTTTGAAATCTTGTGACCTTCCGGGGCAAATGGTCTCCATAATCCTACAAATATCTCAGATCAAGTGATTAAATTCCCAATATTACACTGGCACAGATGTGTTCAGCTGGTTTGTACTTAATAATGCCCAGTAGTCATGAATACAGTAGAAAGATGAGCAATAAATGGACCTGACTGTTCAGCCTTCATGACATTTTGGGCTGATTTTCTTCAAGCCTTATAGGCGAATTTTGCCAATAAAGATGGCTGAATTGCAGGTCCCAGTTTGTACTTATCTGTACCCCTGTTTTCTTTTTACATAGATGTGTTGCCTTTGACAGCCTCATGCTTGAACAAAACCAGAACACAGTGTGAAACATGGATAAACTATCTACTTCTGAACTGTTCGGGGTCATCAAACAAAACCAAAAATCATCTCACAAAATTTCCATCTGGAAGCATGAGCTGGCTGAGCTGGATGCACAAACCCTGTCAAGCCTTCCCTTAAGTCTCGCCAGGATATTAACTTTGAAATAAAGCCTAGTTTTTCTGAGTTCTGTTTTGAAGATTTCTGCCCTATTCAGAATGTCTGACTTGCCATTATTTTAAGAAAGAGTAAAAGCCAAAGAGTGGAATTTGGAAATACATGTGTCATCAGCTCAATTATATTGTTGTCTAGAAGCGAGTCATGTTGGCACGTAAAACTAATTTATGGTTTTAATTACACCCATGGGAAAGTCACAATACCTTTCCTTGATCCATCTAGTAGCTACAGCCACTAGAAGAACATTCATCCCACATAAAATCAACTAGAGGTGACCCTCCGTAAACCCCATTTCTGCAGCCTGCCTTAATGCAACAAAAAGAAAGAGATTTGGAGGGCCGTGAGGAACGTTTCAGAGAAGCTCTCCTTGTAATAAAAGTTTCTGAAAACTCATCCCAAGTTTCTATGTACAGGGTCGCATTCCTGCTATATAAAAAATTTACCACCCGGTTTTAAACCACTAGAAACTTGGGAATTGAATCAGATCCAATATCAACAGTGCTCAACCCTTGCCGACAGTACTATCATACAACAGGAATCATGAAATGGCTTGATCCAATGCCTACCTAAGTGAATAGGAAACTTTCTGTGGGTTTGAGGGAAAGCTGGTTGGGAAGAGATGTCCAACACTGATTTAGATATTAACATGGCTGGGTCAATTTTCAAACTGTAAGTCATAAGAATTCATGTTTCTATAGAGAGGACATGTGGTTTAGTGACTGAACAGCTTCATTTCTTTTAGATTCCTAATAGCATCAAAACACTCACTGGATGAGGATAAAACACATGCACAGACAGAGACAAGAAAGCGTGTCACAACATTTAGGTTAAAACCTTCAGGTGCATAGACCTGCCAGTTCTTTGAAAATACTAATTTTTAGAAATATTTTTTTCTGATTGGTTTTCCACTGTTCTTTGGGGAATGAGGTCTTCTGTGGCTCACATTTCGCACTATGATTCATCACTCTGAAACATCAATCATGTCTGGATTGTTGAAAAGCATGGTGTTTAAAAAAAAAAAAAAAGGTTTGCCTGAGAATTTCCGACTGGGTGTTCTCTGCCCACATATTGATGGATACAATTTTTTATACTCGGTGCTAAAGAAATATTTAACAAAACCCTTTGCTCAACCAAGCTCATCTCAGTTAGTGAGAGTGAAGCCACTTACTCACGACTGACCGAGATTTTGTTCTTTTCAAGGATATTATGTGTCAGCTGGATTCAGATTAAAATACCAACTAGAAAATTATACGACATTATCAAAGTGAGTAAGAAACAGGAGATAAATCTGACTGATTTTTGGATGTAGGCTAGAAACATTACAAGAAAGCTCTTCCCTGAAAAACTATTAACGACTGGTGAGCAGGGATGAGTAACAGGGACTACACACTTATGTGATTGTCAAGAATTTGTCACAAGGTGCCATTGCCTTCCTAGCTGCTGTTGTTAGTGAGCCTTGGGTCCAGAGCAGCAGTGCTTCTACAAGGCCCCAGGCTTTTTCTGTAAGCAGTTAAATACCTATATAACCAGCTGGAAAAGAGGACAGCTCAGGTTGTTCTAC
This sequence comes from Ptilonorhynchus violaceus, assembly GCA_013397565.1. Classification (NCBI taxonomy): domain Eukaryota; kingdom Metazoa; phylum Chordata; class Aves; order Passeriformes; family Ptilonorhynchidae; genus Ptilonorhynchus; species Ptilonorhynchus violaceus. Next base: position 35,242 of record VZRJ01009423.1, on the reverse strand, counting down.
ACACACCCCAAGCAAGTAGGCCATCGGTGGTTCATTCGTGAACAACAGCATGGGAACCTCTGGGAATGCGTGTAAGCAACCGGCCCAAATAGGGAATCCAGAGGAATGCAGCTGCATGATAGCTCTGTGTGTGAAAAGTGAGTGTGTGTGGGTCACTGCTGATGGAAGAGTGCAATCTCTGCTAGTCCCTCTGGAAAACTCGTGCTGACAGCTTTGTGTCAATACAACATAATTAAGTACATCAACATGATAATTTACCCTATTCACAAGCAGATAAATTTTTTATGTGGGATGAGAAGAAAACAGGTGTGCACTGCTAAACCCTCAGAACATCCTCCCTAACTCTGTATGAGTAGACATCATCGAACCAAGCGATTGCTCAGGATTTGCCCAAGTCATGCAGCCTACACAGGCAAACCTAAGCAAACAATGCTTTTCAGACCTTCATGCTATGGGCAACGGACACAGCCTGCATGGTAGGAACATAAAGTTTTATCTTTCATCTGTCCAGTTTAGTGGCTATTGTAATGTTTTTCCTGACAGCAGCATATTTGACCTGAACAATGCTCTGGAGGAATATTTGAGCCTGACCGGAATCAATCAGAATCCATCCAATAGGACTTCTTCTATATTCTAAGCCTACCAGGCTGCCTCATTCATGCAGCCCTTGGAAGCACCTGGGAAGAGTGCATTAATAAGCCCGTGCATTGTTACTCCATCAGCTTATTAGTCCTTTGGTTTCGGTTTACAATGTCTTTCCAAATACCAAAAGTTCAAAGTAGATACTGTGTATGAGTTCTTAGACTGGGATTCATGGCACCTATTTTTAGTTTTAAAAGTGGAGCAGCTTGTCTAAACTGGCCATCCATACTACTCCTCCTCCAGGGAGAAACAAAGCCCTCCAAAAGGCAACTCAAGCCAGTCAAAAATGACTGTCTAAAATAAACTGAATGAATCACCATCCAACAGCTCCTGTTGTTCTGGGAGTAGGGGAATCTTGAAAAACTAGTTCATAGACTACGAGCCTAATTCTGTCTAAAGTTAGCTGAGACCCATAGAAACACTTTACCATGTTTTAAACCGCCCATTATGACTGTCTGACAACTTTGGAAAAAGTCTCACAGGTAACTTTAAAAAGCCTCTGAATGAGGTGAACAACTGCATCCACTATATTTACAACAGAAATCACCTTACTCTTAGAAATTATTCAAGAGACAAACAGCAAACAGACCAGTCAAAAAGAAGAAGAACATAGCAGGTTACAGAACTTCTACCACAGCATGTTGTGGATGCTGTAAGTTTACATGAGCCCAATGGGAGACTGAAAAAGTTCAAGGCAGAGGAATCCATGAAGGTTACATATACACCACACACAGTCGGGAAGCCACGTATTGTGACAGACTGGCATATTACCCTAGGAATGCTTTGCTGGATTCAGATACCTTGTCCTACACATCTGCTTTTGGCCACTGTTGAAGAGAGTGTGTAAGAGCTGGATGGCATTGATCTGACTGAGTATTCCTGCTCAGACCAAAGATTCTCATGCATCTACTAGACCCATAACCAGTTTTTGATTCACAGATTTACTGGCTAGGAATCATCACATTTGAAGAGCAGTGATCTAAACTAAATTTAAAACACTTGCCAATTAGCATCAACTATCAATGGTTTCATCTCTGGTAATCATTCAGACTGAAGCTCTTCCTGAAAGTGTACCCATAAAACTGGCAATGATATTGTTACTATTTTATTGACTGTATATACTCTTTCATGGTTCTGTATGCTCCTGCTTATGCTTAGAAGATCATAAAATATGCTCAGCTGAACATTTCTTTATACTCAGTCTTTTCCTCTTTATCACCCTTTTTTTTTTTTTTTAAGGGACTACAGGAAGTTTGGATGCACTATGCAGCCTCATTCTACTATTTTTGTTGTTCCACATACTAAAAAGCCACATTAAACCAGGAAAAACTTATAGCTTTTATGTGGTCACTGCTACCCTGAGCCAAACCAACTTTTTGGTATCTTTGGACTCTAAGCATCTGGGTTTTAGCTTTACATACTGTAAAGGAGAGAGGTAATATCACAGGGTGCAGACAGGAAAAATAGGAGCAAAACAAAGCTTTAAACGTAAAAATTCTGAATCAAAATTTTTCAGACTGTAATGACCCTGTTACGTGATTGTTTGGGTTAGTTTTCAGTAGAAGTTGTGGGATGTTGCAGCATTGCGAGCTATATTACTGGGGCTTGTGGGATGCTTCACTTTTCCTCTTTAGACTGAGAATTCATCACAAATATATTCACAAGGACTTTAAGTAGCTGTGAGTATCAGGAGTTTCCACCAGTTTGGACGAGGAAGATATCCTGCCCCTCCCTTCACACTGGGTTCTGCAACAACACAGTACCACGCCTGTTATACCACTGACGTCAAGTTACTTTCAACTAACCTGATATACCTCCAAATGTAACCAGAAACAACAGAAATAGAAAGTGGAAAGAAAATGGTAACGGGCCATGTCTGGATGTGATTTTTGTGCAAAGCGAAACACATCAGAACAGATCAGGGAAGGTTGATTTTTTTGTTTACTCCTGTAACACAGGATCAAGGGCACATCTGATATAATTGAAAGGAAAGTAATTTAAAGCTGTTGAAGGTAAGAAATATATAAAATAAACTCTTTTTTTAACAATAATCCCTTAAGCATTACTAACCTGTAACAGGAAAAACTGAAGGAGAAAGCCATTATAGGACTAACAGAAAAGTTAAGCATTATGTAAATTGTACAAATACCTCCTCTTGCATAAAACATGATTAAATTTTGGGACCTCCTTCCTCAGTGAATAAGCAACCACCAAGAAATACAATTAGGAAGTAATTGCCCTTTGGGCACATTTTACCATAATTTTCTATTCATGATTTTCTTGTAGATTCTCAAGATATTGCTTGTGGGTGCCGCTGGAAGTAAGATACAGGATTAAGTGAATTTTTTGTGTGTTCTAATAAGATCATGCCAAAAATCCTTAACAAATTAGTCAGGTTCTTATCAACTATGCACTTCATTTAACACCTATAAAAACTGTTAAAAATATCATGGCAGTCTTCCAAAGATACCTGAATTTAATCCAAAGGAAAAAAAGTCCTATTGAAGTAAATAGGAGAAAAATAGTAAATAGGAGTATGTGAAAAGTGTTAAAAAATGAAGAGAGAACTTTTTCACTTGCTTTTATATATCATTCCTAACTGTGTTAGGAATTATCTAACCAGACTATATCATTCTTGTGATTCATTTGATCTTTAAAAAGTATTACTGTGCAAGAGAAGATTTTAAATTTAACTAACCAGAAAGAAAAGACAGTATTTTAGAATTAAACTAGAATAGGTCTAACCCAAGGACTGGTAGAAACACACCCAAGGGAACATGAGATAACTATATTAAGTACAAGAAGCAATACATTCAAAATAACACAGAGCTAAATCATGGCTAATCCACCTTCTTTAAGGGGTTGAGAGGCCTGAGATGGTATTCTGCATCCAATCTGAAAAATAAATTTTTGAAAGACATGGCTTACCTGAGAGAATAAAATAAATAGTAAAATAGTATTTAAAAAAAAAAAAAAAAAGAGTTATAAAGAAGCTTTGGGACTTAATTTTCTTTAGAAGAAAGAAGACCAAGAAGGACACAATTGTAGTCCTCTGATATATAGAAGACTGTAAATAGATTCATAGTAACATGGAATTACAAAATTGTTTGGGTTGGAAGGGACCTTAGAGTTCCCCTCATTCCAACCGCCACCCACCATGGGCAGGGACACCTTCCACTAGACCAGGTATCTCAGGACCCCATCCAGTCTGGCCTTGAACACTTCCAGGGATGGAGCATCCACAGCTTCTCTGGGCAACCCGTGCCAGTGCCTCACCACCCTCAGAGTAAAGAACTTCTCCCTAATATCTGATCTAAATCTACCCTTTTCCGAATGAAATTATGTCTGCTTGCTCCCTATAGCCCTCCATTTTTATCATTTTGTGGTACACTCCCAGGCAGATGAATCTCAAGGGAAGATTCCTTGTGCTTAGTGGGAAATCCCAAAAGGCTATGCCAAAGAGGACAAAGGAGAATTTAAGACATGAAAAGATCAAGTACTTGTAGGTACACTGGAAAAATGGTAGCATACCACACAAGCAGCTTTTGTAATTCCCAAACTTGGTATGTATTCTTCATTCAAAACTAACATGACACAGATGCCAAAACCTACATTGTTTTCTGTGCTGATTTATATTGTGGTTAAAATAGAGAAAAGGCCTACTTTTTCATACAAAATATTGAATTCATATACAAAACCTCATTTTTTGTCTTTTGAGTTAGTGAAAGACCAGGTCTTTTGAGATGTTTTAAGATTGTAATCCAGTCACATTCAGGACGGACAATAAGGGCCACTCAGCTGTCTTAGCAGGGAAAAAATTGAAAAGGACTAAAAGATGTAGGATGAAAATGCAGTGGCAGAAGCTGCTGCATTATCATAGGCCAATTTCAGTGTCTAAGACCGTATTTCTGTTTTCTTTCAAAATACTAAAATTTAAATAATTCTCTATTATTAAGAAAATTTTGTTTTCCCATCACTTTTTAGTTGATTTAACTTCACATTCTGGCAATTTTTCTAATATGCGTCTGTTAAAACTGCATTAAATTCAGATCCACCTGAATTTCTTTAAAAAATCAGTCTAAATCTTACCCAGTTAAGCAAGAATCTCTGCTATTTCATGATAATGTGTAAGGAAGGACTGATGAGAAGAAAATTTTTTATCTCATTCACCTTTAATTCAAACTCTTCCAATGGTAACAGGGAAAATCACTTCCCTTGGACTATTAAAAAAATAATAGTTAACTGAATACTTTCCATGTTAGCCTTATTAAGAATTAGTTATTATTAAGATAATGATTTTTCAAGAAGAGACACAATGCTGTCAGGTGCCACATTAAAGCAAGACCAGCCACTGTTTTTCTGAGAAAACAAGCTCTTCATTTGTTCTACAAGAGCTCCTGCTATTGAGCTTTTGAGGTGTTTAGTTCCTTGTCAGCTTGATGATGCACTTCAGGTAAGATCTGGACCGGGAGCAGCTTTACAAATGATCTACACAAAGATGATGGCATCAATGACATTGCAGACAGCAAAAGTTGTGGAGTCCAGCAACAATTTCACGTAGCAGGAACAAATATAATTACAAAAGGTCATGTAGACAGAAGTGTGAAACGTGTATACAAAAGTTATATTTATACATCAAGTTGAATATTGTTGCAAAGAACTAAGAAGAGACTCTCTCAGTTGGAAGGGACCTACAGTGATCATTTGCAGTCCAACTGCCTGACCACCTCAGGGCTGATAGAAGTTAAAACTTGCAATTCAAGGCATTCTCCAAAGGCCTTTGAACACTGTCAGACCGGGAATATTGACCATCTCTGTAGGAAGCCTCCTCCAGGTATTTCACCACACCATTTTCAGTGAAAATTGCTTTATTTTCCAGTCTCTGTATTTGTTTGCCAGCATCAATAGTATGTCTGTATATCAGAAGCCATGACTTCAGTTCTCCTCTGTATATTTTACCAACTTCCCAATTCATTCATTGTACATACACATCATTAATAAATGGTCTGTAAATAAAGTAGTACGTGCAGCATGTTTAAACTTTAACTTAGAGGGAGAATTTAAAAATGCAACAAAATTACTGGTTTTGATTTTTTGACTGAAATTCTCAAACTTCACATATCCTTCAACATCCCTTCTCCAGTCACAGTAGTATTGAGTACCTTGAAGGCTGGCAAACCTGAATGGGCACACAGGGGTCATGGGGCTTTGTAGGGCACAGTCAACTCCTTAAGGTTTCTGCTTCAGTGTACAGCCATGTCAGGGGCAACTTACATCCTGTTTTTGCAGTAAAATATCTGTTTTAGAATACTTGTGACTACATCCCCCTTTTCTGTACAGACTTAAGGACGATAGAACTAAGAGGTGGCCATTCCGTGTAATGCTGTGATTTTGAAATGGTGGCTGTAGGATAAAGAAGTCTAACTGAAAAAAAAAATTATTATCTCCAGAGGTGAAGCAAATGAATGAATTAATTTGTAATGGTTCTCCAGGGTTCCTCTGAATTCCATCAGTTTTCTGTTCTGCTGATATGGTAAGAGCATTCAAGTCTTCAAAGTCAGCAGGCAAGGAAGGTACTAAGGGCTTGATCTTGCAAAGGCTAAGTTATAAAATTATGCATGTTTTTGGAATCTCAGGAATGTGCAAACATTTAGAATTTATACTTCTTGAATTACATTTTTTAACCCAATTAAATCTGACTGTGCCAGATGCAGTAGCTGAAATTATAGATTTGGAACAGCTATTTGGAGAATGTTCCAAAGTAGATGTAAATCAAGCACCATGATTATTTTTAAATGAACCAAGAAGCAATTTATTTGTTTAACAAAAGTTTTTTAATACCACAAATTCTTGTATATTTGCATGTGTGTTAGCCGGGGTCTGGATTACATCCACAGTGCAAAATAAAGGACCCAGGAAGGAGCAAAGGTGTGGAGAGACTGTGAGAGATCACTGCTGTTTCCCTATTACAGGATAGGCAAGGAAGGCAGTATGAACTGTACAGCATGTGCAGATGTGCAGCTGAAGTTCATCCAGACCGTTCAAAACCTCTGGAGACTTGAGGGTGGTAATATACTTTGAACAACTCTACTTCGGCAAGTACTTCACCAGGCTCAGTCCTGGTACCTAACCTGAGCACACATTCATTAAGCCTGTGAAAGTCAGAAGGCAAAAATAAGAGTGCATGTGTTAAGATTGTTTTGATACTTACATTGTTGACAAAACTGGGCTATCTTATCACTGTGGCAACCATTTTCCTGACAGAACCAGGAGCCATGCTCTGTCACTAAGGTAAACTCCTTCAGAGCCTTCAGCAAGACTCTGTGTGTGGAAAACACAGTATGTCCCTATCTATGTTATCTCCAGCTTCATTAAAGCAGATAACATGCTGAAAAATGCCAAAAGACATTTTAAATGAATTGCAAATTAGTTGCCTATCAGCTCAAGTAGTATGTTCATTGTAGTTCTGTATAGGAGACGGCTCACTGAGAAGGAAAGTCAGCAAATTCCTCAGTTGTCTTTGTCAAAAGTTTGCATTTCCTTTTGAGCAGTAAAATACAAAATTCCAGTGACAAGTGAATTAGTCAGGTATAAAAGCTATCTCGGCCAATAGCTCCATCCTTCTGTGTCATTATGGGAGAAATAGCAAGAGTGGAAAGTCAAGTAGGAACAATGTTATCAGACTTTGAACAACCTGCTCACTGAACTGATGGGTTGAACATGGATGGATAGGAGACCAGAACTCCCAAGAGGTCCCCCAAGGAAACCAAGGATTTGCCATGATACCACTGGTTTCCTATTGCATAGTTTGAATTTCCAGCTAACAATCCCAAGAACTGGTCTTTACCGCTGACAGAACTTGTTCTCAGACATAGCCTGTCACTATGCATTTGTGTTTGCCACACATCCAAAACACTGAAGCCACTGTATCTTCCCATCAGTCCACTCTGTGGACTTCTTTCTGAACATACCCCTAATAACAATAAATAAAATATTTTTTAAAAAAGGAGGGAAGAAAACCCCAACCAACTAAACTAAAACAAACAAACAAACAAACCCCCAGGAAAATAGAACCAAAAAAACCACACCGAGATCACCCAGGAAGGGAGAAGCAAATACCCTCCTTTTCTAAAGCCAATATTATTACTACAGTCAGGATGGAGATGGAGATCCTAGGGGCACATATATCAAAAAATGTGTTAGGATTTTTCAGCTGGGGAGAAAACAAAGAAAGCTAAGTATGGGTGCCATCCTGCTGCCCTAAGGAACTGCCTAAAGTCTGCACAAATGGGAATGCTTTGAAGGGAAGATTTCCTTATTAATTTATTTAGCTTTTACAGAGAATGCTCCTGCATTTCTTTTCCCAAACTCTGAGGTAGGTCATAGTGGAAAAGGCAAATGATGCTTTTATTCCTGTCATGAGGTTTTCCATTAGTTCTAAGACTGTTTGGAAACTGTTTGGACCTAGTTTCTAAAACGCTGTATCCAACAACTCCTTTACTCAGATCTCTAGGTAGCCTATTTGTTCCTGGATGGAACAAATGCAATGGAAAGAACGTGACGTAAGTTAACAGATAAGGCTGCCCAAGAGAACTGCAGAAACTGAGGAGACAGAGAGCAATGACTGACTCCTCTTGATGTAGCTACAACTTGCGAAAAAGTATTTCACCTGATCACGTAAATGTTGAGGTTAGAAGGGACCTCTCAAAATCATCAGAGCTCCTCAGAGCTCACATCAAAGAAAATGCACTAAAACCACTTACAGAGTCAGTTCCAGGAGATCCCTTGTGGTTACCCATCCAACACAGACATGAGCAGCTAGAATTTTTCAGAGGAACTAGCCAGAAGTAGAGTTCCTCAAAAAAGCCCAGCATTTATTGCAGGAAACAGCTGACTCTGATAACTCTACCTGGCAAGCCATGCTGCTTTCTGCAGAGACTGACATGCAGCCAAAAGTCCATGAAGTCTTCAAGGTTTTCACAGACCCTTAAAATGGTTTGGATTGGAAGGGACGTTTAAAGGTCATCTGGTCCAAGCCGCCTGCAATCAGTCAGGACATCTTCAACTTTATCAGGTTGCTCAGAGCACCATCCAACCTGGCCTTGAACAGTCTCAGGGATGAGACATCTACAGCTTCTCTGGGCAACATGTTTCAGTGTTTCATTACCTCATAATAAAAAAATTCTTCCCTATTGCTAGTCTTAATCTACACTCTTTTAGTTTAAAACAATTATCCCTTTTCCTGTTGCTACTGGCCCTGCTAAAAAGTCTGTTCCCATCTTTCTGATAAACCCCCTTTAAGTACTGAAAGGCTGCAATGAAGTCTCCCTGGAGCCTTCTCTTCTGCAGTCAGAACAGTCCCAACTCTCTCAACCTTTCTTCACAGAGAGATGCTCCAGCCCTCTGATCATCCTTGTGAGACTCCTATGGACTCGCTCCAACAGGTCCATGTCCTTCCTGTGCTGGGACCCCAGAGCTGGATGCAGAGCTCCAGGTGGGTGTCACCAGAGTGGGGCAGAGGGGCAGAATCCCCTCCCTCCCCTGCTGCCCAAGGGGCTCTGGGCAATTTAGAGAGAAAGCTTTACAAGGAAACTATAACTAGTTCCTACATGGAAGTTTTTGTGTAATGTTTCAAAACCAGAATTTCTGGAATTGGTAGAGCTCGGTCCAAACTGAAAATACTGTCTGTGAAACAGTGCTGAACAGCCATTTCCTCACAATGGTTTGCATCCAACACACACTCCTTCTGGTACAGGGGCAGAGGGTCTTTATTTATAGTTGCTCATGAGTTATGGCAGAACTCGTGTTTGGGATGTGGCTGGATGAAAATGCTTGTTACCTCATGTACTGATTTTGGAAACGAATCAGAGATGGAAGGAAAGGGATATGGACCTTGGACCTCACCTTTGCACCTTGTGGTTGGCAATTAGGACTTTCATTCTCATGTGGCAGCATTCCAGGGTCGGGCTCATCAGAATGAAGAGAAAGGGGAGGCTCTAGAATCAGTTTCATCTCCAGCCTGCTTTACTACAGGAAGCTGATCTAGTGCATCTAGTGCACAAAATGACAAAAAAACCCCAAAAACTCTTTGGAATGACTGGTAAATCCCTGAATCTATTATTATCCATTTTCTTTTGCAGCTGGCTATTGAAAGAAGTGAAATATCAAGTCCACAATCCAGCTGTGAGAGGTGGCAACAATGAAGACATTCCAGCATAATAGAGACAAAAATGCATAAAGTCCAATTTCTTATTGAATTTACCGATATTCTCAATATCAGTGAGATGGTGAGATTCAGAACTGAGTTCACTAGTATTTCGGGAGTAAGCCAGAAAATTTAGACAAAGTGTCTATTTTTTTTTCATTGGAGTTTGGTATATACAAAGACATTGAACTTTATTCAGATGCCTGAAAGACTAGATTTCTGATATTCAGTGGCATTCTGATTGACCATGAAAAATGTGCCTTTCATCCAGTAGTATGCATTCATGCCATCCTCAGGAATCAGAGACTGTGACATCCAGATCAGAACACGGACTCTGTGCCTAAATATTAATTGGAATGCTTTGCAGACATTGGGGATATGCCAGTAAAGAAAATAATTTGGTCGCTCATTCAATAATCCCTTTCTTAAATTTTAGTCAATACCAGCCTAGAAGGTGGGTGGTAATGTGTGGTTCTAAATCTCAGTAGCCAGTTGTGTGCAAAGGTAAAGAAAACATGAAAAGAAGGCTGAAAAACACAGCAATTCACTATTGTATTTTATCACTGGATCATATTTTACTTAAATGCGCACAAAATGTTTCAAATTCTGAAGTTTAAAAAAATAC
>VZRJ01009423.1:0-24761 GCA_013397565.1 Ptilonorhynchus violaceus | reverse complement strand
GCTTATATAAGTGCCACTTTCTAATTTTGCAGAAAATTACCCACTGACCTCTGTCTGTGCTTTTTTCCATGTTGCCTGGAATGCCCTTGAGAGAAACACTTCTCTCTGCAAAATCTACCTGTGCTCTGAAGACTGAAGAATGCACAGCTTGGTATGCACTTATTTATATGTATTACTACAGGAAGAAGAGAAGCTTTAAGCTCCTTATGCATTATTACAGGAGGCAGCTTTAAGTATCTCGTGTATGCAGTTTGACTGATAGGTGACTGTTGGTTAGTCTTATTTTCTCTTTTTCTCGTTCTTTGCTAAGGGTAGCTCTGTTCTGTCCTGTGCCATGCCTCTATGCAGCTAAATTAATTTAAAATGATCTGAATGTGAAAGAGGAAATTGTTGTGATCCTAACAAATTCAGCTTCTGAATCTATTTGTTAAAGTGACCTATGACCTGAGTTTAACATCCATCTTGGCTTTTGGTGTCAATACATTTTAAATATCTTGCAATACAGAACTAGCCTTTACAACACCTTACACATTATTAGGGGTTTTTTTTTTTATTGTCACCCAGAGAGTAGCAATAACTGGAGAAAAATAAACCTATCTCCTTGATCCCAGGGCATATCCCAGGCAATTTCACATGAGAGCCTTTGAAGAAAGACCTAGCCATGTTTCATGTCAACACACAATAGAAAATTCTCCTAAAATACTGTGTGCTATTCCCATCTCCCATGTCTGATTAGATGGACTGAAGCCAGAAGAGCTTCAGTGAATTGCTAGCAGGAGCACCAAAAGGACACATGGGACAAAGAAGGAGTTTTGTTTTGCTACGTCTGCAAGGAGAGGGTATTGCTCTCTGCAAACACACAGATACAGACATCAGTGGTGGAGAAAAGGTACTTAAACTGAAAGACAACCTTTGCAATATTTATACCATGACATATCAAAGAACTAGGTGGTAAGAACCAGTAGTGAATGACTAAACCTAAACATTTATCTTTAAAAGAGCTTTTGGAGAAGCCTTTCAGAAGAATGAATCAGACAAAAAATATGTAATTCATTTCCAGGCAGAGTTTAATCATGCTTTTTCTGCCTTTCTCCATCATAGGGAACTAGATGCCATGGTTCCTTCCCGTAGTGTCTTCCTACACAACATGGCCATGATTCACCCATTTAAAACCTTGGAATAGATTTAACATTTTCAGATAGGTTATTGATTTGATGTTACAAGTTGGAACTTGGGAAAGATTTCTTTGCATATTTTAATTCACAATTTAAATCTCTCTGTTATTTGAAGTATCAGAAGGTATTCTTTCTTATGAATCTACAATGAGCATTCTCACCTCTTCGCACATGTGAATTATATACAGGAAATTCCATACAGGATTCTCTGCCTTCATACAGAGCCAAATAAAAAGTACAGGAAGAGATCAGGAGACTCTTCAGAGAAGTCCAGCCATATGATAAATTTTCTCTAAAGATCATTCACACACCAAGGTAGACACCACAATTCTGTAAGTCCATGCAAAACTCTTCAACCAAATTGGATCTCTGTAACACACTGGTCTATCCATTAAAATTCCGACTCAAAAGATCAATTAAAATCCTACATCCTGCTTTCAAAACAAATGTTTTACATCCAGCTATCAGTGAAAATACAGATCCGAGCAGAAACTTGTACCTGCCTCTCTATGCTTTATTTTCATAAACACTGTGTTGCCAGTACCCAGCAGTACAATGCTTGTATGACAAAGTTGTCTGCAGAGAACATATTTTGGCAATGACTAGTTCACCCGTGATTGATAGACACAAGCATTGCACAAATTGCCTACTGCTGTTGCTGTGGAGAGCTTGTGTCCCATTGTGATTTGAATTGCAACAAAGGAATGAAGGTATGAAATGAAACCCTGAAAATTAGCTCAGCTTTGGTGCTTTTCTTCACTGGATACAGTTTTCAAAAGCATGAGTCTTGATCACTTAGACCAGTCTTCTAGTTGCAGATTTTAAACTTTAGAAAAAAATATTATGATTGGATACTCAGACATTTCTGTAGCACAAGACCAACTTCACGTACTAATTCATGCCCTAACACCTATATTTGTGATGAGGCTGGAGCATTTGTTCCGGGAAGGACTTCTATCTTTGTTTCAAAAGTCAGGAATTCAGAATATCAGAGTTAGTTGCTCTCACAGAGAAAATAAGACAAAACCACTGCATCTTGTCATGCCCATACTACTATTTATTTTGTGAAGACTTGCCTTGCTTCTGAAATTCCTTTGTGAGTTGTGCTCTACAGTAACTTCATTCTTTCACATAGCACCACTTAGATTTTTGTTCCATTTTACTAATAAGGACTGCAAAAAAAGTAAATTAGAACAAATCAGTTTAGAGAGTACACTTCATTTGGGATGAGACGGACAAGATGACAGGGTTTCTGGGGGTTTTTTCACCTGCATGAATTTTATTACTTACTTGTATTTATGTCTAAAACCAGCTCGAATTTTCCCTCACACAGCTTTGATGAGTAACTGGGTATATTACAGTATCTCAGAACCTGTTTCTGAGAAAATCTAGGGGTTGAAGGAGATTAAATGAGGCAAATTAGCATGGCTCCTGAATGATGTCATGTGAATGACCATTCCAGTGGAGCAATGAGGACTAAGAGTTTCACAGCTACTGGGAAGTTAGCTGGAAAGGACACTCGAACACTTATGCATACCAGTATCTCAAAATATAGTTCATAGGATTTTTTTTTTTGCAGTGTTCTGGAATATCACAGATCTTTGGACTACGGTATCTAGACTTTAGCAGTGAAAATCATGAAAAAATTGATCTTATCCCCTTTCCCTGAAAGCCTCCCTTATGTTGCTTTGATAACTAGATATTTTTTTGCAGTAGTTAAAAAGAAAAAGCTCTGACCTCTGTGGAATCTGTTAGTTCTCTGAAGCCCAAAAGGTAGGCTTTATTTTACAAAATTGAGGGCACTTATGTTGGGGCTGACAAGCCAAGTAGAATTAATTTGCAGAAACAGGATTCAAAAGTGGGCATCAGTCCAGAAGAAGGAAGAGCTCCCAATGGGAACATTTGCAACTTGATGCTTTTGCACATAAGAAAAATTAACTCAGCTACCAGTAAATCCACTACTGGTTCTCAGCTTTGACGAGGAGAGAAAAAAAATCTTCCTCTCCAGACACTTCCCCTGGAGAGGCATTCAAAGCATGCAGGAAATGCACAGAAACACCAACATGCCTCATCAACACCATTCCTTCAAACCTCAGCTCTCATGCTAATGTGAAGGATTTCAAAGCACTTGGAAGATTTCTATACAGATTACTGATGTGGAAGTCATGTATAGGATAGGCAACTCTGAAAAAGGTGCCACAAACTCCCTAATGCCTTATTTGCTGCTGCTCCTGCCAGGACTGTTACTCTATTGAAACAATGGACAGTTCAACCTAGAGAATTGGACATCATTAGCCACTGTTTTATGAAATTACCTTACTCAGAAGTACGAAGAAACTAGCTGGCTTTCTTTTGTAATACTGGGCAGTACACGGGAACTTCAGGTGGGTTGGCACCTTGCTGTTGATCACACAGGTCACATTCATACCCCCTAGAGACATCCTTGGCACATTCAAGAAGTGTAAGATGAGAGACTTGCACTGACAAAGCTATAAAAATTAACTTTTTCCACATCTTTCCCCAAACTGCACAAAATGAGGAGACTTGTCACTGCTTTTGCCTGTGACTTAACCAAGCTGGTTTAATCAAGTGAAGGAAATGCTACTCACACTAGTGAGGCTGTGTCCATTAGTTGCCATGAATATCATATGCAGTGAAAATATGTGATGAAAATCCATTAACTCTGGAGAGTGATGGAGAAAGACTAACACAGTCTCTGTTGAACAAAGATACAGAGTCTACTAACTGAGAAAAATTTCCAAGTGTAGACTCACAAGAAGAGTGAGTAGCCAAACTGATCCTGTGAAATATGGACATACAAGCCAATTTAACAAACTCCTCAGAATAATAGCTTCACATACCAAATAAAACAGTCCTTCCCAGCATAGTCAGCTATATGTTACAAACTGACCTTTTGGGCATTTTTGTAATCACAAGAGGGAGGACAAAAGTGGAGGATTTATTTCATTTTAAATAATGGCAATGCTACATAATTTAGTTTTATTATTTCTGCATTAAAAGGATGCTTTTCAATAATAAGTGAATGTTATGCTTTGCCTTGGTGTCCATATTATTGTTTTTCAGTAAGTTCTACAAACTGTAATACCAGGGAGCATTACAGGGCTTCATTTGGGAAACCTTAACAGTGAAGGAATATTCTATGCTGGCAACAGTGGTTCAAAGGACAAAGATGGGTTATAGTGATAGCCAGGAGATTCAATTCCCATGGATATGAATCCACAGTAGATGATGGGGCAAAGATATTCTGCGAGATGTTCCAAATAAGGAAAATCTTGGCTTTGATGTAATTGTAGATAAAGCAAGCTGGAGGGAAAAAGGTTTTCTATGAAAAACTCCCTGCCTGCAGCATCCTGAAAACTTAACACAAAATGCCTTTTGCTCTCATGGGGAGTGATGCAGGGCTTGCAGGACAGAATTAATGATGCACCAAGGAGGGCTCAAGACACTTTGTGACAAGATAGTCACAGATACCAGCCATTATCAGGCACTGGGCTGTGTGAAAAGTCATCCACTGGCAGTTCAATGATGGCAAAGAAATGGAAGGTTACATCGCCCATGTTATAACAAAAAATTACAGTTATTGGTATAGTTACACCTGGAATCACGACTCAAGGTCCGTTCTAAAGACAATCTGCAAAGTAGAAACTTCATAAAAAGAAATGCTATTGTAAAAAAGAAAGGAAAAAAAAGTAAGAGGGATTTCTGTCTATTATTTACATGAGGAAATCTGCTGAATTTTTCCTGGAAGACTATGGACGGCTGGAGAACAGGTGGGATTATCACCCCAGTAGTGTATAAGTAATAGAGAGGGGAAGTGGTTTATTATTTGGACTGTTTAATGCTTTGAGTTATTTTTATTAACACCTACTTAACTCAAACACTGAGAGACACCTGGAAGAAATATCTGATCCATTTGCATTTCAGTGGAGGACTGAGAAAGCTTATAAAACACCTATGGGACTTCCAAAGAGCCTTTTATGGAAAACAGGAGAGATCAGATTTAATGTAGCTAGCTGATACTTTTTAAAGGAAAAGAATCCATGACTAAGGATAAGGGAACACCCTAAAGGCATATAAAAGACATCTCAGCTTCTTTTTCCTTATTTTTCAGTACTTTGGCAGAACTTCTCATAATGCAGGAGGAACCAATGTCCTCTGACATTATCTCACAGGGTAAGGACAGAGCAGTCTGCTACACCACACCTACACAACAATAACTTCTGTACTTCATTTTGCCACAACAAGACTTTTATTTTATTTTATTTCATTTTATTTCATAGAAGTGGAAAAGCTCACCCTAGTTAACAGAAGCTGGAGGTTTTCAACCAGTTAGATTTCCCCTCATAGTTTCTAAACTGGCGTGAGCATTTTGGTTGTAGTTTGGAAGTGTTTCCTGCAAGGCCAGGAAACAGGAGGTGGCTGACAGCAGAGAGGAGAGAGGGGTAGTAAAAAGATAGCTTAACTCACAGTTAAAAGAGTTATAAATAAATACAGCTAAACTATTTTTAGTTGTAAATAAATATAACTAAAAGAGTTTAACTCACAGTTGGCATTGGAGGAGAAATCTTTTAATAGGATAACATTTAACTTGGCAAAAATAGATACAAAAAAGACAACGGTTTAAATAATACAATAGAAATACTTAATGATACTGACAAACACTGGCCTAAGGATTAAACCCAGAGGGGAAAAAGTGAAAAACACATAACTAAAACAGCATTCAACACCTAGACTAACAAATACCACATCACTAACAAATACCACATCACAAACACATTCTCACTTGAAGGCTCCTTCGGGTATGAGATTAAACAAAGCCACATATCAATTTTAGTATTTAGTCTCGATACAAAACTAGGCAGAGGGTAGAAACTAAATTCTGAAATTTGTCTACATCTGGGGTAGAGAGACACTGACAATTAAGTAGGAGGTAATATATCTCTAAAGACATTATGGTTAATTGTGTTATTTCCCCTTGGCTGTGAGTACCTGCTAGAAACAGGACACTAAGTAAAATAACCTCCCAGGCTATCAGGACTGTTTCTCCAAATCACAGATCAAAACAGCATGAGGTATAAAAGCCAAACATTAGTAGGAGCTTAACCAAATGGCATTCCTGTCACCAGTACTATTTTGCAGTTTAATCAGTGCAACTTATGCATGAACTTGCTTTACAGTGAGTTTTATCGGCACTGCAAATGTCTCAGGCCAAGAGTTCAGAGCATCTAATAAAAAACTTGGATAATCAAAATCAAATGTTCAAAACAAGCCTAACACCGAAACAAACACGGAGATTTATTTACCGGTTACCTCAAGAGGACTGCCAAGCAAGTGGCTTTTTTTCCCCAAAGCACACAAGCTGCTTTGGTAACAGAAACCAGGTTCTCTAGTTATTCATATCCAATTTACAGGAAGTCTGGTGCCTATCAATATTGAGTATTCTCAACCTTTGTTTTGTACCAAAATCCTTGAATTAACCCCAGAAAGGTGGGTTGGTTTAGGTTAAAACAGCCATAGAGCATTTCAGTTCCCTTTGTCAGAGTAACAGGATTTCCTAATCAATGACTACCATTTAGGTAGATATGGGAGCTAGCATTGTCAGACATCACATTTTCCAAATTTTTTGCTTTGGACTCAAAGTTTGAAGACACTTGGTAAAAGGGTTTCAACAGTTTATTCATGTCTGAAGAACCTTACATTATTTACCTTTCACAAAGAAGCCATAGGGACAAATGTATTGCCACAAAACCGAAACATACATGCACACAGAAAGCCTAGAAATGCAAGAGATGTTTCCAACAGACTTAGAGTCCTTGCATATTTTGTATTCTGGTGGAATTTTAATGTTTCTTACCTCAAACATAACTTCCTTGTAATCTGATCCTGCTTTCATACCACTACAATCTGACCAATTTCAATACATGAATCCTGTAAGTAGCTGTGAATACCAGAATCCCCTTATGCTGTAAAACAGGAAGAATCCTGAACAGCTGACGGACTCAATACATTGGCTTATTGTTAACATCAATTTCTCCAAAAGCATAATTAGACCTTGCCTTTTTTAACTTACCAGCATTCACCTTCCTGAAATCCTATGGCTTTATATGGGCTTTGCCAGTGACTTCACCCAGGACATGTGCACAGTAGGGAGTGGGACAGAAGACCCTTGTGTTTTGTCAATACACATCACTGCTCTTTGGGTTCCAAACCAGGTGGCATTTATATAACAGCTATAGATGAACAGTGAAAGAGGAGGGGTATGTTCTCAGAGAGGCTGTGAATATATTTTTGTGTAGGATAGCTTTGGGACATCCCATCCGTGAAGTACGAGCACCATCCTATCCTACAGCAATCTGAAAATGAATATACTAACGGTGCTTGGCCAAGAATCACAGAATTGTTAGGGTTGGAAGGGATGTCTGGAGATCATCCAGTCCAACCCCCCTGCCAAGGCAGGGTCACCCGGAGCAGATGACACAGGAACTCGTCCAGGTTATGGGTGGGAATTAAGGGACAGGCTAAAACGGGTGGCACTGTTGTGGGTGTTCAGTGTATGTCACCTGATCAGGAGGAGGAAGTTGACGCAGCTTTCTCTTTCAAATCTCCCACAGATGCTACCGGTGACGCCTCCTCTGCATCTGATTGGGAGAAGAACGTGTGAGGAAAATTGTAATTACATCTTCAGGGAATAGTGTTACAGAAGACAGAAAATTCGGATAAAGCAAGGTAATGAATAAATCAGTTGGCGCTTAGACTGACCTCTATACACTAGAACAGGCAGAGTCCAGAAGAAGGGGGGAAAAAACCCTGAATAAAAAAAAAAAGGTACCTGATCACATATGTAGAGAATGTCACACAATTAATTCTCTCAAGGGAATCCACCTCAGGTTTCACAGGCTTTTCTAATGCCAATGTCTGACTTTGCAACCTTACCAATGTATTTAACAGGATATATCTGTGTGAACAACCTAAGTGACTGGAAATGCTCATCATGGCAAGAGAATAAGTGGCAACTTCAATTTTCCTCTTATACAGTTCTAGTTTTTGAGACAGCTCAGTTTAATCAGTTTTTAACTTGACTGCATTTCACATTCACAGACATTTTTACTGATGAGCAGAACAATATTGTGCAGTAGAGTAATACTTCCATTCAGAATCTACTGTGAAACAATGAAAGAATTAGAGTTTCTAATTCAGTTGTGTCTATTTCCTGCCTCTTTCCCCATCCAACTTTTTTGCTGCTCCATTCAGACAACAGCCATTTACCAAATGCCAGAAAAGTATCTTTATGATTCCATGGGGAGAGTAATAACTAAGCCCTCAGTTCTAAATTTTGTCCATAGGCATTTTAATATTTGTATCCATGGTAGCCTTCAGTCTTTCGAGTGACTCACCCATGTCTACAAGGAGGTTCTTATGTCCACCCAAAAACCAGGAGACAGACCTTTCTTGAAGGAACCATAAGAAATGCAGCTGTATCTTTCTTCTCAAATATTTAACCCAGGCTTAGGCTTCTCTTTTGTGATGTGACTGAAAGAGAAAATAATGTAAGTAAGTAGGTAGAAAAGCACCTGGCCAGAATTGTTACAGCAAGAAAGCTGAGTAAGCCAATGCCTTGGGAGAAGGGGATGTGAAGCTGAAACACATCAAGAAAAAGAAGATTGAACCCGGTCCTCTTCCACTCTCTTGCCCAGAATGTAACCTCTGAATTACCACATAAAGAGCACTTTACCACTTTGGCAGTAAGAAGTTGTTGCATTTTGTGGAGTTGAAAGCTGCAAACATGCTCTGAGAACAGTTACATGTCCAGGAAAGACAAACACCTTCTGGTGCAATTCCAAGTAAACAGAGATGTGGTTATAAGTACTTCTAATATTAATATCTTTGGCTTCTACAGATTTAGGCACATACACGATTAGGCAACAACTGAATAAGGACTTTGAGGACCTAACTGTTGCATTTAGTCACCTAAACCCCCCACCAGCATCTAAGGCCTTTTGTGGATCTAGGCCTTGGTCCAGTAGCATCTACTGCTGGGAAACAGAGCAATGTCCTTTGTCAGTAATAACAGTGAAGAGAATTATTGCAAAGGAAAGATACTTTTTTTTACAATACAGAAAATGTAAAGAGAAACAAATGTATTTTCCAATCAGGCAAATAGAGTTTAATCACAATCTTTAGATGATCAGTAGTGCATAGCTTGCTATTTCCTCAGGCCAACTAAAACAAAACAGAGAACTCCTCCAATCGGTTTCGCAATCAGCTTAACAGAATAGTCCTTCTTCTTCACATTAGCAAAACTCTTACAGCCTCTGTTAAAACTAGTTTGTTGTTTCTTCGATTTTGTATGAGTCAGGAACACAAAAAATCAGACTCTAAATAACTCTCAGAAACTATTAAAAACAAAGAAAGTTCAGAGAGCAGAGCTCTCATAAAACAACCAGACAGAACAAACAGGTAGAAGTATTTTTCGCATGAAGCCAGCTGGAAAGTTCTTAAAACTTAGCCATATAGTTCAGACACATTCCCCTTAAACTAATTTTTAGTGAAATGAAGTGGAGAAGAAACAGACAAGTAGCTTAATATGATGACAAACTGCTACCATTGTATTAATCCTGCATTTCTTTTGTTCTTTTTCAGAAGAGTCCTTCACCCATCTCCTGTTTACCAGTATTTGAGCAATTAAAAGAAGTATGGCAATTTAATATATGTAGAGGTCCAAATAGATGACGAATATTATGGCCAATCCTCTTTTTAGCTTTTAGCTGAGTTCCCCAGCCTCCAAGGCCCAAATGATTAAACAACCATTTCCAGTACATTTGGAAAAGCATCCATTAGAGCTCATGCAATACAGTTTCTTTGCAGGAATTAATGACCTGAGTTCTAAAAGAACTTCAGCACTCAGTGCATTTTGAAAATAAGATTTGAAAATAAGTTGTGTTTAGGGGCTAATAAACCTAAACCTCAATTTTTTTACTTAAGCAAGAACACTTTAAAAAGACTGAGACGGGACATCATAAAGAGATCCTAGAAAGATGCTCCCTATAACTAAATATGCCTGTCACAACATGGGACACCTCTCCAGAAAGCTGAACTTCAATAAGATGCATCCTTTTCAGCTTGCTTCTGGTTTCAACAAACAGAGGATACAAAAGTTGTGGAGCTTTTCCTATCCTCCTTCGAATGACAGAAATATTTTTCTACCAATCTACTAAAATACTTCTATAGAGATTTGTTTAGACCCCTATTATTTCTGAGAAAAGGATCTTTTTCACTGCTTCAAAGTCATCAGTTTTCCCAAAAAGATTTGCAATTTCAAGACAGAACTGTTCCTTGGGAAATAAATTGCTTTTGTATGTACTTCTAATTTTTTCTCCTGGAGAAATGCATTTATTGCATGAATAAAGCAAGAGGAGCACAGAGCCTTTCCATGAACATCACACCAGAGCTAAAAAATCTCCTGTATTTTTAAACATTCTGGAAAATTACTTCTTCAAGATGCTCTTTTTTGAAAACTTGTGCACTGATTCTGCCCTCAGGATCTTTCTTTCTTCAGTTTTAACATACTTTAGATAAAACAGAAAAAATTTAGTTCTGAGTTAGTCAACTGGCATAAATTGTCTAAATTAAATCTTGCAGGAAATTGTTTTTAAACAGTTGTGCTAGCTGATGAACTTAATGGACTTTTCTCTGCTTCGTTTGCCCTATCCAGAACTCCCCTTCTGCAAACTACACTGTGATCTTTTTTTTCTCTGAGATTAAAATGCATCTTTCATTTGAAAACAAAACCAACAAAACAAACAAAATTTTTTTCTGGAAATGTTGGACATATACATTTGTGAGCACATTCCTGATATCTGCCTCCAGGTACTTGCCAGCTCTCTTAAAGTCAAATACTGCTTTTTGCTCTTTCTGGAATTTGCAAATAGTAGGGATTTGTCATGTCTTAGAACCCTCTACCTCCACTGAACTGTCATGCTGGAAAAGAAAACATATTAAAAGATGCGTCTGTGCAAGTGAACTTTAAAACAACTTCTAAGCCCACAGTTATGAAAATGGAAAATATATTTCTCTATAAAGAAAACCTGCAAGTTAGCTAATCAAACTCTAGCCTCAGGGGTTCAGGCTGGTGTCACTAAGGGCTTTCAACACTGCACACATGAAGTTGGCCTGAAAAAATAACAAAGACTTAAGCCATAAACCATAGTGTGACTCCTCTCCACCTTGCCCAGCTGCATGTTCAGAGTGGTACTCCAGACTCCAGCAGTGTGGAAATACTCAAGCCAGCTTTAAATACACTGATTCAGGCATCCAAGTCATACTAGGCTCAGCAGCACTGTGCTTGGCAAAATCTAATTTTCACACATAGAAAGAAGGCAGCCAAGGACATTTTAATAGTTCCAGAGTCTTCTCCTTCTATCCCCATCATCTTTTTTTTTTTTTTTAAAGAGACATTAGTTGTACTAGGAGGTGGTTTCTTCTCCATCCATTGGAAAGCTGGAAAAAAAACCCTGCTGAAGTTCAGGAGAAACGGCTTTTAGTCCTGCTTTCCCACATCTGAAGCTTGAGGCTGATCTTTAATTTTTGGGTGGAATTGCTGAAGCAGATCCATACCTAAATTCAAAATGAGGATGGATGACCTGGTTACATTGGACATGCAGGGACTCTTCTCACATCAATTTAGATGGCTCAGGGTAACACCACCAACTCTGGGCTTGTTGCCCAAGATGTGTTTTACAAGCCACCATAGAAGTGCTAGTACTTCTGGGCGCTTCATCCCTGCTGTGTAACTCAGGGGGAGGCACACCAGCATCTGAAGCTGGTGAGAAAATGAGCCTGGACTGATTATTTCAGACAAAGATCCTGTGCTATAGATGGCCATCCTCCAGAGTATGCAGCTTTCCCCCTGAATGCAGGCAGTGTGGCAGTAGGCCACGAGGAAAGCAGGGGCTGGCCCACCATGACAGAAATGAGAAGCTTTTAACAAGAAATGAAAACCAAAGAATATTGGAAGCTGCAAGATGGGCTGAGATGGTAAAATCAAAGCACTGTTGTTGTCTTTGCAAGCCCACCCAGCAAATGTGACCCTGGCACACTTTGGCTGTGACTTACCTTTCCTTTGCAATGAAACCAAATGCCACTCCCCCACTGAACAAAGTCATTTTAACACAAAATAAAAGAAAAAAAATAGCAAGAAAGGTCTTTGTTTCCCTCCCATGCCCCTCAATTTGCCATCTGACCATGTGTTTTAAATGTTTAGAAGCATGAAACAGTAAATGTCAGGAATCAGGTTTTTCATATGTTTATACTGGAGGCAAATCCCAGTGCTTCAAAATGTCCAAATTCAGGTTGCAAGTATAAAGAACTTGACTGTTAATTGAAGTTCTCACTTTATTTAAAGTGGTGTGTGACTACAAAAACACCATTTGAGTATATATTATTTTATCAAACAGAATTAGAAGACTGTTGTGATCTTAAAAGCAAAGGCACTCCAAATAGAGAGAACACCGATGTCACACTGCTGTGGTTTAAATTTTTAAGAAATCTAGTAGAATACACGAAATTTCTTTCTGTGGGGTTTCTTACGGTTTTTTTTTCCACCAGACGCCTGCTTCCAAGCGGATGGATTAATATGTTCAAGACGTACCTTTACATGTATTTGAGGACATTTAATAGATGACAATGGTCATTGAATGAATGGCTAAGATTGGTCATTATGAAATTGGTTTTCTTATGGAACAGGTAATACTCAGAAGCTGATTCACCTACAGAGAGCATTAAAGCAAACAGACAAGGCCACTGCCAGTTCTTACGAGTTCTCATCTGAAGTCACCAGGCTGATGACAGATTACGCTAGCCTCTGCAATCTTGTTCTGAGCACAAAAACCAAAATAGTGACACCTGTTTCATGTCTAGCTTTCCCTGTTTTTTATTTATTGCCAGCAGGGAAAGAGATTCATGTATCACGCCTTGCTAAACATTTGACCACAATATGCATAAACATACATTTTAATGTGCTGCACAACCCATGTCAATGCTATTGATTCTCATGCTAGTTGCCCAAAATCTTTAGGCTAAGTTGTCAATCAGCATCTAATGTAACATCAGGCATTTTTATTTACCTCATTCTTTTTTATTAAATCGTTCAGATTGTTATATTATTTAAAACAGTTTAAGCTGTTCAATGCTTTCAAAAGGATTGTTATGAACCATACAGACATGCGTGTATCAACTTTTCGCAAAGAATTGCAGGAGTATTTTAAGTTTTAGGGTAATATCCACAAGAAATAGATGACTCACAATAAATTGGGAGTTAATATTGATTCCTAAAATACCTGAATAGCATGAGTGTGATAACTGTGTCTTAGATGAATTGTATTTGTCACGGTTTTTCAGCAAGTCACCACCATTTAACATGCAGATACAGGCAGAAAAAGCATACAAATCTGGTTGCCTTCTGATGGAATGCTGTTGCTATAAAGTTGGTAAGGAGGTAATTATTTAGAAAGAGAGATAATCTTTCCGTTTTGTACATTTATTGTGTACAGACCAAAAGGCCTTAAATTATGTCTGGGAGTTCCAGGCATCACCACAGAAATACAAATAGTATCACTGCCTTTGGCTCTGTGCCTGCAAAATGCAATAATTATGGCCTGATAAAAGTTATACTTTATAGCAGGGGTAAATGTTCATTTGCAAAATGGTTGTAACGCATTTTTTCTTTATTTACTACAAAGGTAGGACAAAAAAGTCCTACCTGTGAGAGAGGTTGTTCCTACATTTCTGTGGGGAAAAAAACATCCCTCACTTTAACAACCCAAACTGCAATAACTCTCATCCATCCCAACTACAAAGGTTGTATTTCTGACAGGAGACAAATAAATTTTCTGTAGAACATTTCAACCAAGTCCCTTGTTTTCTAGTTTTTCACTGAACTCCCAGATGGAGCAGTTTGCCCATGGATAAGGACTCCACTAACAGTTTTAACACCCAGACCTATCAAACAGAGAGGTGAACATCATTCTACAGGGATGAAGCGAAGAGTCACCGGGACTTTCTGCCGTCTCATGAGCGCACACACTAGAAACACATTACAAACAGGGGAATGGTACCACTGCTGACGTGTGAGACACGGTGTTGCAGAACAGGAGAGAAGACCAAGCTCCACACGCCCCGAGGACCCTCTGCTCACTGGCACATGAGCTGCTCCTCCCGTGGAACCCCAGAAAGGATGAAATGGGAGACAAGTTGTGTGTGCACCCTCCAGAGACAATGCTGTGCACTACAGCAAGCACTGCTTCAAGGTCAAAGAACATTTGTTCTGCGCTCACCTCGATGTGAGAACATACAGTGTTCCCTCAGTCCAGCTCTCTCAGGCTTAAGCAGAGGGTTTAGGGCTTAGGTCTAAGAGTTATTTACATTAAGGGATAGGGTATGGGTCAGGTTCAACAAGAGGCATTAAAATACGCAGTACAAGACTACCACAAGATTGAATAAATCCAAACATTACCATATTTTCTGAGAAGAAAATAAACACCACCCAAGAGAAAAAGTGGTCAGAAATCAGAGACATGTCTGACCTGAGTTGTACATACCACAGTGTTGTTGCTCAGGTTGACATTCCCACTGAATCACTGGCCAGAACAACACTGCTGCTGGATTCAGTCGCCGCACTGTGAACACAACTGCTAAATACTGGGAACTCAAACAATAACCTTTCTAACACACTGAGACAGTTTCATTCCCACCCAACTTTCCTATCTGCCCTTTCACTTTACTATTTAAGGATCTATTACCATGGGTTTATACAGCAATTTAATCATACAAGGCCTGATCTTGTGAGGTGCTGAATACCTTCAGCTAGCACCACACATCACTGGAGGAATGTTTTGTCTTTGGCTACGTTTTCAGCCTGGCCGTTTCCCCTGTCTTTTCCACACAGTGGTGCTACATGATCCATTTAAAGGACATCACCAGTGCTCTTTGTATTTCTGGTACACAGACCTTTTAAAGTAATTAATTTAGTAAAGTAACTATTTTAAGAAATACTGAAGCACGTTTCTAAGTTTAAAAGCAGAGAGTGTTTTCACAGAGTTCAGGGGAACTACTCGTGTTTAATGATGTTAATTAAGACAGATATATTAGACTATGGTGTGTTGTTTGCACAGCAGCAAATAGATGTAATGCAGATCAAGATTTTTTGGGGGAAGGCACCTATCCATCCCAATTCTGCCAGTCAGATGCCAACGCCTGTAATGGATGCCTGGAACAATGCAAAGGTATTCCAACTACTCCAGCCAGCGAGTCTACCTGGCTCAGATGCCTATCCACAAATGCACGTCGTATGGGGAACAAACAGGAGGAACTAGAGACATGCACATGCTTGTGTGGGTGTGATATCATTGGCATCACGGAAGCTTGGTGGAATGGCTCTTATGACTGGAGCCTTGGAATGGGAGGTCTTAGGCTTTTTAGGAAAGACAAGCTAGAGAGATGAGGACAGGGTGTAGCCTGCCAATGACCAGCTGGAGAGTATGGAACGCTGCCTGGGGAGGGATGAGGAGCCAGCACAGAGCTTGTGAGTGAAGTTTGAGGGGAGGGCAGGGACAGGAGTTGTTAGAGTGGGGATCTGCTACGGGCCACCCAATCAGGAGGATGATGTGGATGAAGCCCTCCGTAGACAGACAAGAGTGGCCTCACGCTCACAAGCCCTGATCCTCATGGGGGACTTTAACCACCCCCACACCTATTGGAGGGACAACAGGACAAGGCACAGGCAATACAGGAGGTTCCTTGAATGTGTCAACCACATCTTCCTTACACAAGTGATTGAGGAGACAAGGAGAGGTGCCAAGCTGGACTCTGTGCTCACCAACAGCAAGGAGCTGGTGGGGAATGCAGTGCTCCAAGGCAGCCTTGGCTGCAGTGACCACGAGATGATGGAGCTGGTGATCCTCAGGGCAGTGAGGAGGACACACAGCAAGCTCACTGCCCTGGACTTGAGGAGTGCAGACTTTGCCCTCTTCAAGGATCTAATCAGTAGGGCCCCATGAGATAGAGCCCTGGAGGGCAGAGGGGCCCAAGAATGCTGGCTGAATTTCAAGGATCGCTTCCTCCAAGCTCGGGAGCAATGCTTCCCAACAAGGACAAAATTGGGCAAAAATGCCAGGAGGCCTCCATGGATGGATAACAAGCTGCTGAGCAAACTCAGAATGAAAAGAAGCAGCTTTCAGGAGGTAGAAATGAAGACACATGACCTGTGAGGAATACAGAGAAATTGGGAAATTAGGGATAAGGTTAGTTCAGTATCTTTGTCGGTGACATGGACAGTGGGATCAGGGCACCCTCCACAAATTCACTGATGACACCAAACCATGCTGTGGTCAACACACTGGAGGGAAGGGATGCCATCCAGAGGGACCTGGACAGGCTTGAGAAGTAGGACTGTGCAAACCTTGTGAAGTTCAAGGCCAAGTGCAAGGTCCAGCACCTGTGTCATTGCAATGCCAGGCACAAACANATGGAACTGTTGGAGCAAGTCCAGAGGAGGCTACAAAGTGGGTAAGAGGACTGGAGCACCTCCTTAATGAAGATGGGCTGAGAAGTTTGGGACTGTTCAACCTGGAGAAGAGAAGGTTGTGTGGAGACCTCACAGCAACCTTCCAGTATCTGAAGGGGGACCACAGGGAAGCCAGAGAGAGACTTTTTGTCAGGAACTGTAGTGATAGCACAGGCAGTAATGGGTGCAAATTGCAAGAGGGGAAATTTAGGCTGGATATTAGGAAGAAATTCTTCCCTGTGAGGGTGGTGAGTCACTGGCACAAGTTGTCCAGGAACAACTTGTCCAGGGAGGTATGCCAACCCTGGCAGTGTTCAAGGCCAAGCTGCTTGAGGCCTTGAGCAACCTGGTCTAGTGGGAGGTGTCCCTGCCCATGGCAGGGGAGGTTGGGACTAGATGATCTCTAAGGTCCATTCCAATCCCTGAACATTCTAAGAGTCTATGATTCTGTAAGTCCCTGTCTGGAAGAATTAACCACCTGAAACACAACTACCTGTAGGGAGAACCATGCCAGCTCTTTAAGAGTTTTGTGCATTTTAGATTCTGAAAGGACAAAGGTAACAGGTCAGTCCATTTGGTCTATCAATAACAAAAAATAATATGTAATTTTTCCCCAATTTTAACACTTCCATTACACAGCTGCCAAATTTCATTGGCTTTCTATTTCCAGACAAGTATAAAAAGGAGGCAACAGTCTTCAGTTTTGTACAAGCAAATTTTCCACTGACTTTGGGAGCCTGATTTTGTGCATAAGAATGTCATATAAGACGACAACCAAAAGTTGTAAAATTATTAGCTGGACAAACATGCTAAACACTATGAATGTGAACAGTGTTTGCACCCAGTTCATACCTTCCCTTGACAACACAAAAAACCAAAACCAATCATTCAAATCACTATGGGAGATTAGTGTGTTCTGGTCTTAGATTGGGGGAGATGTCAAGCTAACTCTTAAAATAAATGTATTGTGTTTTTCTAGCCTGTTTGAAATAGCAAATGCCCATATGGGTATCATAATAGTGTTTAATCACTAGCTAATTACAGTGTCTGAAAGTGGAAAAACCAAAGGAAAAAATCTTCCAAAGGCATTTCTGAAGTGCACATTAATTTTTCAGTCTACAGTTAAGAAAACAAAATTTAACATTTACCAAGTCACTGATAAAATACAGCTCAGCACAGGATCAGATTTTCCGTGCATATTTGTGGTAAGTGATTGATGGTTTATATTATTACTATCTGCCATAGCTAAATATTTGAAAAAATAAACCTTAAAAGAAACAACATAGAATATTTATCTCTAGTGAGAAGAGGCTATGAATTTTCAGATGCAAGTGGTCTGTATGTGGAATGAGAAGATCATGTCAATAGGACTTAAATGTTTTAACTGAGTGGTTGTGTACAACATCTAAAAACTATATAAAACAAGTAAAAATGTTTGAAAGTAAAGTGTTCCTCAAGATTTACAAGTTGTACAAAATTGGAAATAATAAAATGACATTGCAAGTACAGGCAGGAAATACTTAATGCACTTTCAAAATCCAAACAGACAACAAAATGTTGTTACCTGCAGTGAGTTTTATGCAGAAAGAAGTGTACAAACACTGTCTATTTTCCCTAAGCTATACTTTTTCCCAATTTGGGTTCCAAACAAACTTAATTAATTTCGAAAACTATATGAAAAATTCCATTAGATTGAACTTTAGTCTTCAATGTAGCAGGTCGAGAGATTTTAGTAAGAATTACACCTGCTCCAAAAGACATAAACTGTAATTTCTCTCCACAATTAAATGAATTTCACAATCATAAGAAAAGGCAGAAATTTGGGGGATGCATTTTACACTATGTAGACATGGAATAAAAAGACATTTTCCCTGCCGAATGAAGTACACCTAGATTTGTACCCCATGCTTTTTATAGACTGTACAGTTGAACCAAGTGGCACTTTTGGATTGTACTGTGCAATTAACAAATTACAATCTATTACCACAGAATAGCCTAGAGCTAATATGGAACTGAGGTGACAATGCACATATATGACCAATAATACAATTTCTGATCTGAGTATGACTTGTGAATTATTTATAAGATTCCTTATGATGCTGAAGTGTGTCTTTTACGGAAACTCCCATGCACATGTGTAAACCTGTATGTTAAAAACATTTAAAAGGCAAACCCTGTCTTTAGCCATACCCTCTATGTAGATTCAAAGGAGTTGAGCTGTGAAGGTAGTGAGCATCAGGTGGGACTTCCACGCACATGGAAAATTTGCACAGCTGGTCGTAAAGAAAGTTGCCTAGACATATATAAAGACATTTCCTGCTGTCTAAGGTAAACCCTGATCCAGAAAGGTACTCAACTACAGGTTTAACAACCTTGAGTAAACTCACTGGTCTTGAATTAGGTATATCTTTTGGAGTGCTGCAGGGTTGAAATGGAAGGTTAACAAGAATTTAAAAATTTTATTTCCTTTGTCTCTGTATTAAGAAATAACAATTGTAAAATCTTACTGTATTAATTTCAAAGTGAATTTCTTTACATGAACATTCAGCATAGAGCACCATATGCCAGTACAATGGCTGTCAGGTATGTCAAAAAATTACTCAAAAGACACAGAATAACGTGCAGGAGAAAACTGCAAAAGAGACTGGGATTTGCAGGCCTTAAAAGAAAGTGAGGTAATAAACACAGTGCTCCTAACCAACTACTCATAACTGAGATTACTCAGCACCTATTTTTCCTGGAGCAGAACCAAACACTGCTCAGCATCCAAAGCTAGTTTGAAACCAAATTGCACCTTTCAAACCTCACCTTTTCTTCTGTAGGTGACTTCAAAAATAGTTTCAACAGTGGGATGAGCCTGATTTACAGAACTACCGCCAGTCTCAGCGTCTTCAAAAACTTTCAGATTAATTATTTTGAAATTAACTATTTCAGGTAGTAACTCAAAGCTTCCCTTGAGAACATCTCCATGGTATCCGTGTATATAAGGTGTATTTCTGTAACAAATTGCTGTTTCACTACCAATCCCTCACCTTTCAGGACCCTTTACTTAAACCTCAGCTCACTACTGAACTGAAGGTGAGAAATCCATATTTGAATGCAAACCATGATTTTTTCCAGTTCTAGTAACCTGACCCAATCTTTGTGAGGAAGTTGCTTTGTGATCAGCATTAGATAAATTACTGCTGCTTTTGAGAGAAAATACTGTGTAGAACTACATTCAGATCTACAAAAGAGTTTGAAATAACACTGTCAGTCCAGTTGTGGGGTTTTTAATATATATATTTCTGTCTGATTTTCTTTACAAAAACAGGTTACACTGAAATGAGCCTTTTTTAAAAGATATATTGAAAATTCCCCTGAAACAATAAATCATCCTCTGCCAAAAGGTTTCAAGTATAATCAGCAGTATAGAAGGAGGCAGTGTCTCGAGGCTGTTGAAAGGTATGCTGATTATTAAAAATCCCATCAAGTTTTAAATCATTGCCAAAATAGATGGGCTTCAGAAGATGTTGTAAATTATTTTGGTTGCCCTCATCTCCCATTTCTGACCACTCCACTCTCACTTTCCTAGTAAAGAGGCAATGCAGGAAGCCTGCTCAATCTGATCTTTTTCTTTGCAAACTATTATACCATACTTCAAAACCTCAGGAAGGTGATTTCAAAACTTTTCAGCTGTTCAGGAACTAACCCACTGAAATCTACTGACCTCACATATGGAAAACAACCAACTAGGAACTAATGTGTATATCCTCTTTGAACTTCCTCTTACACATTTCAGACTTAAGAAAAAGGCTGTAAAGGAAAAACATTCTTTCCTATAAACATTAAGCTTTACAATACCATTTGCTTTCCGTTCTCAAATTAAACTGGAGCCCACATTTTGTTATGGTTTCAAATTGTCTGCAGCAGTAACGCCTTCTCCCCTTCCAAAATGTAGGAGGCAAGGCATATCCAGGATCATGATGCTTGGGGTTGTTTTAAGCCACTTGGGAAGTCTGCAGAAACTGGACTCCCATTACTGCTTTGCACTGGGAGGAAAATAGGTTTCCAAAAGGAACAAGAGATGTTTGCTTTGTGTTGTTTAAGATGCAGGACAAACAAAATTCTTTGACAACAAACAAGCCTTAGCAGACCTTAGAAGCAACCAGAGCAAAAAAACTCCCAAACCTCTTTCTTGCAGGATATGAAAGAAACAAATTTCAGTGTATTCCTCAAGCTTCTATGTTTATTTCCCAGGCACTACCTGACATGCTCCCAAAGCCACAGAGGACTCCATCCTAAAAGATGCCCTCATTCAAACCCCTGTCCACTCCACCATATCTCTTAGGAAGTGTTCAGAGAATTGCACACTCATTTCCAAAGTTCAGCTTCCTGGATATTGGTGCCCTGCTAATTCTCAGCAGACAGTTTTTCTTCCCTAAGTGCATAAATTTCTCCTGGTAAGTGTGATATCTTTGGCTGAATGCATCCTTTCCCAAACAGACTCTTTTTCCTTAAAGATCAAGCTTTCATTTGTTGTTTTTGTTCCATTAACTAAGAGACCAGCCGAGTATCCTGATATTTCTTTTCATCATACTTGCATTATTTTGCGAAAGACTTTTCCTGTTCTCTTGCCTCTAGGATTGATCCTACATGACTTAAATGTGTGGGAGCTTTTCTATTGGAGTGCATGGCAGCAGAAAGAGATCCTTAAAGCAAGGTAAGCTTGTCAAAATCCAGCTCAGTCTGCTTTCTGACCAAATAATGCATTTATTCTGCATATTTACTGATTCTGCTTACAGCATGCATTCTGGTCACTAGTAAGGCTATAGTAGTGAAATGTTGTGAATTAACAGAAGAAATACATGTTTCTCTAAAGACATTTCAAACTCAATATCTTCTTCTGTCAGTTAAACTCATAAATCACAATAGGGAATTTTATAAGGCTCTTCTTGACTTCCATTTCCAGGACAGTATCTCAAGCAAGTGAAGAGACTGGACATCCACATTTGTAGCTTGAACTGACAGCTTTCATGCATAAATTCATCCACAACATAATGCAAAATTCACCACTACATCACCTTTGCCTTTTCTCTCTTTCTATAGGCAGCAAAAAATATGTTACGAATAGGTGAAACTCAGGTGATAGGAGTGCTGGAGCATGGAGGAAGCCATTTCCCTTATGACACTTCCCACATGAGCCAGCACAAATGCGTGTGCACAGTTTCTCAGTTGAGTAGAAGTGTTAGCAATGCTCTTCAGTCCTCTCAAAAAGATGGTGTTCTTCTCAATCTCCTCACCTTCCCTGCAACAAAAAGAGCTTCCTTTGAGCATGTGATTTAAAAGGCAAATTAATGTTTTTTTTACCAAGATCTGGAGAGGCAGCCCCAAGACTCCAGGCTTTGTTTGCATCACACCTGCACAGAAGCCCCTTTTTCCATTCCTAATGATAAATACGTATTTATTCATGTGTCTCTTTTGATGGGTCTGTGGTATTAATGGGTATCTTGGAGTGATTTATGATTGCAAGAGAAGAAATAGCATTTTGCTTCAGCCCAAAAGGACTATGGAGTAAAAGAAGGAAAAGTGTTAATTCTGTTTTCTTCTTGTTGTTACCCACGGTTTAGATATGATTTGTTTGACCTGTTCCTTGCACCTGCTAAATTGTGAGGGATGAAATGATGTTTTACCTTCGCCATTGTTTCAGCCATAAGAGCCTGTGCTCCTGTCACGCAGACAAAGAGGTAACCATCCATAAGAGGCTGAGCTCCTGTCATGTAGGCAAAGGGTGCAGCCAAGGCTCGACCTCATGGCCGTGGGGGGAAGGGGAGTTACCCCATGCTTATGGCTCAGATCTATTGGTTCAAGCACAGTAGGAGGTTGGAAAGACTGTAAGTTCCTGAGTACCTAGCCAATGGGAAAGGGGACAGGGACCACTCATTGGCCAGGGAAGGGTTTAAAAGTTCGTGCATTTTAGGGGGAAGTGTGTGTCCTCAGTGAGATACACCCAATTCAGCTGAGTCGTTTGTTAATAAATAGTTTTTGGGTTTTTTGCTTTGATGACTTCCTCCTCATTCAATTTTAACAGTGAACATCTCTCACACTCTCGTCATGAGATCTGCTGCCGTGGTTTAGGAATGGTACTTCCCAATTTAGTGTTCCCACAGAAACCCCAAGCCATGCTGCTGCTTGCATGCTCCCCCATCCCTTTCCCCCTTCCCCCACTTGTGGGCTGGAGAAGAGAACTGGAGGCACAAAATGTGAGGATTGAGGGTTGAGATAAGAACAATTTACAGGAAAAAGCAGTGAAAGAAGAAAACAACCAGTAACAGCAACAATACCAAAGACAGAGGCTACAAGAAAAGAAACCTTACTGCTCACCTTGGAAATCCCTGACAAGAGACAATACCTGACTGCTCCCTCCAGCTCGGAACAGGAATTACATGACCACTTCCTCCAGCTTGAAACCAGTGCGAGCCCACCAGACCCTTGACCATACTTACTTGATGGGAAGGAACCCATTCCCCTTGGAAAAGACAATTTTCCCCTTCTCCCATGCAATGACACAAGGTGGTATAAATTAATCTCCGGGTCCGAGTCAAGCCCCTCCTGGCTACTGCAAAAATTTACCCTCTCCAGGCTGCAACCAGAACAGCTGCTTGACGCAAAGTACAGGGCAGTGGCTTGAATTTATGAGACAGGGACTGAAGGGAATATAAGAGGAATGGAACCACAGCTGTCCGTTATGTTTCCTCTACTATCCAAATGTCAGGAGCAGTCTCCTGACATACACAAGCAACGACAGAACTGGCAAATACGGCCTGAGGACACATTTTGGTTCTGTGTGCTTGAGGTGAAATGAAGCCATCCAACATTTTGGCACGCAAGGCATGACTCCAAAAGGCTGCATCAGATGACGGTGGTATGCAACCCCCTCCCTCAGGATGGAAAGGCAGCATCTGAGAATCTTTGTAGCCCTCAAACCACGACAAGGAAAAAGCAGGAGCTGGACAAAACACATTCCTCAGAAAGCCATATAGTTGTGCACATCTGTGTATATTTTCCATGGCAGATTCTGTTGGCTTGCAAATCTCACCAACTGCCTCTGGCATTTTAGGATGATCCAATCAAGGCATCCTGTATGAGGCAGTAACTACCCTTGGTAGTCTGGTTGTCATCTAGATCATTGCTTTGTGACATCTCACAGAATCGCTTGCACTGCCTCTTGTCAGAGACTTGCTAACAAGGAGAAGCTTCCAACTATTTTTCCTGTTCTGTGACAGAACAGGAACTTTGTGGCTACGAAAAACTTAAGATTGGGCATGTTTGTGATGTCCTGAGACAAAATCTCTTTGAACTCATGCCAATATTAGTAAATTGAACCATTTCAAAATGAATGGGAAACTTCTACCCAGTCAGATCCAAGGAGTTCTGCAGAGAACCTGCTTTTTGGGATACTACAGTTCTCTGGTCAGCATATCAGAGCACCAAGTTCAGCACAACGCAATATCCAGTCCAACTGAGGCGTGCTAGGACTCCTCAAAGGCACAGTTCCCAACTTCGTCTCTGTCTATAATCATCATACAAGATTTTAAATACTAAAAGCTACAGTATCTAAAGTAACTTTTCCATCTCAGATGTTCTGCCCTGCCCGGACCTGCCAACAGTTGCCAATGACAAAGATCTGGGGCCCGACCTTCCCTGGCCCTCTGGCGGCTACAACCCAGCCTGGGCTTGCAGGCAGGGAAAGAAAGTGCCTGGCTTCCCACTTTTGCCTTCCCTGGTGTCATGGCCCAGGCAGTAGCAGTTCACAGGACCCAGCCAGCATCACAGGGCTCTGCGTGTCCTTGAGGAGGGTTCTGGGCTGTCATCATGTCTGACAGTGGCCCTGTCTGACAGTGGCCCTTTCTGATGTGGTTCCCACAATGCACAGAGCCCATTGTGTCAC
This sequence comes from Ptilonorhynchus violaceus, assembly GCA_013397565.1. Classification (NCBI taxonomy): domain Eukaryota; kingdom Metazoa; phylum Chordata; class Aves; order Passeriformes; family Ptilonorhynchidae; genus Ptilonorhynchus; species Ptilonorhynchus violaceus. Next base: position 76 of record VZRJ01009423.1, on the reverse strand, counting down.
AGGGCATCGCGCTGACTTGTAGGGGTATTGAAGGAGCAGAGCACCCTGGGGAACCCAGGCCTGGGAGAGCACCTCC
>VZRJ01009420.1:0-128593 GCA_013397565.1 Ptilonorhynchus violaceus | reverse complement strand
CGGAGCGGGCCCTAAAGCGATCCTGTGGGGGTCCGTGCGAAAGCCCTAAAACGCGCGGCTCCCCCGCCGGTTCCGTCTGTGTAGTGCCCGCGAAGCGAGGGCTGGAGCCCGATAGTGCGGGGGCAGCCGGGGAGGGGGCACAGCCGGGGGCTGGGCAGACGCGGGTGCGGCGAGGGCCGCCCGGCAGCGGCGGGGCGGAGCAGGGGCTGGCGGGAGGGGGGAACGGAGGGGGATCAANTGGCGGTAGGGGAAAACGGAGGAGAATCACGGAATGGTTTGGCTTGGAGGGGACCTTTAAGATCAGCTAGTACAACCCCCCTGCCAGCGACCTGGACACCTTCCCCTAGACCAGGTTGCTCAGAGCCCCATCCAGCTTGGCATGGAACACTTTCAGGGATGGGGAATCCACAACTCCTCTGGAAAACCTGTGTTCGCAGTGTTTCACCACCCTCACAGTAAAGAATTTCTACTATCGAATCTAAACCTACCCTCTCTCTGTTTGAAGCCATTCTGCCTTGTCCCATCGCTACATGCACTTGTAAAAAGTCCCTCTCCAGCTCTCTTGCAGCCCCCTTTAGGTACTGGAAGGTGCTCTAAGGTCTCCCTGGAGTCTTCAGGCTGAACAACCCCAACTCTCTCAGCCTGTATTCATAGGAGAGGCACTCCGGTTTTCATGGCCCTCCTCTGCAGTCACCGCAACAGGTCGGTGTCCTACCTGTGCTGGAGAGCCCAGAGCTGGATGCAGCACTCCAGGTGGGAGATCGCGTAGGAGTGGAGTACAGGGACAGAATCACCTCCCTCGTAATGGTAATGATCACACTTATGCTTTAATCAACTGAGTTACATTTCCACTAAAGGTTCTGCTCATATAAGGAAGCAGTATTTTAATTAAATTTTGAAGTGGGACATCTTCATAAGTAATTCCCTCCCCCCCCCCAGGATGAGTAGGATCAATGCAAGGAAAAGCAGAATGGTGGTGTGACACATCCCTCCTTTTTGAGTGTCACATGCTGTTGTTTGTGCAACACACGTAACTGGAGGCTGTAGCTGCTGCTGCTTAGAAAGGTGCAGAGACACAGTGTCATTTTCTAGTCATGGCTTTGGACTTCAGTACTTTGGGGTTGCCATGGCCCTTGCTTCTGAGTGCAAAATGCAAGACAGGGGTCTAGGCGTAAAGTAGTCTGAAAAAAACCAGTACAAGAACATGCAAAATCATACGTCCTTTGCAGCATGTAGGTCTTTGTAGTTAACTTGGGGGCAGGAGAGTAAAAATATTGGATGGGACGAGCACTGGATCATTTCTAGGCTTTAATTCAGTAAATCACCAGGCTTTATGGTACCCAGTGCTCAAAGCACTTTTTAATTGGAACTTACAAAACCTGCTGAAGGCAAAGCTGAGGTATAAGAGGAAAATGTTTCTAGAAAAAAAAATGAGATACCTTAACAAGATACTTTTTTTTTTTTTTTACTCTTTAATTTGGGTGACTTCATGCAGTATTTGAATCTGCTGAAAGGCTTCATAATTATGTAAAGGCTACATAATTAGTAGGCTCAAATGGAAATGGAGTTCCTGTCAAGTTTGTGATGCAGTGAGAGAGGATTGTTTGCTTAGTTGGTGTGTGAATGCTCTTACACTGAAAATCAAATTTTATTAATAGCTTTAATGACCTGAAGAATTTATAACTTAGGTAACTGCCTCTTAATAGCATGATGTACAGACAAAAATAAAAGATGGGTATATAAATGTGAAACAGCAAGTGAAGAGATATTGAACTTCTGTGGGGTTCTGGTTGTGAAAGACTGATTGAATTTGAGCTGCTTGTTGTGTAATTTTGTTTTTTCATTTCCAGGCTATTGGTGTTGCACTTTGTGACACAGACCAAAGCCCAGAGAAGTCAAGGGAAGGTTTTCCTTTTTCCATTGATTTTTGTGGGCTTTGTCTGGTCTCTTAGGCAATTATGGTGCCATCCGATTGAAACAAATTAAAAAAAAAAAATTACTGTGTAATTGTTTGGATGCTTATCCCAGCTGGATTCATCTGGCAGTTCTCTGCATCACTGTTTATACTCCTTAGCAACCACAAGTGGAGTGCTCTGTTTTACTACTGTGAAAGAAGTTATATCTTTGCTGTCTTTGTTTATTACATGCACACACAGAACAATAACGATTTGATGCAAGTCTTGCATAATTCATGAAACATCGGTAAGGTCTACACATGGTTGTTCTTAATGTCTCCTGTCATCTGAAACCTTCTTCTAAGCTCTCTACATGCTATGTCCACCTATGTGTTAAAAATCAAACAACAAACAGAACAAAAAAGCCTAAAGCAATCTGATTTAAGAACAGGGAGATTAGGTAAATACTGTTACTCTACTGTTTCCTTCTCCGTTAAGGACTTCTTTTCAGAGGATCAAGAGCAGGACAAAGGATGGAGACAGTAAACACAAAAATTTAACTGAGTTGCTGCTTTTGCAACTGTATCAACAAAGTGTAAATGTCTCCAAGAAGCTGCAGTATAGCCTGGGATACTATATGTTTTTTAGTTATATAGCATGTTTATTCTGTAATGTTTGAGTGCCCTATTTGAAGCGATCATTTCACCTCGATTACATGTGAGTGTATGAAACACCTATTACTGTCTGCTGCGGAGCGGGCGGGGAGCAGAGCTGCTCCCGGAGGGTGGAAAGCTCGTGGTGTTCCAAGCGATCCCTGGCACAGCCGCGCTCGCACCGGCGCCCGGCGGCCGCCGGGTGGCGCTTGCGCACTGCCTGGCCGGGCAGCGAGCTCCAGCTCTGGAATAGGCATTCCAGATAAAATCCTATCGGTATGTTTTATTCGGCTAGTAATTTGTAATTCTGATTAAGAGTCCTGCCTGAACGGCTTGGCTACCCGCCTTTCAGGGAATGGGTTAAACTTCTGCCAGTAACGCTTCTTGCAGTTTGGGGACAACAGAACTGGAAAGTGGCGCTGTCAAAATAGCGTTACAATGTGAAGGTGGGAATTTTAACGTGACGAATTGGAATGGCTGCCCATGAGAAAATCGCATAAGACCGGAAAATGGAGAAGTGTGAGATCAGCCATTTTAAACATTAGAAGCAAATTGTTTCTGCCGAGAGCTGCCTTCCTCAGGAAAAATGCTGACTTTGGCAGCACCTTTGTGTTTGCAGAACACCCTCTGTCTGCAGCAAGCCATCACTGGTGTGCAGTAGCCACTGAGATCTGGAAGATCTCAGCAGTGCAGAACAGTTGGAATCTAGGATGTGAACATTCACTGACAGTTACTGCAGAGATCAGAGGTACCTCGTTTTCCTGTGGGAAGCCAAAACTGCTAGGAGAATGCTGGTTCTGGGTCTGGAGACAATTAATGGAAGAGATGTGAAGTTAGTTGTCCTTTGGCTTGCAGATTACTTGAGTGATTTCCTGATGTTTTGTCTGTCTTTACCATGAGCTCTTGGGAAAGTAACGCTTCTATTCTTCCTTTATGTAGTCCTTTTTTCAGTGGGACCCTCATCTTGCTGAACCTAATCAGAGCTCCTGCAAAACAAATAGAATGCTGACTTTAGCTCCTTTCCCTCTTTTTTTGGGGCAACTGCATAGTAAAAACCTGTTTATAGTAGCTCTATCCAGGGTTTTAAATATTGATGCATTCCAAAAATGGGAGAGGGTTTAGGGAAGAGTGAAGATCAGTTCTCAAAGAGTTACAAATCTTGCTGCCTATCTAAATAAAATTAAACGACTGCCTAGTCTCACCTGTATGCTTGTTGACCATCTCTGTTAGGAGGACATCCTGATGTGCTTTTTGCTGCTCTTCATGTTATTACACACACACACACACACTCTTTTTTTAATATTATTTTTTCTTTTTTTTTTTTTGGTAATAGCTAGCTCCTTATTATGCTTCAGAGACTGTCAGATGAAAGTAACAGGACAGACATCCATGATATTCATAATATTTGTAGCAGCTGTCAAATGATACTCTTTTAGAGTGGAAGACTTGCGTTTCTGCAGAGTGACAGCTGTGGCTTGTGTAAGTTTGATGCAGCCCTCTCTGCTTGAAGTGTGGTTTCACCCAGGCACCCAGACATGTAGCAGTTTTACTCTGATTGACAACCTTATTTTTTCTCTTCTTTTTTTTTTGAGTATGTGAAGACTGTCGTCATTGTTTCCATCTTTGCTTTTTTATCCAATCAAGCAAAGGGGAGAACACAGTATCTAGAGAAACATAGTTTTCTAGATATTCTGGTAAAAACTTTAGAAAAGCTGACTTTCACACTAACATATTCCTCAAAAGCAGTTGCTTATTCCAGAATGTATTCCTTTGATAGGAGGTCTAATACAGTGAGATGTTTGCCTTAGACATGCATCAGACATTCCTGTGCTTTAAAAAAAAGAAAAACCAGGACTGATATTTTTCAGATCACTTTGTCCATGCTATAGAAGCTGAAATTGGATGGAGCAAAGATCAATAATGTATCCAGTTAATACACTAGCATATAAATGAAATGAATCATAAGAAATGAAATGACTTCTCCTGACAATCTTGAGATAAATGCTGTTCCATAATACCTCAGTCTTGTCAATTTGAATTTATGTTATAGGCAAACAGTTGCTGACGTGTGAACTCTATTGTGTAAATCTCCCAGGAAGCGGGTACTCGCTATTATTTGCAACATATGTTATTCTGGGGGCTCAGGCTTTGTTATCCATTTTCATTTAGTGGAGGCAAAGAGTTTTTCTCCCCTGGCCTTGTATGTTCCTCTGTTCCTGGCAAGGTCACATATTTGTCTGGTGCAAGAGTGGCTTGGAAAAAGGGATGATCCTAAAGGCAGAATGAGATAATGGAAAAGTGAAATTGTTGCTTCATTCTTGTCATTGCCTGGAGAAAATATGCTTCTCAGGCGTGATGACAACTGGTACTAGAGATGTGTTTCTTTTTGTGTTTTGAAGTTTCTCTACTCAGCCTGAAAGAACTTGCTGGTTTTGCATCCATCTGTCTTCAAACCAATGAAGATACTTTTTTGTTTTTAATTCTTGATTAAAATTTGGCCTTTCATCCTGAGAGTAAGTTGGGCATTTATCTACTAAATTTTAATTTCTGGGCCTAGCTTTTATAAAATAAAAACTAATTCAGGCTATTCTTCTGTATCCTACTGCAAGCCAAACTTTACATTTAGCAGTTGCAATAGAATTATGCTTTTGATCTAATAGGTTTTGTTCTTAAGAGCTGTGTTTCTTCATGTTCAAATCACATCTGTAGTAAAAAGAAAATTGTCACTTCTGAGAACAGATGTCTACCTGTGTTATCAGAGCAGGTATGGATAAGCAAGACCCTCATATCAATCAGTCTTACAGTGCTTATTTGCCTGCAGTCATTACATGGCTCCAGAAATGATACAGAATTCCTAAACTAGCCTGAAAGTGCTTCTGTCACTCTGAATAGACAGGGAATCTGGGGAGATTGCCTGATGTAGCCTTTGCAGCATGAGAATTTTCTCCTGTGTTACATATCGCATAACTTTTAGCTTGATATACTTCACAATTGTTGCTTGTAACTAGGACTCTTTAAAAATTTTGGAAAACTTGTGAAAAAGCATATTTTATATTTGTAGAGACTTATTAAAGGGTCCACCTCCATCTCCTGCCTAACTTCACTAGTGGCTGTTATTCTGGTATGTTTGACATACTGTACTATTGTGTTGGGCATCTCATACTGCCCTCGTTGTTGGCCAATGCCTTTGAGATTCAAACCTAAAATTGATGAGAAACTCCAGAACCTGCAGTCTGTCCTTTGATGTAAAGAGTCTCTGTAATTTTGACAAGAAGTTAATATCTAACAGGGTTAAATGTACTTCAATGTACTTGAAGAAAGAAAAGAATCTCGACTAGGCAGGAATGGCGAGAACTGAGAGAGTGAGTGCCATTTGTTTATGGGGTGCCTCAAGGGTATTTTTTCCTCAGACCATCATTTTTGTCTTCCTTTGCTCTCTCTTAAATGAGAATATTCTCAAAACATTCTCAAAAACTGAATTTCTTTTCTGTGAACAATTGCTACATGTGGCAGCTCTTTCCTAATGAAATTTCTAAATGCACTCTTGTTCTGCTAAAGCTCATTTGTTAATTCAGGTTGAAGTAAAGTCTGTTTTAATTATGGCGTCTTTTTCTACTCTGTAATCCTTGTTCAAACAAATGCTGAGCCCTGCAATTCCAAGAGTGAAAAATATGCATTATTGTTCAGATTCTTGGGCTTCTCTCGATGCAGGTGGTCAAGGTGATCCTTCCTCATGAAGTGTATTCATATCTACATGAATTCTGAAGAGCTGCAGGATCTTTGGGCAACATCTCAATTTTTTTCTGCTTTTCCCTCTCAGACTCTTTGTTCCTCTGTCCCTCGTTTCTCTGTCCTGCTTTCCTCTTGTGCCTACAGCTCTATCAGTTTCCTTGAACTTGTGTCATTTTCCTTCCTTTTGTGTCATATTCTTTCATATTACATGGAACAGCTTCCTAGTTAAAGCAAATCCAATTTCTCCTCTCAGTTCGGAGGAGATCCTCAACCAAGCTATTTGGGTTGTAACTGGGGTATATTTTATTGTCTACATGTAGCTTTGTAGAAAATGTCATGGTTGGTTTTTTTGTTTTGTGGTTTTTTTTTAAACTAAAGCCTTTCTTAGGCAGTGACAAAGTGTTTTGCTTCTGCTATGTCTAATGCTGTAATGCATAATATAACTTTCATAGGACAATCAGAATGATGTATTATCTGTTGGAATAACAGGACAGATGAAAGCAAAATCATGAGTTCTACAGGTCTGGTAATCTTGGAGAATCCTCCTTCAGAGATGACAGATTGATTTAATAAGGTTATATTAATTTATCATCAAATAATAAAAGTTCTAGGAGAGATAGTTTTACATTGTTTTTAAATAGTACGGCCAATTTCTTCTGATGTTGAACTCCTCACTTTCACTTTGTAAAACAGCTTTATTCCTGTGTCAAGTGAGTCTTGATTGTGCTATCATTGTTTAATGTATTTTGTACTTCAGTGTTTGTGTCCCAGACAAGTTCCTCATCCCTTTTCCTTCTAGCTTATCTGGGGCATGATTCAAAATCCTCAAAGAGACAGCCTCAGCCAAGTTCATTTTCATGATCTTGATTTGTAAAGCACACTAGCTTTGTGTTTTTTCATACACTACCAAATTTAAAAATGATAAACAGTTCTGCAAGCACCAACAATCTGTGGACTTGTTCCTCTGTCAGCATATTCAGAGGAAGCAATTGCATTCACAGAAAGAATGATAAAATTGACTGTATTATATAGACTATGAACAGCATTTTAATGGCCTTTTAGCATTCATCAAAAGCTCTTAGCTCTGCAGTTGCTTTTGTTTTGTCTTTTGTTTTTATTGCATTCATGCTATAAATCACTGCTTTTAAAATGGGTTTAGGAAGTACTGTTTTCTAAAGCTGTCAGCAATCAAACTGCAAAAGTTAACTTCTCTGGAATTAAGTTATATAAATTAGTCCTATTAATTACTAAACTGAGGCAGAGATTCGTACAAGTAAGATGAACTGTAGAATGATGGAATTAAATGTAGAAAACAAGAATAATCACAAGGCAAATACGGTAGATGCCATAAAAAACCAGTTGATCTTCATCTATAGAATATGCGTGAATTTCCTTAATTTCTCTGAAGCATTGAAAATAAGTAACTGTTTATACAACCACGCCATGTTTTTAGAGTAATTCTGGCTAATGCCATGTCTATGTCATGGAGCTGGGGACAAAGACAGAGAGAATAGTCTGTTGCCAATGCTTATAGGTAGATCTTGTAATACAATATTGCCTGTAAATGATGAGCTGTGTTTGTGAGAGTGTCCTTGGGATTCTAGGAATTGTGAATCAAAATTCTAATTTTTCATATAAATTTGGAGAAATTCTTTGTTTTTGTGGTGTGCAGGAATTTTTGGGAGCGATTATCACATAGGTGAGACCGGTAGCTGTTTGGAAAGATTGATGCATGTTCTGTGCTTCCCAGAAGTAGCTGGAATCAGGATCTAAATGAATGTACTTTTGCTTTTAGGGTGGCCAAATATTTCTCATGCAGATACTCCAGCCTGAAACTTGCAGTAATATTTTAGAATACTGGACTTGTGTTAGGCACAAGACAAGCATGCTAACTTCAGCAGATACCAGTTCTGCTCTGACTACACCTACCACAGACAGAGAAGTAGATGGATACACTTATATAAAAGTATTATTTAGAAAAATAATCACCTCACTGAGTGTTCTTGGGATTTGCCCATGTGTTCTTGACATCTATCGTGTATACTGTATTATGCATGGATCTTAGGGATTTATGATTATATTTCAAGTCACTAGAAAACTGCCAAACTGAAGGAGCTTTGAAGTTTTTTCTACTTCATGCTGCAAAACCCCCATGATTCCAAGAAGGAAGCATGTATCCAATTCCTGGCTATCTGTTTCTGAAAAACTGTTGAGGTGCCGTGCTGGATATTTGCTCTTGGAATTTAGACTTGTCAAGCTTGGTAAAATATCAAGATTTTTAATCTCTTATTTTGATGGACAGTGCTGCAGCTCCTGAGGCCACCAGGGCTGTGGCATGTTTTACACACTTTGAGGGTTTCCTATCAGATGGCTTGAGCCTTCCCCAGCTGTTAGTCACTTTGATGGTTCTATGTGTATGTCTCTTGGCACTAAAGCATCCAGAGGTGGAGAAATTCTCCTGAGATGATTCTGTAGCTGAGCTTCACTTTTTTTTGGAGGGGGGGGAGGGGAGCATGAATACTGTATATACCAGGCTGTGAGCCTGTCAGAGTGGAAGGAGTGAGAGTTATAGGTGAGGAGCTGCAAACATTTCCATTTAGACATCTGGCTTGTTGCCAACGGTGAGTGGAAATAAGTGTGAGTGCTGGAGGTGAGGGGGATATCATGTGTGAGATACTTTTACATCTGTTTATTAAAAGAGTTCCATTGTCAAATATTTTTGTCTCTCAAAATGAAAATTAACAACAGCTTCAAGATCGAAATGTTACGATACATTGATCTGTTTATGATAATACATCCTATGCCCTATATTCATACTTATTTATGTGTTGCTGGAGTTTTCTAAAGGTTTTTTGAATTACCTACTTGAAACATAATTTTTACTAATCTTCCTCTGTAATCTATCAGTATCATGCCAAATGAAGTCTTTGATTTGGATAAAGCTGCATCAGAATTTTGAACTTAGTTTCATGTGAAACTTAAAATTTTAACATCCCCCACTCCAGCCCGCCCAAATCCCCCTTGTTTGTACAGTAGCTCTCTGTTTTTTACATCATTTAGTATTAAATGGCTACAGATTTTGATATATTTTGCATTTGTTTGCTCTTAGAGAAAGTAAAGGGGAAGATTTTGTTACATAGTATTTCAGCATGATTCACCATGACATTTACAGATATGATTGGATATCACTGAGACAATCTGAAAGCCTGACCAGTTCTAATTATTCTTTGTCTCTTGTGGGAGCAGTGAGCATAGTATATAATTCTGGGGAATTACTATATAATTTTCTGGGACTGAAAATTAAGTGAATCTTGCAGAAAATAGCAGAAAGGTCTTGAAATCCTTGGAATATTAAAGTCAGTGGGGGCTTAATGAGAGATTTTAAAGCCTCAAAGTGCACTGTGCAGCGCTGGACGGTTCAGAGGGAAGCTGTCCAGCTGAGTGCTCTGCTTACTCAGCAAAAGCTATTGTATTGAAGCAGAAGTGGGGAAAGCCTTAGCTTCCCTGGCATGTTCTTCAGATCTCTGTGCATCTTTGGTTATTTCTCAATTTACAGAATATCTGGAATAATGCAGTATTGCATAATAACCTGTTACTTAGAAAGGTTTTTTGTATGACTGGTCACTTCAGAAGTTTTTCTTCATCTTCAGAGGATATGTTTTGAAGCTCTGAAAGGCATAAGTCAGCTAATAGGATTTTCACCCCTGCTTTAAGGAACTGATAGGACTAGCCTTGGTGGAAGCAGTTTTTAGACACAATTGCCCTTCCTTAAGGGAATCTTCTTACAGTTTAAGGCAGAAACTTCTTTCCCCAACCTGCAAATAATAGTTTCAAGGCAGAGAATCTTATGGTACTAAATATTCAGAGATCTGAGGTCTAATCTACTAATTTTCTCCCTGTAATTTGTATCCATGTCGTTTCATCCCATGAGAAGAAATTGCAGAAAATGTAAATTCAAGCCTCTTGTGTATCTGTATTTTTTGTATGAGTGCATAGATGGAAAAGGGTGCTGAGATTTGCACTGGAAATGAAATTTCAAGTAAAAAAATCAGTTGTCATTGGAAGATGCTGCTTTGAAAATTTGATCTGATAGCTCATGAAGGTTTTTGCTTGTTAAATAGTATGCATGTAGACTGTGGGAATAGTATATTTTTCTGAGTTTGAGAATCACTTGTAAACTGATTATGGATCATGGAATGAATTTAGAAGCTGATTGTATTTTGAGCATTTTAGACAAGACTTTCACAGCAGCACAGAAAGTGATCTTTCACTATTGCTCTGTCAGTTGTTTATTTTATTTCTCTGTTTTTCAGTATCCCCAGAAGATGGGCCAGCTATGGTTCTATATATTTTATCAGTCTCAGCTTTCCACAGAGAAGTTCTCCTTTGCCTGATTGTCAATTGACTTTTCTCTGTCTAGGTATAATCTTGGTTTTACGAGTTCCTGCAAAACTGGCAGTAAGTTTTCTATCGTTAAAATTGTTAAAATGTCTTAATGTCTTTTGCTATGTGGAGAATTGTGGAGAATTGTGGAGAATCCAATATTATAGGAAAGAATTTGAGATTTGAGTGACGTATAAGAGTATTTTGAAAATTTCCAAAAGAAAAGAGGATTAACTCCATCTTAATAGAATTATTGTTTATAACACATTTTGAAAATTATTCTCTTTTCTCTCTGGAGATATTTTATACTTCTCAAAAATATATCATTGACAAATTGCTTGTTTTGTGAAACTTTGGCTTTGATATAACTGCCTTTCTTGACAAAGACACTTTCAAAGTTTTGCCATTTATCTCAGTTATGTGCTATGTGTAGTACTGGTATCTCAGTACTTATGTGCTGACTTTCCTAGCAATGTCTTGGGTTAGGCAAAGTCACCTAAAAATGCTTCTAATTCTGGTGAAGTCTTGGAATTTTCTGAAGGGTTTTCCCCCCCTTTTAAGCTTATATTAACTTTATCTGGTAATTTAAATTTAACACAGCTTGAGTAACATTTCATACCTCTGAACTGGTTTATATTGCTTTCATTCACTGGACAGTTGTTGGCTGTACCATGGCTAACTCCCAGACCAGACTGAACTGGAAGTGCTGAGTTTTCATGTTTGAAGCACTCTCACTGTTTTATCAACTGCACTGTAGTACATTCAAGAATAACTTTTAAACATCTTGTAAGCTTCAGAAATTGTATCCTTTCCTGTATCTTAGTAACTTGTTAAAGATGGGAAATGGTGGCCATACGTCACTTCTCTGCCTAGGAGAGAACAGTATCTGCAGTGGCTAAAACAATAGCGTACGCAGTACAAAATATGAGTTGGAGTGCATACATTGCCTTCTTGTTTTGCATATGTTGTGATATCTAAAGTACCAAGCACTAATTATTATTGATGGCAGTGTGCCAACGGCTGGATGTCAGTTCTTGTGTTCAAGGTATGCTGTGTAGTTCACTTTCTGTCTAAATTCTTGAGGCCTCCTCCTGTATTTGAGAGCTCTTGTATAAGACACGAGTAATAATCCTACAAGAATAATTAGAATATGCCTAAGCTGCAAAGACTGTGTTTCATAATTGTTTGGACTCCAGTGTTTGCTTCCAATTATAAAGCATAGAATGAGAAGGCTCAGTTTTTAGACTTATGAAATCAGAGTAATTTAACATTGAGTTCTCTCATCCCCAACTTCAGGGAAGCAATGTGCTTTGGTGAACAGAAAATAACTCATTTTTTTAGGTAGTCTTTGAAACAGGTTAACATAGGCTTTAGATGCACAAAAAAGAGCTTCCTCCCTAACACCTTATTTTTTTTTCTTTTTTATTTTTGTAAATTTTTTTTAATTTCAGAGGTAGAACTTGCAGAAAAATAGTAAATATACAATAAAAGAATGTTTTACCCTCCTTTGCATCCAGATCACGCTTTTCCTCATGTCATCTGAAGATGCAGCTGTTCTTTCACATAGTTGATTCATGTCATCCACAATTAAAATGTCCTTGCTATTTAAAAAATGCTTCTCAGCATGTCTAAAAAGGTTGTCAAAACAATGGCTTGTTCACAGCGAGAGAAAGGCTCTTGATGCTTTATAGAAGACTTGACTAGAAAAATCTGGTTTTATCTCATTTCATATGAAGTCATATATTTTCTTGTAACTTGATGGTTAGTTTAAAACCAGACCTTCCTGATGTGGAGCCAGAGATGGTAAGCTGGACTGTATTTGTGACTACTGGGTTATACAACTTATTTACAAGTGCGTTCATACTGATCTCATTCAACATTACCATTTCTATCAAACTGCATTTTTTTTCACCAAATGCATTACTTCACTTGTTATAGGTACTATATGATATGCAGTCCAAACTTTCTAAGCTCCAGATGTTTGATTATTGATAAAGAAAGTTGTATTTTTTCTGATCTTACTGAGTCCTTTGAGGAAAACAGCACCATGAGGCCTATTCTTGGTTACTTGGTGATGTTTGGGCATTTCTAAAATATTGGAAAAAAAAAAAAAGCTTCATTCAAGTTGATGAGAAGATTGAGTTGTCACAACTCTTAACATCATAATAAAGTTTTAGTAACATAATTTAGAACTTCTTGCTGCCTTCTGGAGTCCCCTATCTCAAATGGGACACACAAGTATTCTGTATAATGTTTGGGGAGGGTTCTCCTTCTTATGAATATGGAGTCCTGGTGTAGAAACTTCTGACTAAATGACTAGCAGCTGTATTTCTGTCCTTGGTACTTATTAGGATGCTTACCTTGTAGGGCTGCCTAGATCCAGATTGTGGCAGAGTTTTTTGGCTGTAGTTCAGAACACATGCCTCTCTATGTGAAGCTGCCTGGCAAGAAGTGATTAGACTACTTTGTGGAATGTGGGAGGACAGAATCCCTTTCCTTTTCTCAGTGAAAGTTCCTGACTCTGAAGTTACAGATGTTTTGTGATCTGGGGTGGTTTGATTTTTTTTTTTTTGTTTTGTTGTCAGTTTGAAGCTGTTCCTCTCTAAATAGTAAAATTTGTTGGGCACAGACTGGATGTCTGTTATTGTTTGTGGGTGAAGGGTTATACAGATCCTTGTTGGTGAAACACAAGCATACACTGGAGCAGGAACTGGAATCCAGCTTGTTGACCTAATGAGTAGGACTGGGTTATGTACTTCTAGGCTTAGCCTTGTAGAAGCTGTTATTTCCTTCTAAACTGAAACATCTTCGACTGAAGAGTTTTGCATTTTGTAGCAATTGGTGGGTAAGAAAGATCCCTGCAAGCTGTACTTTTGTAGCAGTTGAATAGTTAGACCACCTGCCAGCTGTACTTCAAATGAAGAATTACATGGATTTTTTTGTTTGAACTGTTTCAAAGCATAATTCACAATTAAAGATTGTGAATTTCAAATAGGGATGGCCACTTTTTTTTAGTAATGTGAAAACACGATGCCTGAGTTGCACTCCTAAGTGGGTTTAGGGTAAAGGCATATATTTTGCTTTTTCAATGGTCTAGTGTGTGTGTGTGGAGATTAGTTTATCCTCCCTATATATTTGTAATTGCCACCTGTGTTATTAAGGGACAAACAGAAAAACCCCTTGGGGCTTATGTGATTTATTGTAGTTTCAAGATGCTTAAAAATTGAGTACCACAATAGTAAGCATTGCTATGTCTAGGCCTTTGAAAAGACCAAAGTATCTAAATTCAATGAATATTTGATCTGGTGCACCTGTGCCTCTTGAGCCTGAAGATTTTCTACTTCTAAAAGGCTAAACCATTCATCCCTCTCCCATTATCTGTTCTGTGCACAAATGTGCTCAGTGTGATTGTCATTGTATTCCTTGGAGATGGCTGCAAGTCAGTGTGGCAAAGGGTTTACGACATTGATGTAAGTTTTACATGAGGACTTTGAACAGTTGAGTGCTCTTGCTACTCTTTGAATCCCAGTGACTCTACCATTTTCATGTTACACATGGATGGAAGTTTATTGCTACAAACACTGCTAAATGGTCACTATCTTTCCCCTTTCCTTCTCTATCTTCTACTTGCTGATAAATACGTGACATACATGTAGCTTGACCATCTTTTGAGGCAAGTATCATGGTGGTAAAATCCCTATGCAAATGAAACTGATATGAATTGTCTTAAGATGGATGACACATTTAACCCAGAATACGTTCTGAATAATATCTCTAATACCTTTGGAAGAATATGCTATAGACATATAGACTGCTATTTTTTCACCTCATTTGAAGCCAAGATGCTCATAGTCTCGTTATGTTAGATATCTAAATTGGTCACTTGTGATAAGTTACACTAACTTGTAGTGTGCAATAACAAAAAAAACTTTGTCATGCATGAGGCATAGTACAGGTGGCTGCAGTCAAAAGGAATTTGCACTGTTGAGTTATAAATGTAGTATTGTCATGAAAACAATGGCGATGTTTCTCATCGTTCATAGTAGTGCTTTGTATAACATATAAAATAAACCAGCCTGAATTTAGTCAGACTTCTCACCATATTCTAGGGTGGCAGTTTCCTGGTCTCCTGTGCTTCATATCTGTCACAAGATTAAGGAAGAAATGAAGAATCACAGGAGGAACATAAAATCAATGTCTAGCAGGACAATTAGCAATCTATTCAGAGCTCATCACTGTACAAATTAAGATCGATTGCATTTTGCTACTGTCTTTAATTTAATGAGGGTAGCAGCTGCTCAGCTACTTATAGGAGTCACAATATTACAACACTATGCAGAGGGGCTTTGTTTATTTTTATCAGCACAGAAGGCAGTATATTCAGCAAGTAGTATTTTGGGGGAAAACCTGTCTCTTATTAGAGACTCTCCAATTACTCCCCTAGCTCCATATGACTTCCTCCCTTATGTCTTCACTAGTCTTCATTATTCAAAAACTCATTTTACTATTACATTATAAGAAAATATTTTTCCACAGATAATGGAATTAAAGAGAAGTCAGGGGCAAGTCAATAAACCATTATGGGAATTACAAACATAATAGTTTCACAAAAAGAATACCTGGCCTGCTCAGAACTACAGTTGTGTTGTTTTTTGTGAGGAGAATAATGATTTAGCAATTATCTTGGGTTTGGTTTCAGAGGACAATATTGTAACATTTCTAGTTGATTTTTAAGTCCTTCAAAAGAGGTTCACTTTGGTCAGACTGAGTCTAAAGTGTCCAGACTTTGTTTATTCTAAATTGCTAGTTCCTTCTGATAATGGGTTAATGTGCTTAAATGAAAATTTTGTTTTGAATTGACTTGCGTGGAAAGACACTCTCTCTATATACAGAGGGATGTGAACATTTGTAAATTTTCCACAAGTGAGTTTTTAAAACTTAAGAATCAGAGGCTCATGTAGCTTGTGCTGAGATTCCTAACTTTGATGTAAAGACATATCTGTATTACCAGGGGACTAAAGCTAACATACTATAACTGGGAGAATAACTTGGTTTTAAGGTTCTGATGAGGAAACTTTTCTCCCCAGTTTCCATGCCAAATGTTTCTCAATGCGTATATTATATATATTAAAATATTCTCTCTCTCTATATATATACTTAAAAAGCTAAGGGTTAAGGAAGCATGCAACTTTCAAAATGCTAGAATGTTCTTATAAATGTTTTTATAGTATGGAAAAAAATCGATGTAACTGACAAATTTGCAAAGCATTTTATATTCCAGTACATGTTTTCCTAAAAGCTTGGGTAATTTTTTTTTTCACATTGTCTAATGTAAAGCCCTAGTCTTTAATGTATATATAGTACCAAGATAAAATAGATATATTTCTATACTGTGAAAGAAAAGCCTGAACCCCTGTGCTCTGCCACAGGTATTGTTTCTGCTTTGGAAAGATTATGGTGTGCTATCTGTGTTCACTGTTGTGAATGCTTTCTTATCTCAAAGGAAGGCAGTTGTGGGGAAGGGCTGAAGCAGAGGGCCTGGGGTCTAGGCTATGGTTTGCATGGCCCAGAGAAGCCCAGATGCACTGTCTTGGGCAGATGGTTTGAGGCTGAGAGTTTTGTTGTTTTCTGCTTTTTTTGTACTTCTGTTGAAGTAAAAACCCACAAAAGAAGGCAAATTATCAATTCAGCTTGGGGTTGTTAAAGACAGAGCTTCCTCTGAGGCCTAGAATCTGTTTCTGTGTAGACCATAGGCAAAGTCCAACCTGGAGGGCTAGGTTTGTTGACTACCATGCTTCTCAGCCCTGCTTCACCTGTCTCTCACTTTGGGGATGAGGCTGATTAATGCTTTGCTTCTCATCTGCGTGCTCACATTTCTTTCCTGTGAAAGCCAGAGGGCAGGAGCCATGTGTGAGCTAGAGTCCAAGTGCAGAGAAACACTTGGAGGCTCTAATTGTGGGCTCTACTCAGAAGGAAGTGAGCAGTGGGTCAGAAGATCCCTGTATGTGTAAAAATTTTTTATTCCATATGTAGGATCTCCACCATTGTGGATGAGACTATGTTTTGGTTGAAAGCAAGATAGCTAATTTAACATAGAGGTAAAATACCTTGGTGTCTGTGGTCAGAGAAAGAAATTGCTTCAATATTAAGTGACAAAATGCATACCTAACTGGAACACAATAGGAAACAAACTCGAAACTTGAGTGTTGAATACAGTTCCACTTCTCTTCAAGCAAGTAGCCGGTTTGATCATTTGTTTAACTGTAGCTTTTTAAGTGGAAGATGGAAAATAGCACAGAATGTCTGGCCCCTGAGGTGCCTTCAATCTCTTCTTGAAAATAAGGCTGTTCTGTTCTGTACCATCGTATGGACCATAATAGCACTTATATTCAGACAATACTTTGTAGCTAATCACACTATCAAGTGAACTTCTTCTGTCTCTGAAATTAAAATATCAGCATACTCCAAGCCTGTTTCTCCTACTTGAATTGCAAGTGTTAGTTTGATTCTTTAATCTGTCCTTTCTCTTTGAAAATATTTGGATTTTAAAATGCAGCTTTAAGTTGTGGCACTGAACCTCCTGAAAATTATCATCAGACTTGAGACATATCCTGACATTTCTCAGGGCAAGTAGTTTACAAAATATAGGGCAGAGCTACCTTGTCTTGTAACAGGAAAAAAGTGTATAATAAGTTTTGAATTGGTGTCATTTTATTCACATGTATAATACATTCAGTTCTGTTTATATACTTCATATTATGATTGTACCTACTTTAACAGGAAAGGACTTCATGCATAGATTTTGCAAGTCCTACAGTTTCCTTCTGATTTTTTTGAACTCTCCAAAAATAGCAATGTCATGTATAAAATGTATTTGTTGATTGACCTAAATAATAATGATCTTACACATGGTTTTCTCTTAAATATTTTTGATGATATGCAGGAATCTGTATGTTATCCCTTGTTAATTTTGGTTGTAAGAGGAAAAAAATCATTAAAAGCAGTGAGCTTTGCACTATAATGCTGAAGTTAATTGGAGGTTTGTAGTTTATAGCAAAGGGCTTGCAGGATCAGTAGTCACCTGAACCTGTACATACTTTTAGTCGTAAACTTTTAAATAAAATCATAATTTCAAATAGAAACATATTGACTATATGTAGAAACCTCCAGCTCTGCTGGAGTAGAGCCTTTGTGCCTATTCATTTTGCTAGATAAACATTATAGAATGGTTTGGGTTGGAAGGAACCTTCAAGACCATCTAGTTCTGGGGGTGCCATGGGCAGAGACACCTTCCACTAGACCAGCTTGTTTAAAGCTCTGTCTGACACATCCAGGGATAGGGTCTCCACAACTTCTCTGAGCAACCTGTTCCAGTGCCTCATCACCCTCACAGTCAAGAATTTCTTCCTGTTATCTAGTCTAAACCTACTCTCTGCCAGTTTAAAGCCATTAAAGCCATTTACATGCCCTTGTAAAAAGTCCCTCTTCAGCTCTCCACTAGGCACCCTTTAGGTACTGGAAGGCTGCTAAAATGTCTCCCTGGAGGCTTCTCCTGGCCAAACAACCCTGACTCTTTGTCTTCATATGAGAGGTGCTCCAGCCCTCTAATCATCTTTGTGGCCCTTCTCTGGACTTGCTTCAACAGGTCGACGTCCTTCTTACTTTGTGGGCTCCAGAGCTGGATGCAGCACTCAGGTGGGGACTCATGGGAGCAGAGTAGAGGGGGAGGATCCCCTCCCTCGAGCTGCTGGCCACCCTGCTTTTGATGCAGGCCAGGATACAGTTGGCTTTCTGGGCTGCAGGTGTGCACTGCCATTTCATGTCAAGTTTCTTCTCCCAGGGCTGTTCTCAATCCATTCTCCACCCAGCCCATACTTGTGCTTGGGATTGCCCTGACCCAGGTGCAGGACCTTGCACTTGGCCTTGTTGAACTTCATGAGTTTTTCATGGCCCCACCTCTCAAGCCTGTCCAGGCCCCTCTGGATGCCATCCCTTCCCTCCTGCATGTCAACTGCATCACACAGCTTGGTGTCGTTTGCCAGTTTGCTAGAGGTGCACTTGATCCCACTGTCCATGTCACCAACAAAGATGTTCAAATGGTACCTGTCTCAATACTGACCCCTGAGGACACCGCTTGTCACTGGTCACTTCTTGGGCATTGAGCCATTGACTGCAACTCTTTTTGTGTGACCATCCAGTCAATTTCTTATCCATTGAGTGGTCCATTTGTCAAATCCACATCCTTCCAGTTTAGAGACGTCCTCATACCCTGTCATCTTGTATCAGAGTAATAATAGCATTGCACAGAAGTCTTGCATTCTGGCCAGTAAAATTCACCAGGGATTGTCTATAATTTTTAAACAATTATATAAAGGACAAATTTTACTAAAAAAGCAGCTGTTAAAGCACTTTTTCTTGAGTGGCAAGAATGAGGACACTAGCTTCAGGCATCCTCTGTGCCATTCTCTGAAGCCTGCTTAGCTGTACAATGTGTACTTTCCAGGAGCTGTGAAAAAAATATCTCTTTCAAAGAACTTCTAACCTAGTGCCCTAAACCTGCATTGGAATTCAAGGAGTAGAAGGCTGCAGAGTTGTTTCTTATTACTTTGGTATTTGTCTGTGCAGATGCCTATATAGGTCAGGCTTTCCAAACTGATCACAGTATAAGGCAGGGAAGTGGGAAATGGAAGAAATATGGCTGCATTTAAATGTAATTATTTTTTTTTTTTTTAACTCCTTAAGGGGCCTTGTGACTTTTCCTTCCCAGTTTTTTCCAGTAGACAGAAACTGGATGATTTCATCTTGCAGTTGCCCCTGAAGGTGTAATGGTTCAAAATTAAGTAAATGGATGTAAAATTTTTGACGAAATCCACCTCATTGTGTGAAGACAGGGGACCTGAGCCTATACTTAGGGGTATGTTTATATATAGTTCTTAGTAATGCTGGTGCTCCATGAAGGACCTACCTGTTTTAGGTGACCATGTGAAGGTTTTGTGGTTTAGATCAGCTTTACCAAGCAGCTGACATTTGTTATTCCTCAGAGTGACTACTCAGGAAGGGCTAAGTTGTATGCTTTAAACCACAAATCCATCATGTGACTTCTTGTCAAAGACCAGCAGCAAAAATGGCTTCTCATTTCACTTTATTTCTTGACATTAAGGAGTTTCAGTAGTTAAGTGTTAGTGAAAACTGCAGTTTATTTCCAGTTAAAAGAAATGAGAGCTGTGATCACAATGAAAAGAAATAGTTGAACAAATTAAGCAAAGTTCTTAAAACAAGAATTGCAATTGGCTGACATTTCAGTGGGGCATGTATTTGGTTCTTCATTTTGGATTTGTTACTATTTTCCTGACTTTGGGTGAATGAGGAAAAAGAAAATTATATAACATACCATTTGCATTATTTACTCATCTGGTTGGGAAGAAATTTTAACCAAAAAAGATGTCATCAGTGACAGAACTTTGGGGAATGTACTTTTGTTACTGTTCAATAACATTACTTACTCATGGAAGTAAGTCCCACTCTGCGGATGAATCTTTCTTGCAATGAAGTTGGGTAAAAGAGCTGTGCTTTTAAAAATATAAATTAGTTAATTAGATGACATTAAAAGTGCTATTCCTGTTATGACTATGATTTCAGTGATGACACTGTGGCATTAGTGAGTCCCTAGGCAGTTTTGAGTAATGCTGTTAACACATATGTTGACTGAAACTTTGACTATGATGTGAAAAGTAGTGTAACATATATGGTGAAGCTGTGTATATCCATTATTTGATTTACAGCTTATCTCCCATATATTGGTAGCTTTGGCTTTGGAAGGAAAAGTCTGTTTGGTAAGGAGTGGGAAAGAACCTCAGTTTCCCTATACAACCTTGGAAAACTGCTTTTAAGCTGTTGTGAAACAGCATAAATCTTTATGCTTAATGTAAAATTATATGTGAATGTTACTTAGTTTTCAGATACCTGACATTCAAGGTAGATTGTAAAGCTTGTCTGTTATGTTTCAATAAACCTTCTGACCTGCTGCTCTCCAACCATTAGATTTACCCAAGGGCATGCTTGCTACTGCTATTCTTCTGTTTCTCTTACATGAGCAAATTCGCACAATGTATGAATAACCTCAGTCAAGCAGAAATAAAGATAGAGACCTGCTTTGCTCTTCACTTTCTTCCCTGGGGCAAATGAGATACCAAGATCCTCACCATAATTTTTATATACCTGTAAGGAGAATGCATAAATAAATCCTGCTGGAAGGAGAACAATTCAAGCATGATAAACCACAGAAAACCAAACGATTCTCTTCCAGTGACACCTGTTTCCTCCCCCCATTTTCATTTCTGAAGTAGTTAAATGATGAAAGGACTATGTTCTCCCCCTTCCAATATCACATTAATATTGGGGAAGACAGTGCCTGTGTCACCAAAGCCTTTTGGTGTTCTTTGTAAAACAACTATGAAGAATGAACCCATCAGGAAAGAAAGTAACACACCTTTTCTGATGGACTGTGCTTTACAATGGTTTATTATAGGAGCTTTTGAGGAAAGTGTCTTTGCCAGCAATAATTAATTTTGTTTTGTGGTTCTTATAATGCAGGTCATAAGGAAAAAGGCATGGATTTCCTAAGAAGTTTTTGATCTGAGACTTAAAGCATCTGACTTAATAGTTCTTGTAACATCTATCAACTATGAGTAGAGACTCATTTTTGGGCCAAATATGTTATCTTTTCACAAGTTTTGTAGACCACTTCTGTAGACATTGGATCATATTCATATCCATTTTTCCTGAAGTTTACTGAATTACTTCACTGAAGTGCTGTGACAGTAAGTCTCATAAATTTACTTCTCAGTAAATAAAAATACAGTTCTTTTTATATGTCTACTATACATCACAATATTTTCACTAATTGAGTTTGTACAACACCATAACTGGCCACTCATTAGACAGGGAGGGATGAGGGGCAATAGGCTTCCCAGTATTTTCTATCTGTTGTTGTAGAGTCATTTTTTGACATCAATGTGGAGCTTAATGGTTTTGAATTAGACATATCTTTTCAGGCTGAAGTTTCCTTCCCCTTTAGTAAGCCAAAATGTTGAATAGTTATGCCTTTAAAACTTTTAAAAGTTTTTAAAAATTTTTTTTGTTTTGTTAAAATTAGTTTCTAAAATACCTATATTCCATAGAACTTCATAGGTAATCTTTGCATGTAACTGAAATGTATACTAAGGTAATACATGTTAATTACACAAAATTCTACCCTAACATGATTTTGGTGTCTATTTTGTAAGCCTACAGAGCTGGAAGTACCATGATACCTACTTGATATGTGCATGAGGACTGATAAGATTAAACTAGAAAACCGTGTAACACCAGGGAATTGTCTTGATTTCAGAGGCTTACTTCTCAGTACCTGAAATGTGAGTGAATTCCAATACTTCTGTATTGGATAGCATATATATTGGATATGGATATTAATATACATGTCAGTGTATATTAAGGTAGCTACATGCCAAAACATACATTGGCTTTAAAATGTTGGTTTTGAGGAAACAGTCGCCAACCAGAGTTGAGTTGAACAGCAGTGTCATATATTGAATTGTTTTTGCCTTATAAATTGCTCAGTTTTTTAGGTATCTGACCACTTAGAGTAACATTTGTTGTGAGTGGAAAAAAACCCCACCAAAATATTTTGTATGTAGATTAGTGAAGACAGGCATTTAAGGGGGCTGCTTTGGGTAAGTCATTTTTAAAGCCTTAACTCTTTAATAAGGCAGTTGGGGTATTTTTTTTGAAAAAGGAGGCATACTTCAATATTGATTACAGGTTATCCCTTATTTTTCTGTTCATTATTAGCAGTCACTTTGAGTGATGCCGGACACAAATTGAAAGACATTCCTCTGAAGAGTTTCTGTGTAACCAGGATGTTTTTGGAAGCTTTACTCTATATCATTACCTTGACATTGTACATATCAGGGGTGACAAGTCTAGGATGCTGTTTGAACAAATAATCTTATTAGACAATGAACTTGTATCTTTTTCAAGAGCTGCCTTTTCCCCAAAAAGATTTCAGTGTACCCTTGCCTAAGAATTATGAGGGTTCCGAGGGTTGCAGTTGGGATAAAGTCTATGACGTTAGAAGGATCTATCTATGAACACCAAGTGCAGTATCTGCTACCTGTGTTTGGCTTGTGACATACCCAGTACAACTAATGATGTCCATCATTAGGGATACAAGTACCAAGAGTGGTGCAAGTCCTCCACTACATTTGGAATCCAACTCATGCGGAAATTCACATGGAGACATCAAAAGCCTAGAAGAGGTGCAATAATATGGCCCTGCTTGTCTTGTTGATGGGCTCCTTGCAGTCAGTGCTTATGGCTTGCATTGTGTCTAAATTTTTTTTTTTCTGCTCATTCCTGATTTGCAAACCTTTGTTGCTGCTAGTAAATGATTTAACACATATGCATTGATTTGTTCTGCAGGTGGACATATATGTGTGCTGTTGTTCCACCTATCAGTGCCAATGTCTGTGTCCATTGGTTATAGATCAGGGGTAGAAGCAGCAGCTGTGTATGTGCATGTAAAGGTAGTAGGCATGAACAGCAACTGAGGTAGTTGGATGCATATGAAAGGAAAGGTAAGAAGACAGTAGAATAGACCATGGCTCGGTTGCCTTTGACCCATCAGCTGTTGCTTGTCCCTTCAAATATAAGCAGAGTTATCCAGGGGCCTAGGAGAAATAGTTGTATTAGCCAGTCTGTATCCCTGCCAAAGTTGAAATGCTCACTGCAGCACACTTTTGAAACTTTTATCTGTGGTAGTCTGAAGCTGTTTCACAGTATAATTATTTCACTGAGGAAAGATCTCCATAAGGAACTTCTTACAAAAATTTCTCTCTTCTGGTCTTCATAATTTTACTTTTCATTCTTGTGTGTAACACTAGATAGATCTCCTCCTTAGAAGTTCCATCTATCCAATATTCACGGATGCTGATGCTCGCTCTTCACTGTTAGTTAGCAAAATTCCATGTGTTTAACTCTTAATCTTACCCTATAAATCAGTTTCTCATTCTTATAATTCATGTTACTCTTTGCAGCCTAGTGGTGAATATTACCAGAGCTGCACACAGCCTTTCAAGTGGGATCACAGCTAATAGAAGTAATGGTGATTGTTTTTCTGCAGTGTGATTTCACCTTCTGTGATCACCAGGAAGGCTTTATAAACCACCACTGGTACATCCTCAGGTGTTTCTTCCATCTTTGTGTGGTTGGATTATTTGGGTTTGTTTCTATTTCACTTAAGTTTAACCCCTTGCATCTCAGCAAGATGCATAAGTAATTTTGCTAATAGTGATCCCTGGCCTCCAGCTCTAAGGTGGCACATTGTTCCTTACAGCAAAAAGAACTAGCAATTTTAATGTTAAAAATAGCATTAAATACCCTCAAAACCAAAGTATTCTGCATCTAGTTTAAAGAGAGTATGCTATTGTTACTGGCTGAGAAAACTTTCCTGTAGATTCTGCACTTTATGAATGAAAAATACTAGATTATCGTTTGTTGATTTTATTATAGTAATGAATTGGAGTGATTTATAGTTAGAGGAAACTCAGGCTTTCAGTGTGCTGTCTTTAACTCTGCTTCTTCTCTTTATTTTAAATGGGTCATTTTCCTCCTTTGAAGCTTATTATTAAAATGTTTTTAATCTTGGTTTCCATAATGGACCTGTTTATTATCAATGTATATCTAAAAATGTGAAGAAATAAGCAATATGGTTTTTTGGGGTTTTTTTGCTGTTATTTGTATGCCAAAGATGACAGCCACTTGAGTAGTAATTTTAATGTGTTCCAGGTGTTCAAAGCTGTTGTGGCTGTGATAATTTTACATGGCATTATGCTGATGCAACCATCCTTGTATCATTCCCTCTTTTGGTTTGTAGAAATACTGGTATTTGCAGATATAAATCTTAAAAGCAGTCATTCCTGCTTGAGTAGCATTTCAGAACAAGTAAATAATTACTCCAATGCATTGTCAATTTGCTTAGTGTGTATTTTGCAGCTCATTGTGCTTTTAACCTTGCCATTGCAATGGATAGAACTCCAGGCCATATTCACAGCTCCTCTGTTATGAAATAAGTCAGTTAAGATACATCTTCCTCGTTGCGTTCTTCCTTTCACTTGTAATGCTCAACAGATTTCCTATAATTTAAAATATTTACTCTTTTTCTTTGATATCACCCTTCAGTGCACAGAAACTTGTCTTGGTAGTAATTTTTTACCTTTCTGTAGGTGGTTTGGTATGTTTGTCAGTAATCCCCAGATTTTAACAAGAGCAAGGAATAAAACATCAGGGGCAAATAGTGAGCCTGAGAACTTGGTTTTGGTCTGAAAAGGTAAAAATCTCTACTGAAAAGTGGGGTGCATAGAATGGTTATTTGCTCAAAGAAGAATGAGTGAGAACTGAAAAGAGAAGAATGAGTGAGAATGAATGAGGATAAGATGGATTACTGTTGGAATAAAATGCATGTCTTTCTGCAGACCTTGTTTTCAGGAAGGAAAGCTATTCCTTTTCAGAAATGTCATAAATTGTGTGCATTAGCAAAGATAGCATGCCACTAAGAAAAGATAAAATACTCAAAGAAAAGCCATAGTGATGTAGGATGCAGAGTGCTGCTACTTTATTAATAATGCTCTAGAAATTGTTGGAACTGTCACACTACAGTTGTTTAGTGTTGGGAAGAACTCTTGGAGAGAATTATTTAATGGAGCAAGGAGACTGGTTTTTTGCTTAGTATTCAAGCCTTACAGATACATGTAGTGAGATGCCATTTAGTGAGAAATTTAATGAGAAACTACTTTCTAGTGTAAACCACTTTGTAACTACAAGAATGGTGTATAGAAATATACCAGTTTTGGTATCTAGACCATATCAAATAGGCATGGTGCCTTGGGGAACTTAATTTCTCATCCAGTATGCAGTCTTTTTTGAAACTCCACACCAGTGACTCTGAATGACGCAATTTGCTGCTCTGCCTTCAGTAGTTTAAACTGAAGCACTTGAGACTGACCTTGGAGAGTGATTGTCTTGTCGTCTGATGAGTGGGATTGTTGAAGATTCCTTTCAATAACAAGAGGGAAGAGGTGATAGGCAGGGGATTCTCAGTCTTACAGGATTCTGTGCCTGCCCTTTGTGTAAAGCTTTGACCTTCCAGACATGCATGTAAAGGGTGGGGGGTGTGTTTCGTTGTTGTTTTTCGGATGGCCAAGCCTTAGCTCACACATTTATTCCACAGCAGGAATATGCATGGAGATGTTTTTGGGAGTGCTGCTTCAGTCAGTTCCTTTGAACTGGTAAAGTTCTCAGTTCTGGTTCTTCACTTTGCTGCAGCTCATGGATACAATTGTGAAGAAATTCCCGATCATCTGTATGTTGAAATAGACTGGTGCAAGTGGCATATATCAAAGTTTTGACACCTAATCTCTAGTAAGTCTTTATCTTCAAAGTGCACAAATGGTGGAGACAAAAGCTGTGTGTTTGTCTTAGTGGACTGTTACTGTGTTATTACAAGTCTTGGCTGCAGATCATGTGTGTGCTTGAGATTTTGAGTATTGATGTGTCCAATTTTTACATGGGGAAAGCACCTGAGCTACAGCAGTGTTTGCATTGTTTTGGTTGAAATAAAAAAAAAAAAGAGAGTTTTACCCATTTAGACAAGACTGAAGACTTTGACCCAAGTAGTTAAAGTTTGTGCAAAGCTACAAGCAACTGAAAAAAAAAACCTCATATGGTGGAGGTAAAGGAAGATCTTAAATAGTCTTCAGAAGTCTGTTCTGTATGTGAACACAAACTTCAAGCAATAATCAAGGATGTTATTACCTTGGAAGCTGGCAGAGGTTTACCAGAAGCTCAGAGCTTGACGTGATTGTGCATTGCTGGTACCTTTCTCTTATAAGATGCTCACAAAAATGCTGATAAGCAGTGCTGATGATGAGGGAGGATGGAAGAAGTTTTGTGTAGGGGTGTACAGACTGGGATCTAAACTTTGTCTTTGTGTTCTTATTTAAAAAAAACAACCCAAACTGCAAGGGGAATAGCTTACTCTGTGTAAATATCAAAGGAGCTGGGACAATCCCTTTGCTGACAGTTGCTGAATTTGAAAGTTATCAACTGTTGACTGTACAACAATGCCTAAATATTGCATCTGTTTTTTCTTTCAAGACGTTGAGCCTCTGTAGGAAAATCTTGATTCTTAAGTAGTGTGTGATGAAGATGAGTAGGAGTTCATCTGGCTGTCTAAATGTGGAAAAACATGCTGGCCTGCTCATTCTTCTTGATCTAGCCTTAGCATCAAAGGAAATTTGCTTTGCATTATGAAGCTTGCTGATGTCAGAAGGAAAAAAAAATTACGCCCAGATGGCATGATGCTAAATAGAGCTGAGTACGAAGTGTGCGTGTAGAAAGAGGCCAATCAGTTTTTGCTGATCCTGTATAAGTGTGAGAAGGAAGAAAAATATTTGCTTTTCAATTCATCTTCCTTAAAGAGACCCAAACTGTGTATATGTTATAACTGAACAGAAACCTACATGAAAAAACCTCTCACTGCTTTTAGCAGTATGGTTTTGTTGTTAGTTCTCATAATTCCCATCTCCATCAAGTTTTAGTATTGACTGTTATCTGGAACCTTATATTCATGGGTAAACACCTTCTGCAGGTGGGAAAAAGGATTACTTAAGTGCAAGTATAGGAGTTGTTCTTTGTTAAAATCATCAAGCAAAAATTTTTTTTACATTTGAGTAGGTTGGCTACTCATTTATCTAGAAAAGACAAATATATCCAAATTTGTAGGCACGCATATTTAAAGTTAGAAGATTTGTTTTTGAATAAAAAATGTTGATGCCCGTAAAATGACACTTGTAAAAGATTCAAGGAAGAAAAGCCTTAATATTATTTACTTCTCACATTCAAAGCAGGAATGTCAGGTGGTACTTCTGTTTTCATCAGTAATAGTTTCCTGGAAACAACAACCCAGGCAATCTAAAATGTCTTATATGGAGCTAAGTTTGATTTCTTTTATACTATCTACATTTATTCCAAGATAAGTCTAGGTTAGATTCTGGTTTCTTTACATATTATGGATAAAAAATAAAACTCAAGCTTACATTCTTTATTTTGTATGTTTCTACATGTAGTAGTGCTATGCATCAGTGCTCTCACTCTTTGGTGTGAGTTTACAATGCTATATGCTCATAGCAAGATCTGTGTTTGTTTTTTTAATTGGATAAGAAAGGTGAAAGTTCAGATGACACTTTTGATTCTTCTTTAGTAAAATTATACTGTTGACTAACAGGCTTTTTGCTATATAAATTTTCAGTTATTGTGCTGATGAAAATTGCTCTGAAATATTTTGTAGATTAGATCATTGGTGGTGAAGGTCATTACTTTTTAATACAAGGTGTCTCATTTTTATCAGACATGAAAACCCCAAACACACACTTGCACTGCTTCATCACAGTATTCCTATTGTGTCTCTTTTGTTTGCTCTTTTAATCACTTTGATTTGGTATGGATCTTTCTGGTGATACATATGAGTGTATACTTGTGCTCCTATGCATATCCTTATATATGTGCTCTTTTTTCATAGAGTGCCTGGTATCATGGTGGTTGTGGTCTGAGATTTTCACTGCCCATGCTTCAAAGAAGGTGCTGAATCCCAATCCATGTCAAACAGATTTATTTTGAAGGTTGAGAGGAGGAGGAAGTCATTACACAAATGAAGAGGACAAAAGACCTTTTGTACATCTGGTATATTGGGTTTTTGGCTTTATTTAGTGTCTTATAGTATATATGAAACTTGGAAGTAAACAGACCGAAAAGGTGAATTTCACTGGATGTCTGTAAACTGCAAGGATTCAAAGACTCAAAGAGGTTCTCCATCCATTTCCTTGTCTAAAATCTAGGTGTACCCCTTTTATTCACTAAGTTGCATTGTTACAACATTTTGTGTGTGGCAACATTTTCTAAAGGAAAAAAAAAAGGTAGGAATAAGATTTACCCCATGTCTTCCTCTTTAGTAGCCATAACTAATATCATTGCTCACTAAGGTTCCTTCAGGCAATAAAGGTCTATGCTAATCCTCACTCAGTAGAAAACTTTTAAAATACCCCATTTCTAGTAATTCTTCTCTTGACTTTGTAGCTCAAAGTTGATTGCAAAGGAACAAAAATAGAACAAAAGGAATAGGCTGAACATCACACTCTTTTAGTTTAGAAGATAAGCTAAAAGCAAAAAAGAGGTTTGGTTTAGTCTGGTATGGCATCCGCACTTGCATCTGGAAGTTTTGTTTAGACCTGGAAACAGATGATGCAATAATCACTTTCATAAATATTGATTGCTTTTTATTAAAAATAGTGCAACCAGGAATATATGAGTTGCTTCCCTAAAGCTTTTAATGTCATGGAAGCTGGCTTTCACGGGTGTTGATTTGGTTTGCTATAATATTAACTTCCTTCAAGTACTTTTCCATCAAAATCTTTTTGACTACTTAAGTTTTGTGTCCTCCCTACCCCCACTCTAAAAGAGACAGAGGCGATAGTGTCTAGAAAACAGCATGTACAATGTGTTACCTAGACTCATTTTGAAACCTGTTCACTCTGCTGTAGCATGGAATATGACTCTAAGGAAATATTCTGTATAATAATACAGTGCAGAAAAATAGATTTTGTTGTGACCTTTAAGTTGAGCTTTTCTGTTCTGAACCACATTATTTTGTTAAATACAAGGGAACTGGAGCCAGCCTGTGACCTTTTGTTACCATGCAGTTTTGAGAAATAGCAAAAGTCATTCTGATGCTCAAAAGTTCCATTATGGAGATACTGTTCTTTTTTTTTTTTAAGAGTGGAAAATACCCCACCACCCAACCTCGAAAAGATTCAGAATCATAGTCATATACCAGAAAAATAGAACTGTATTCAATATTGGCATAAATTAAAGCTGCTTCTACAGAGACACTAATATCTAAAGTTAATCACAATCCATGTTTCCTCAGCCCTTTTTGATACCACAAGTGCATAATACTCTGAGGAATGGATTTTCACCTCACCAGTCCCTTCAAGAAAGGAAGGAAGCTGTAGCATAGAACTTATTAAATTATTTATCCTAATTTTCAGGACTTTTGTGAATCTGCATTTGTAGTTCTGTATCTTTGGTGTCATAGGATAGTTCACTTTCAGCTGGTGTATCACTCATATCTTGCTAATTGGGAGATACTATGTCCAGAGGAAGCAGAGGTGTGCTTTGTTTTAAGTATTGATGTTGCAATTTAATCTTTTTCCTTAAAATTTTTTCCCACTCTGATTCTCAGTGCAGGGTTACCACAGAATGCGATGACCTTCCCGGGGGTGCCAGATCCTGTAAACATGGACCTGTTCAGAATCAATCCTTCCTCAGGACTGGAATACTGGGGGCATGCATGCCACTTCTCTAGTGCTTTGTAAAGCTCTTATCACTAACTAGATGTTGGGATAGATTCAGAGCACTAAAGATATTTTGTGTAGAAGTTACTTGTAACTCAGGATTAACTCTGAAGTGTTCCTTTTATTTGTTTCAGCTAGCAGGCTGCCAAATGAAGCTGCTCCTAGGCTGTCTCCCATGGTTCTTCAGTGCTATGCATCTTCTGGACAGTCTTGAACCTTAAGTGCGTCTTTCTAAAATTTATATTGAAGATTCTTCGTGTAGATATTCCCCTTATCGCCTTTACCAGAGAGGATTTCACCTTTGTGCTTCTGACATTCTTCAGTTCTGATCATTGACCTGGTTCTGAGAATCTCTCTTCTGACCTGTTTCTTTGGCAGGTGAAGTTGCATTGTGGATGCAATAGATGAAAGTGGTGCTTTGGAAATGTGCTTCCCAAGCAGGTGGGCCTCAGCTAGCCCTGTATTTCTGAAGTGTGAAACCACAGTGTATTCATCCTGTGCCAGAGCCTCCTTTTCTGGATGGCTATCATGGACTTGTATTCTTCCAGGTCATGCACAGATCTAGAATTGGAGAAACCTGTTAATGAAAGCAGGCAATCCAGTTCAAGTTTTTTAAAACTTGTTTTACTAGATTTTTAAAACGAAACTCAATGGAAAAAACTAATGGTTTTGATGATACTGCTAGAATGGGAGCTGTGGCGCTGTATTAGTGATGTATTTTCTGAGCACTGTGTTTCAAGTTGCACTCAGACCATGAGAAAGATTGCTTTATTTTGATCAATGTGAGTGTGCTTTGTAGAAGGAAAGGACTTCAGAAACACTCCTCTTTTTTCAAGCACTGTCTAAAGACTAAAGTCTTCTGGATAGACAAATGGTACTGAGAAACTTGGATCTGGATCCAGTTTGCTTGGACCCACTGCTATGTTTCCACTGGATGGGCTCAGAGTTTATAGGTGATGAAGATAAGTAATGTGCATGCACTGTGTCACTGACAACTGATGCTGTTCTGTTTTTAAGCCTCAGTCCCCTCCATTTACCACTGCAGGTCTCTCCTACTTCTGCCCTGAGCTGTCAGGAGGAGTGAAACACTGCAAACCATTACCCAGATACAAGAGACACATCTGAGTTGTTAATCAAGGACCAGGTAGGTTGAGGGATGGGAAAAAACCCTAGGCTACCAAGTTTCCTGATACAATACTGAATGAGCAAAATCTGAAACATCTTGACCAGCTGTCACGACCTGGAAGTGGGCGTGATGTTTGTTGTAAATTCTTGTTGGGCTGAACAAAGACGCTAGTCCATGTATGAGGGAACTCTTATTCTTTATTGTGTAGTTGCCTTTTTTACAGAAACTAATTAGTCATAGAAGTGTTGGCTAAAAAGCTCTCAACTTTTATAACTAGCTTTAAGAAACTCCCAACTCCTGCAGCAAACTTCAGGTACAGAGTGAGGGGTAGAATACAATTGCTGCACTTGCCAGGGTAAAAAGAGAGCAGAGAAATCAAGATGGAAGAAAGAGAAAGGAAAAGGTCACCAGTCCTTAGATCCCATGTCCTTCTTGCTGCTGAGGATGGTCCAGATGTGGGGTCAACAAAGGACAGGGAATGAGTGTGGGACCTATTCAGTTCCTTTTGTTTACCTGGGGCTCGCCTCTTGTCTAAAATAGATTTTTCACACCATATGTGCCATATTGTTCATGCATGCATGGTCAGCACTTTAGAGCCCTCCAGGAAGTGATGCAGAGAGCTGGGTATCTGTGGTGGTTATAGAGCTCCTTTTAGTGAGGTGTCCAGGACTCAAGCCTTTTCTAGACATAGGGACACTGAGCATGAGTCTCAAGGCAGAAAAGGAGGTTGGCTCAGAACAGCACTGCCTCACCTCTGCAGGACCCGCTCTTTCAATCACAATTTTCCTGTTGCAACAATCAGAATGGTTGAGATAAAACATGCTTATGTGCTTATGCTTGGTCCTCTACACGAGCTGGTTCTCCCAGCTAAGGTGTACATGATACTTAAGTCATACTTGCATTATAAAGCTGTATCCTGAAAATACCTCAGAGATGATGGAGCAAGGCAGCTTTATGAGCAATTGTAAAAGGACTGTGTTTTCAGTTAACAAAGCAGCTTCACAGTGCTTTTGTTCACTTTTAGGAAAGGGAAATGGACAGGAAAGAAGCAGTACTAGGAGTGCTGGGAGATCCTTTACTCTATGTGATAGTGTGGTAGTAAGAGGCAGGAGAGGAACAATCTCTAATGAGTAACAGTTAATACAGACGTATGAGGGCAATGAAAACAAGGATCACACAAGGGAGAGTAGTATTGACGTAGCAATAGTGCATGGTGGCTTGGCAATAAAGGAAAATATAAGGGAATATGGCAGGGATGCAAACACAGACCTGTTAGAGCTTTTTAGCTTGCTGGTTAAGGATCAATACCTTATTAGAGAATGTGTCTGAACTATGTGGATGTGGGAATACTCTCTGAGCAAGGAAACAGAGAAGGTTTTTTGGCAAGATCTCCCATCTGAATGATGAAAGAAGCAGGATCTTTGGTATGCTGCGGAGCACAGCTCCCTATTCTTATTGGTTTAGAGTTGGTGGTAGCAATTATTATGTGTTGTACTCATACTGATGTAAAACCTACCAGCCTTCAGTCTGAGCTTTTAGTTTGCCAATTAGTGGAACTGCTTCAGTCTGCACTCATTTACCAGTTCATTCAATTGACACTTTCTACCATGACATGAGGTACCTGTCTACTGATCTGCTTGAATCCAGCTGATGTCCGATGTGGAGAGGGAGCCTAATTTGCCATTGACAGCTCTAAATATGGCAATAAAAAATTGCGTGTAATGTCTGTAGTCCTGAAACACATGTGAAGACATCCCTTTTTGTCAGCTTGCTTGCTTTCTTGATTACCTTCTTTCCTGTGACGACGGCAAAAAAACCCCTACTTATGTTCTTGCAGTCCTTTCCTTTGGTTTTGTGTAATATGTATTATAGGAAGGGTTAAGTAATAGCCAGAATAGACACACTGAGTAATGAAAATCTTTGCCTACCTAAATTCTTGTCCATGATTTAGAATTTTCATACCATTTAGTGAGACCCCTGGAGGGCCAATGCAGTCCTGTTTTGACACATGAAGAGATACATAAATTCCTATCTGGTGACAGAAGAATACTTGCTAAAATAATAATACAGCAGTTTGTTTTCATAGGAAGTCGAAGAGCTGCACCTCATATTTTACATAATTAATAATGCTTCACTTTGTTTTCCTTTGTTTGTTTCAATTTTGTTTTAACACCCAACAGCAAATTGAATGCCAAATTATTTATTTAATTTGTGTGAAAGAAGTGAGGCAAGAAGTCCTGTGTTCACTGAAGGTTAGTTTAAGTGCTTGGAAAACACAGACTTTATAATTTCCGCTGCACCTAAACCAAAATGTAATCTTTGGAACGTTTTTAGGAAGGACTTATTGTGGCTTAGTTCTAAGATTTCCACTCCTGTTTGAAAAACTTGGAGAAAAAATTTTCACTTACTATTATTAAGGGAAACTGCACCTAATCTGACCACTAAAACTGGATATTGGATAAACAATGACATTGCTTTTTAGCTTCCTGCCAAATTTCTCTCTACACTATTGTGGTTTTTCTGGATATATAGAGCAGCTGCTTTTCTTTCAATCCTAAGTATAAACTCAGGCTCATTCATACTTTTGCCTTGATTCATTTTTTCATGCTCTGTTGATACCTTTTGGTTCTTTCAAGGCCATTTTCCTTATTTGTGTGATCTGGCAGGAGGGTCCTTACATTTATCCCAAAGTCTACGGCTGATAGTTAAGTCCACAACATGAAAAGATAAAAGGAAACTCCTTTTTCATCTAACTTTGCTACACAAGATATTCTAAGGAGAAACCTACCTATTTGCTGCTGTGAATTGGTTGCTTGGTTGTACTGAAAAGCATGTTGAAATATTTCACATATCTTTTTCTTTGAATGATTGTGCTGCAGTGTCCCCATTTATCTGTCATGTTGCCTTACAGACAAACCTATTCCCATGGACTGTAGTAATGAAGATTAGACAGACTCTGAGAGTGTTAACTTTTAAATTTTGTTTCTAAAGTAAATAACTACCTGGCACTGAAAGGGTTTCCCCATTTTATTAGAGCAGGCAGTTAATCACTCATGGGCTACAGGGGCTGCTTTTGCTGTTTGTTTGCTCCTGGGCCAGTTCTTGTTGCTTGGGTTGTTTCAGCATATTGCATCATCCTGTCCAGAGCTCATGCAGAAATGTTAGTAATTCATCTTAGCATTTTCCTGTGTCAGCTGAGGTTGCAAACCAAACTAACATCATTTTTCAAAATGCCACTTTAGGTGCCAAAGAACTGAATCCCGTAGTCCTTACTCAGCCAAAAGAAAAAAAAAGTCATGTTTGCTGATTTAACAGTATTGAATCAGACTCAACTGTCTATAGAATTAAAGTGTTCTGAAGTTTACCACTGATTTTAGTTACTTATTTTCTGCCAATATTAAGAATTAACTGCACTACACTGTAGATTGTTTTTTACATGCTTGTAATATCTGAATGTTAATTTGAGATGTGAAATTTTATATGCTTACATACAGATTCTAATTATAGAATAGACTTGGAAATGCTACAAGCAGTAACACTTTTGACTTATATTTCTGGTAGTAGATCCAGTCTTGAGTACTTTTCCCTGTCTGGGGTTTGTATGAAATTTTCTTTGACCTGCAGTCTTAAAGTAACCAGGATTTTCACTGAATTGTTTGCCAGGGTGAGGACTTAGAAGATAATGATTGCCTTCAAATTTCATTAAATAAAGTAGCTCAGCAATGAAAACATCCTTTTAATGTTCCAGGGACCTGAGAGTTCACAGTGTCAACTCAGCCCTATTGTTTACTATAGGATTCCTAAAAAGAAATTATTAATAATGACCTAAACTTTTTAGCTCATGCTATATTAGAAGTTAGAGGATGTAATTCCCAGTAAAGCATGCCCTTCTCGTTGGATTCTTTACTGTTGAATAAGGTTTGTTTGCTCAAAACTGTGCTTCTCTTTCGGTGGCATCTGTTGCTCTAATAAGGTATTACTATTCTGTGCAAATTTTGCCTTGCTTTGTTATCTAAAAATATCTATCAGTCATGAGACACGAATCTATATAAGATCTTTAGTTTCTTCCTCTAGGGAGAAAAAAAAGACGAGTTGTTTTTAGAGGAGTTAGAGTTGCTATTAAAAGTGTAGCTGATACAACTGAAACAGTCATACCTATTGCAAAGCACAGTAACTTTTCAATTTAAAGGGAAAGCTATGAGAATGCAGAAAATGCCCCCATATCTATGGGTAAAAGAAATGTCGTCTTAGAGTTATTTGTCCTCCACTTCCATGATGTCACAGGCATTAATAAATCTTTCCTCACTCAATTCACAGAATTATGAGCCCCATTTTATAGACTGGTAAAAATGTAAAGGTCAAGAAATTTAGGAGCTAATTCTGGAAGGCTGCACTACAGTATCATTTTTGTTGGGAGAGAGTGGTTTTGAGTGATTCCACAGACTGTTTCCCATTTACTGTTGTAACTGTGGATTTAGTTTGAAAGACACTTTTGGGGTGCACAACTAGGTACTCTCCAGTATAGCCTGTTCTGAGAAGAGTCGTTTGACTATCTAGGTGAAATCATAGATGATTGAATGACTCATTGAAATGAGTTGAAACAGCCAGATACTTAGATGTTTTGTCAGAGTCTATTTGCTCAGCTGCCCTCTTACCCTGTAGGTTCTTGTGTTTCTGCTGTCAGTCATGTGTCCAAAGGGCTGATTTAATTCCCCAGGCCTTGTACCACTATAGCTCAGCCTGAAGGCTGAGATCCCCTGAAATAAGATTCTTGAACTCTTAATTAATTTTGGCCAAGTCCTTTACCATAAGGTAGTTCAAAAATTGCAACATTTGCATTTGATATCTGACCCTGTGGCTTTATGGAGGGTCAAAACCAGCTGTGTAAGCTGTGAAGCAGAAACTTGCTGTAGATTTTCTGTGTTCCAGACAATTGCAGCAAACACCAATGCAAGACATGTTCTGAGACATATCTTCTCATTATCTTCTATTATCTTTTCTTTGTTTTTAAAAAATATTTAGGACAGGGTCTTGAGCCTGTGTTTATGCCTCAGGGAGTTTCTGGCTGTGAAGCTAGTGTGAGGGAGTCCCTTTGGCCACTGTAAATAGATCAAAGGCCATACTTTATTGTGCCCAGTTTTGAAATTTATGTTTGTTTTGTTGGGTCTCTGTTTAGTCATTGGGCAAGTTGATTACTTGTAATGTTCTTAAGGTGGTATAACTGTGCCCCTTAACTCATCAGTTGCAACAGATGAAAAATCTTTCCTTATTTGGTTTTCCAATCAAAGCTGGGGAAAAAAATGGGATAACTCGTTTAAAAACAAGTGCAAAATGAAAGAGATTATCTGCCTTTGCACTGAAAGCAGAATGTTAGTTGCAACCAAGGTTTTTTGTAAGAAAGCAATGTGGAGGTTGTAAGTCTTTACTTTGATGGGTCTGCTATTTTACGGGCATCAAACAAAGCAGCACTGCTTTTCCAGAGACACCAAACAAGTATGCAGTATTCTGAAGGTGTATAAAATGCTTAAAAATCTGGGTTTCATTTACTGCATACTTTAGCCAAGGCATATTAATATCTTATTAAAGAAATGTGTGAACTGAAAATGTCATGTATGGAGTCCACAGAGTGGAATCTCTTAGTAGATGATCCCAGTCAGTTGCAGGTAGTGATCAATGGGAAACACTTTACGAATGAAATTATCCTTATATGTGACATCCTGTCTGCCATATTTAATGTAATTTTGAGGACAAAATTTCTTGGCTCAGTAATGCTGAAATTAAGAATTCTGTACCTAAGGTGTGAAAAAAGGAGTATGTTTTCTACAAAACCTTTGTGATGTATCTCTGAGTGGAGTGCTATATATAGGGTATGCTGCAAAGTGTACCATTTGTTTTCTACTACTGCCTGTACAGAAATGGAAATAGAGCAGGTTTTTCCATTTGGTAAGGCGATCCAAAAGTCCCAATGCTTCAGAGTATTCTAATCAATTAATAAATTAATGTGAAGCATCATATCTCTCCTACCCAAGATTGCTTGGACTGTAAGAACATGTAACATCAGGGTATTTCAGGGAAGTGTATTTGGTCCAACAGGTGTCTTACTGACAACCTCAGGAGCACAACTGACTCAAAATATCTGAATTTGTGTTACTCAAAGTGAGTGTGTGTTCTCAAAGCTTACAATAGCATAAATTAGTCATACTGTGGAAATAGTGTGTTATCTAAGTATGTGAAGGCTGGTGTGGGTAACAGCAGATTTTGAGTTTTTCTGAAGTATAGAGGAGGGAGAGCTTTTCTGCTGCACTAAAATAAACATTAAAAGGACCGAGTGGTTTAAAAATCCCTGTTCTCAGTAGATGTTCTTGCCCATTTTAGGGACAAGGGGTGGTTAGCCATCCTTTCTTAAGTTTTACTGTCATATGTGTTGTAATTCTTTTGATAGTACATCTGGGGAAAGCACTCTTTGGAGAATCTTAAGCAACTGACTCCAATTTTATAGTGGTGGCATTATGAAATTGTGACAGCTAGAATAACTTAGATATCTGTTGCTGACCTTTTCCAAAGATATTTAGTGTTAGAATGCTATTGGAATAATTCTGTGATTAATACCATGTGGAAATTGGAATTGCTTGGTGAATCAGGGCCTAAGGGAGATATTTAGAAACTGATCAGCAAGTGTGCATCAGCTTCAAGTAGTTCAGTTTAGAAATTCAGTTTAGATCATTATTTGTTGTCAGAAAAACAGAGGATTAGATAGAAGCAAGACACATCTCCACATGTGGAGTGCTGTTCTGGTTTGTTTGTGTCTATTGCCCTCTGTTATTGCCATTCTTGTTCTTCAGTGCTTCAGCTTCAGACTCTTCTATTTCTCCAATATGGAGACTTTGTTCCAGTAACTTGAGCAGTATTTAATAAAGAGTGATATTCTAGGACAATTAAATAGTAAAGTTTATAAAAGTGGCACAGGGTAGTTCATTTGCATTGTTAGACACAGGTGTTTTTGTTGTTTCCTTACCCTGGAATTTTGTGTATGGGCTAAATGAAAGGATAAAGATTATTTATATTTGGTGATGCTAATTTAAGTCGCAGACAAAGATATTACTTTCTGCCTTTCATTCTGCCTTCAGAATAGGGAAACTTTCTGATTTCTTGCTCATCCCCTCCACAGGGATGTGCAGGACAGATTATCTGTGCTAGCCTTGTATGAATCCAAGTGATGTGGCTCTTAGCTACCACCATTGAAGTTGGTCTTGGCTTTCTGCCAGCTCCAGGTCTCTTGGTATTTAATTTCATATTGAAGAGAAGAATAGAACAAAGAGTAATGATAAACTGTCATGCTTTAGGATGGCTGTTGCTTTCAGGTATACTCAGAAAAATTCTGGCTGTTTGAATTGCAGCAGTTGTTTCCTTTGGAGCCTTATAATGATTTGAGCTCTTTGCCTGAAGATATTGTCCTAGGTACCCCTCTGACACAGGGTCATATTCAGTGTTCTGATTCTTCTCTTCAAAGCACCTAGCAGCAATGTGTCCAAGGAGGCACTGCTTTGATGTGATAGCCAACTGACATAAAAATCTGCAATAGATCATGACAAAAACATCAAATCTCTTAAGACGACAGTCGATGGGCTTTATTGCTGATATGGTTTTGGACAGCTGCAGATCCACTGCCTCTAAGATCCTGGTATAAGACTCACTTCTCTTGAAAATAATTATTCTGGTGTCAATGTGTAATAAAAAGAAATTCTAAGTGTGTGCTTTTGTTTTACATCTAAGAAAAAAAGCAACAGCAACATGTCAACAATTCTCT
The DNA here is from genome assembly GCA_013397565.1 of Ptilonorhynchus violaceus. Lineage (NCBI taxonomy): Eukaryota > Metazoa > Chordata > Aves > Passeriformes > Ptilonorhynchidae > Ptilonorhynchus > Ptilonorhynchus violaceus. The sequence goes on along the minus strand of VZRJ01009420.1, from coordinate 89,531 downwards.
TAATGTGCAGAGGTGCCCTAATGATGAACCCATCATTGTACCTGGATAGACAAACTAAAATGCACAGAAATTATCTAGGATATAAAGCAGGTCAAGACCTACTTCTCACCTTCCAAAAGAAGGTGCAGATAAAAATTTTGTATCTTCTGTAAATGTTACGAGACTGGGGAATCCAGTAGTTTGTCATAAAAAGGTAAACTCAAGAATCTGCTAAACATTGAGACTAAACCAATAATCTTTCACCAGATAATTTATTGCAGTTTGCTGATTTCATGCTCTGTACAGCCAAAGTGCTGTGTTGCAACTTGTGGTTCAGTTCTTCCAGTTCTATTTTGGTGGCTTTTGGGCATACAACTTGGCGCTCTCTCTGGATGCAAACTGAGATGTGCTGGGAAACACTGTGCAGCTTTGTGCTCCTCCTGCATGGCATTGGGATTGGAGAGCCCTCACAGAGATCACATGCTGATGTTCAAATGTAATCTCAGTCAAAGCAGAACTGTTAAGCATTGTCACAGTATGAAAATTGCTAAATAGAACTTACCCAGAAAATTAAAAATACCCTTCCCCCTTACTGGTTAGTGATGAAGTCAAATTGACAAGCAAGTAGTTCTCTAATTTTTTTGTTTGTTTGTTTGCTATTTAGGTATGTTGTGGTCTTTACATAGGAGTTAAAATGTGTAATGTAAGGTCATATAATTTAAAAAGTAACTATGGAACAGATTCTGCCTCAAAGCATGAGGGTGAAATAAATATTTGGAGAAGGTTGAGGTCATCTTGTGATGAGTATGTATCTTTCCTCTGCCCTAAACTTGGTACCTGAAACCTTAGAAATCTTTACATTGGTTCTTTTCTTTTATTGTTATGGTGTTTGGGTCTTTGTGTTTGTTTGGTTTTGTTTTTTTCTTTTCTTTCTGGACTTTTTGTGGTGTGTTATGGATAGTTTTTCCTATATATCATTTGTATTCCTTCCCTATTATTTTTTTTTATTTCTGCATATCTAACACTACATGCTCGTAGCACCTTTTATGTTCCACAGCTGACTTAATTTTAATTTAATTGTGAAAGATGCTAAGTGCTACAAAAAGACCAATATGTGAAATATATGTGGATAGGCTGACAACAAGATAGGGCAGTCAGCTTACAAAAATAAAAGGAATGTTATCAGCAAACAAATCTGACTTATAAAACTTCTGTGTTTTTTACGTGTTGCTCAATATTTATCAGTTTCACCAGCCTTGAAATGGGAATGATTGCTTTGAAAAATGGATTCAGTTTTTTTTAGTTTTACTGTATTCTCTAAGCAGCAATGTGTCTTCTGCTAAAATGCTATTTTGTAACTTCAAGGAAGATCCTTAGTAAGTTGTGACGTATGCCCTCTCCATCGCATGAAACAATGGGAAGTGGATGGTTTTCTAGCAGACCAATACTTTCCGAAATATAATAGTGTGAAGCCTTTCCTTCATTAGAGGAACATTGAGTCAAAGTTGTAACTGCTTTGGTCTTGCAGTGTGAAGGTTAATATAGTCTAGCCCTCATTTAGTAGAAATTATAATTTGGATCAAAGCTGTCAGGCATAAATAGATTCCATGTTCATAACCACTTACCGTCCTTCTGGTGTGTAAGAAAGGATTTGTTGAGGGATTTGTGGCATGGCTGTGGCATATGAATGCCGCATGTTCTGTGCAGTATGAATGACCACTACAAAAGGGAAAAAAAAAAGCTGGTGTGAGAACTGATACAAATTATGGCATATCTAGTGAAATAGTCATTGGCATCATGCTACAGCAGCCATTTAGGCAGACAATTTGTCAGATATTCAGCTTACCCTGAGCTTTCTCATCTATCAGTTCTGAGCTTGTAATATGCTAAGGCTGAATGAGCTTTCATTGAATGTGTGTTTAAGGAATACCAGACAGCCCAATGTTTTAATCTGTCACAGTTACTGACTTTCAGTTAAACACAATTAACAACCTTGACTGGGCTTGATGGACAGGCTCTGAGAAAGAAACTTCATACTTGGGAGATAAGTTGGAGCCATGGCACAAATACATTCAAACCCCACTCAAACGTCCTCTTGTGCTCACTCTGCCTTGGTAAATCTCAACCTTTTCCTTACCTGCTGTGCACAGCCAAGCCATGTTTTATACAAAGTACTCTCTACATACTTTTTCATTTGCCCTTTTTCTGGTTTTTTTTGGTAGCTTTTCAATTGATGTGAATTTGACTTTTTTTTGAGTTGTGTGACTGTATTGTAATTGTTTATGTGTCCATGATTATAGGGACCTCAATGCATTTGCAATAAAATGCATTAAGATCATGATTTTACTGTTTAATTTTTCAGTTCTTCTACTAAACAAGATCTTGTAGAGGCACACTATTATATGAACAAACAGCAATAAAAATGTTTACTCCTAAAAAAGTGAACTTGGGCCTTGATCCAGTTTTTGACATTAGCAATGCCTTTGCAAACTGGCAATATGCAGGAATTTTTCTGAATTTGGCTGACACAGGATATATTTTGAAGTCTGCATTCTTGTTGGGATCCCAAATGTTAGAAAAGTTAATCATCTGGAAAGTTAAAAAATAAAAATGTACCTGCAATGGAGTGGAATATTGTGATATTGAATATATTCTGGATGTTTGTGGTATTGTTTGTAAACATGACCAATTCTATTAATCGTGCATTTTAAACATGTCTAAATCTGCAGAGTTTGTTCCATTTTACTATTCTTTGTCTGAGTAGTTCTGCAATGAGAACACAAACCTTACTGTTCTCATAAAGTACCTGTAGCCTAAGTATTTAAAGTTGTTTGTCTTTGGTCTGGGAGTCTACCTACCCTTTCAATCCATTTTTATATTATGAAATATTGAAGTTTTGAATGACATTTATCATCCTTCAGCTGAAGGAAGAAAATTCATTGCTGGCAATAAATGGAGGCAGCCATACTGCTATTGCTGAAATAACATCTGCTTATGGGACACACACACACATCATGATTTTGATCCAATATTATTTTTTCCCCACATCAGTAGGATTACATTGGGAACCATAATTTTTTTCTTCTACATAATACTGCTAAATATTCTCAGCAATTGAAAATCAGTAGCATTTTATAAATGAGCATACCACATAAACTCAAATATGTATTCCTTTGGACCTTTAAATCCTGCTTTCAGCATAAAGACAGATTGTTGCTGAAGTAAATTAAAGCTGCCTTACTGCAGCTATTTTGTCCAATGTTCTATCACAGACCCATATTAATATTTTATCCCCTTTAATATCATTACATGATGCAGGCTTAATTTAAATAGATTTGACGGGCCTCTTGGTTGGCTTGACAACCAGAGGGAAAAATTAATGTTCTGCATTTAATCTCAGCTCAAGGCGCTAAATTATTTTGGAGGTCGAAGCTGTCATGCATATCATGCTAAATTATTGAATGTAATAACTGTTAGCCTGATGTCTATTTATAGATTTTTTTTTTTTTAATTATTGTTTACTTCATGGATCTTCAGCTAATTTTGAAGGGAACATCTTACATTTTCCTCATGCAGTACAGTGCTACTGTATCTTTTACAGATGCAGTGTTGGAGGTTGTTTAACCAGCAACAGAAAATGAGATGATGGAGTTGGCAGTCTTTAAAGCTGTGGAAACAAAAGAGCTTTTGTGCTGATAAATTGTGTGTGATGTACAGAGACTGTGTAACATAGTCTTAATTACTTCAGTTCAAATATATTTAACTTATATTTATTATTTAATATATTGAACTTTGAAAGTTCATGGAGGAAAGAACTGTTTTCTTGTTTTTACTATTATTGAAGAGACATAGGTCCCAAGGAGGAACGGAACTGCTGAGCACATAACTTAGAAACCCCAGCTGAGAGCTTAAGGGCTATTACCTTAAGAGTACCATATGCTTTAGGAAACCTGTAATGCAGGATAGACTGAACCATAAAATGTTATTAGAGATTGTTTAAAGACTGCTATAATTGTCACATTAAAGCTTGAAATAATGTAGTTATTCTAACTGATGATGGTACATGTTTGCATAGTTTTGCATCTCCTCTGCTGTCTTAATTTGTCATGCTAAATAATATCAAGAAGTGTGATAATGCATATATTCCTGAACAATGTTAGACTTACAGGTCTGTTTGTATAGTGAGGGCTCTGAGGAAAACTAGTCTCTAGAAATGTGTACTGCACATCACTGTCTTCTGAATTGCCCCTTCTCTCTCCAACAAGAATCAGTTTTTCTCTGATCCCACTGTCTGTGTTTTATTTTCATATTAAAGGATGAAAATAGGAAGTACCTTATCAGTATCATTTAATAGCAGTTTCTAGTTGATACTTTGTGAAGTCAAGCTTCTCTGTGACCAGTGGATTAGAAGGAACCATGAACACCTGGAAGACTCTCTTCCTTGCTATTAGTGGTGAAGGACCAAAAATATTTCTGTCCTACAAAACTGTGCGTGCTTATCACAAAGTGATACCATTGTACTGGTTGTATATCAGTTGCCACATTTATTGTTTAGATGTATAACAACAAAGAAAAGTCATCCTATGGTAGGTCTTGTAGGGTACATTGATTCAATGTTAGAATAGTCAACATAATAAAATTACTCTTTTGGACATTGGTGTAACCAGAGTACCTGCAGCATTGCCTTGTCATTCTGACAAAAAACCCCACCTAAATGCATTCCTGTACAAAAGCCTATACAAATTTTTTTTTAGGTTTGTGCTACTTTGAACCAAAACAGGATGAACAAATACCCTTTTTTTTAAAACATAATTGTAACTTAAGTAGTTTTGCTGTTTGCTGTTTTGATTGCAGCAGACTGATATTCATTTCCTTCGAGTCTTAACCCTAGCCCATATCCCTCTTATACCAACTCTTCAACTGCTGCAAGTTCATTGTTGTGGCACAGGACTTGAAACTTTCCTGTAGCAGACTTTATTGAATTGCTTGAATTATAAATAGGAATTGATAAATGAAATAATTGCCTTGGCATCAGTCCACAAATGTCTGCAGCAAAGCCGGGGATAAAGCCATAGGTGGCTCAACTTGGTGTGCCTTGACCACAGTCCTCCTTGAGTCTATGGGAAGAGTTGTGTCCCTTCACTCTAAGAGCCAGATTGCCTTTTCTAAAGATTTTCAGTTATTCATTACAATTTCTCTTCTTTGAGATTGGAAAGGGACATGGGAAGAAGTAAATTTTCTTTTCTGTTGAACGCTTGCTTCCCCTTTTTGTAATTTTGTTGGTTTTAATCTGATAATTATAAGTAGAGAAAATAATCCTTACACTAACATTAATCCTTTATGGACTTATTTCCCACTTTTCTCTAAACAATACTGGAAAAGGAGGGGAAAGATTTGGGCAGGTAGTTTTCCTGCAAAAATTGCTGGGTGTTTAACCGTAAATAGAAGAACATTGAGTCTTGGTTGCCTGCTGAGGAATATTACTGCTACTTATTTTACTAAATTTCTTCTTATTTGTGTCTTAAAATATTAATTTTTGTCATCTTGCTACTCTTCAAATTCCCAATGCAAAATGGAGATATAAAGATAGTCCACTGAGTGAAGTAATATTTGTAGTTTTAGAAGTGCAGGAGATTCAGTCTTTAACCAAAATTATAAATACTCCATAGAGTCCTTTATTCATCACAGCTTGCCTTTTGCTGTGCACCATGAAATGCTGATGAAAAAAAATCTATGGCTGTAAGCAGGCTAGAATAGATATCTGGATGCAACATAAGTCATAGCTTTCTATGCTGTCTTTCGGTCACTCTCTTTTCCAGTGAATTAACATGACATGCCACTGTTAAACAGTTAGGGTATGTCTTTGTAAGCAAATAGGAGTCTGTCCTTCAATCTTGTGAGCAAAATTGAATGAACTGAATATGATTAAGTAGTGTCCTCTTTAGCTCGGTCAGCTAATGCGGCTTTAGGTTTTCTAGCCTGCTCCTAAACAGTGTTTTTCAATTATATCACACCCATTCAGCTGAGTAAACATGACTATAAAAGTACATTGAGTTTTTGGCTCGTTGAGACCCAGCCTTAAATAAGTTAGTTGGAAAAGGGCCTGAGGATGCCAAGTTCAACCTTATTTACTTTAAAGTCAATGGTATTTTTGCTCTTAACTTCCACAGGATCACAAACATGGTATAAGAACATGATTTCTCAAGCTATTTCTCTAATTAAAAATTGATTTTTGGTTTTGTGGGGATTAAAGTTGCTACATACAAAGTTGTAGGTGGCTTTATGTTTCTGTGCTGAAAGCTGTGTTGCCATACAGCTTGTACAAGAACTGAGCTGGGAATAGTGGTAAATCTAATTCTGCTTTAAAAACAACAAAAAATACTGCCAACAATTGTGTGCAACAACTATGTACACAAATGTCTGGTACCTGCAAGAATTTCACTGATTTTAGTATAAAACACTTAATCAAACTGCCAGAATCAGTGTTAGCTACATTTTTTTTCCCCAGGCAAAATCCAGGTTCTGACTGTATATCAACATCTTTTGTTGTTCTTTTATTTTGGCTAAAATTCTGGGGCTTCAGCTCTTTTTGGGTTGCCAATTTGCACTGTCCATGATGAATTAAATTAGTTCTTCTTGAAAGGAAGCAACAAACACCTTCTGGATTTGATTGATTGTTCCTCCTCACATGGAAAAACTTTCTAGTTGTCAACAGGCTACTTTACAGAAACACTGGTGCAGGATGTTTCTCCCAGTATCTGTTTAGCAGCATTTGGAGTCTGAGCAGAATCATTTGATTCTGAGCTGTCCCAGTAAAAATTTCTAAATGAAGAACGTTTTTTCATGACCTATTTTCAGTTTGCACCATGTATCTATCAAAGTTCATAGTGAACTGAGAGAAAGGTCCACCTGGACCATAAACTTATACTACTATTTTACTATTGAACAATTATAGTTATTTCTTGAGTAGATTCTCAGGAATGAATTATCTCAATAACTTTTAAAAAAATTTTTAAATTTTTTCAGGCAAGTGCAGGCTGACAAGAAGCCTTCAAAATCTGCAGTAGGAGTGAAGCATGGTGAGTCTATGACTTGAATGTTGTGAACCTAAGACTGCCTAAATTACATTACATGAAGTTTTCCTATTGAGTTAAGTGGAAAATTCTTAGCTAAGCACTCACATTTAAAGCTCATCCAATGTATCTGCCATTTGACACCCTACTCTGTTTTTCCTCATTGTGACTTACATTGCAGTGGGGAGTGTACAAGTTAATCAACAGGATGAGCTTTCTGTTTGTAAGCTGTGAAGCAAACAGACCGCCTGGGGAAGCTCTGGACCCTTAAGGGGACATAAGAGGTTAGACATGCATCTCTGAATGGTTCAGGTATTTTTGCTTCTGGTTTTGGAGAATGATATGGACTAGATGCCCCCTTTAAAGCACTGCCAAGGCTATTTCCTGATGATTCTGGCTTAGCCATGTTATACCTTATGGTGAGTGCAATATAACAAGGAAGAGAATTTGAACTTAATAGAATGTACTTACACCAGGACAATGTATTTCTGTGTGTCATTCAGAGGTAGGACATGCGTGTGCTTTTTAACTTTCTACTCCTTTAGATATACATTGAGAAGTTGTATTTGCTCAGATTATAGCATCGAATTGAAAAATGAGAACAATGGAAAAAGCACAATTGCCTCCTTAAAATATACAGAAATATGATGTATAATGATATTTGGAGTTAATAATTGAGGCTGTAGACCAGACATGAACCAGTGTCATTGTCACTGACCACAAGGAGCTTGTCTCCAGTGTAGCAATAAAATGTATGGGTGTCCAGAAACATCTTACTGTTCTAGTGTTATGGGATATGCTGTCTTTTTAAGTAGCTATCTTTTAACACTGTTTTTAATGATTATGTGCTTAGTTACTTGATTCCTTAGCTTAAATAATTGAAGTAGAATATGCAGGTTGACTTCTATCACTTGTTTGTAGGTGCAAGCTGATGAAAATCCTTCTCATTTTGCAATTTTTCCTAGGGGAACAGACAATATTTTTCATATTTCCTAGAGCAGCCAGCCTCTTTTCTATGCTGCTGTTCAATAGGATGAACTAAGCTCTCTCAGATCAGCAAAAAAGATGTTTGAATGACATAGACTATTAAAAAGGATTAAAATAAGTAGCTAGCTACACATTTTAATGGAATAGATATTTTACTGGTGAAACATTCCTGTGTAAGCAATTCTATTGCTTAAAGTCCACAAACTTTTAATGCTTCTTTCATTATTTTCTGTAATTTCACATCATATTTACAGTTACCTGTAATTTCCAATGAATAAAATATAGTGTGCTTTCCTTTCTTAGCAGTGATCCTCCTATGCAGTCTTACCTTCTGTTGACCTATATTTGAAGTGCGGCTCTGTGCTGAAAAGCTGACACTGTCTGTTGAAAACCATCATTTAAAATGGACTTACTGCCCTCTTAGAGTGAAAAGTCAGCAAAAAAAAATTAGCATTTCTGCTTTTTCCTGTGCATAACTTGGAGATAATAATCTTAAAAAGAAATACAGGAAATTTGCATTGTGTAAATTCAGGACTGGTTGTTGAGCTTCTGTAGGAACATGGAAGCGTGTAATCGCAGAAGATGTCGTGGTGGTGGTTGCACAGGCCCCAACAAAGTGGGGTGATGGGGATTGTACCAGCAGAAGCCTCTCCTCAGCTGGTTAAGATCTGCTCGAAGGCGAATCAGAGATATATTCCATCCTTCATGCTGCATAAGCAGTGCTGGTGAGTAGCATTGGAACAGGGCCTGAAAGATGTACTGGATTTTTTTATCTTTCCTGGCTGGCTCACTTTTCTTTGGAAGCTTATTTGAAAGTGGTATTTATGTATGTTTTGACTGGCGAGGAACATTCTGGATGGAAACACTAGCAGCTGTGGGGCTAGAGACATTAATTTCTTCTCTGATTTTCTTTGAGTGTTAGCTTCCCTGTAGGTAGAGTAACAGTATCTTTGGTATCAGTTCTGACTGAGTTTTCTCTAGCCATTATCAGGGCTGGAAGTAGAAATGGTAGTAGGTGGGAAAGAGAATGGAATAAAAACTTTTGAGTATCTTAATCAAGAATCATTGGAGACAACTGGAGAGGGATAAAGAAAAAAAGTAGTCTCAAGTCAGTGAAGTTATGGAAACTGATTTGTTTAATAGTAGAATGACACAAAATCCATTTATCAAACTGGGCTGAAGAAATGGTAATGATGCTGTACTTTGTGGAAATAATTTTCTGAGAGGAATTTAAAACAGAAATAAGTTGGATAAACTTTGAAAATATTTTGCAAGATTTGAGATTTGCTTAAAGTTTTTGAAGTTGATGGAACTCCTAATTGAAACTGTGTTATAATGGAGCACCATAGTAAGAAAAGAGTGCCAGAATGTAATGGATGGCAGGATGTAGAAAAAGCAGTGAGAATTCACATGCTGCGGAGTAAATCAGTCTGTAAACTGGGAAGGAAAATAGAACAATGATATCTTTGAACCTAGGAAGGAGCTTATAATTTAATTAAAAGAAGCTTGTAAGAAATAATGTATAAGATTTCACAAATCATGAAAAAAAGTCCTATCTTAATCTGTGTCCAGGCTTTGGACAGATAACTGAGAAAGGTGTACTGAACCCTGACAGTAAGAATAATACCTGAGGAGGGGCAAAATATATTTTGTGCAGCAAAGGAAAGTAACAGAGAAGTTTTCATAGACCTATCTAGTGACTAAACTATCTCCTTGAACACAAATGAAACTTAGATGCTTCTAACTTTGCCCAGTCATGCAGAAACCAATACTCTGTCATGAAGGTTACGACAAAAGATTTGTGACTCAGTCACATTGGATCCAGACTGGTGTTTGTGTCTTAGCTTGTGCAGTAGGGGAACATGCTTACTAAATATGTCTGTGAGCTAAGTAGGATTGCCTCAGGAAATGAGACCATGTATTTTAGGGGTGAAAATAAGCGAAAAAATATTTCAGGAAGATATACTATCATAGAATGACATTAACTGCTGTAGATTAAGGAGAGAAAAAAGCCAAACTAAGCAAAAATATAGGAAATACTCTAGGGATAGGCCAGATTTTCAGAAAGGAGATAAACGAAGCCATTAAGCAAAGGGCAAAACTAATATTTAGCAGGGATCAGTGTGAGAAAGAATTATTACATGTTACTACATTTAATGAAAGGTAAAGGCCTTGTTCTAAAACTGTAGCATTTTTGCATCTTATAATTACTCTCTGGTTCTTCATATGGTTATTTCCGCGTTCTAGAAATAACATGCCAGGGTGCCACTCCTAAACATGTTGTTTGAGCCATAAATTCTGTGCTGAATAATAAATGTGCTAAATGCCCATAATAGATCTGTTTGATTCTTGTGACTTGCCCTCCCAAAATACAGGGCATCCAGGGACAGTTTTAGTGTGTGGTTCTGTCAGCTGAAATGCTGCTTTGTGTGAAATGTTATCAGGTTTTTGGTTGTGAGGTCACTCCTGTTACAATAGGAGAAACCTCAATCAGATCCTATGCTACAGTGAGGGTTGACACGACCAGCTTAGCTGAAGCTGAGGCCACTACATAGATTAGGACATGTTAGACACTTTTCACCACTGGAGATGTTAAAGAAGCACCTAGAACTTCAGTAACCCAAGAGGGTGTTATCCACGGGGGAACCAAGTGACAGCAGTGTGAAGGGCTGAGCAAAACATCGGAGATTAAAACTGCAGAGGTACATCTTTTCATATGGATGGTACTGTCACTGACTGCCTGATGACTTTGATTTACATGTTGTTTTATCAAGACTCCTTTCTTTCAAAGAAGGGAATGATTAGAGCTTGTTAGAGCCTGACAGATGGAGTTCCTTTGCAGCTTCTCATGTGTTTCCTTTTCAAAAGTAATTTTGGTTTATGTACCCAATAAAAAAAATATAAAAATCATAGTCACAAGATTATGCCGAGCATTTTTCTTGATTGCTTTCACCTAAAATACTGCAGGATGTAATCTGTAAAGCTGGTATCTAATATTACAGTGCTAATTGGATGTGTTTTTTTCTCATCTGTATTTCCTCTTAAATATCAATGAAGTGCTTTGAAAATTTTATCAATGATATCAAAATGATATCAAATCAACTTTCCTTCCATATTTTGTTTTTCTTGTAAAAAAACCAACAAAAAATTGCTTTATCAGCTAGTTCTAAATTGGCTAACGCTTCTGCTCCAACAAACGAGATATTTATAAGAGACAGATGTGAAATCTTTTCTCTTCTCTTCATTATTGTTAATTGTCATGGCAGTTCCACTCATCTCAGATTAATTTGGCCTGTGAGTTGGCCCACTCAAAGAGCAAATATCAAGCTAATTATCGAGAGAACTTTGAAGCTGTGCAGTTTGGGATACTTACACATTTCAAAGTTTCCACTTTAGGATAAAATTTCTCCTGGCCCATGAGGAAGAGTCAAGGGATCTTGAATTTTATACCACTTGATCCTCTGATATGCTAATTTGATATTGTACTTCTGATCTGGCTCACCAAATGCTTTCTGTACAATGATAGCGTACATAAATGCAGAATCCCACAACTGCAGATTCAGGTAACTTAAGAAGTTTCACATTCTATTTGATGGCTTTTCTGTGCTAAACTTTCAGATTCTGATGAGGAGCATATCGTGATCATCTTTTTTTTTTCCCCCAAATGGTCTACATTGACACATATGAAAAATCTGCACAGATATTTAGCATCTAGAACTTTTCATGTCTTTATTGTTCTCTCTTCTGGCCTTTTTTTTCCCCCCAAACAGAATCCTAACCTGTCACTTGCCATCTCATTGTGGTGGCACAGCAGGAAAAGCATATTTTCTCACAAATTCTGAACTATGATAAATTGATTTTGTAGAGGAAGCATCTTAAAGCTGCTAAATTGCAAAGCATGCTTTCATACGTTGAAAGCTGTACTTTAAGCACATATTACTACAGTTTAGGCTGTTGGAAAAAATAGTATATGAGTTTTGTTGTTCTGAAAAGGCAGTGTTGCATTCATTGAAAAGTCCTGTGAAGTAAAATAAATGGCATGTTCCACTGTGGAGGGAATGTATCAGAAGATGAATTTAGAGTAGGAAGCTCAAGGACTCCATTTAATTTTATTTGATCCTCTGAATACATGTGATCTTGTTGTGCAACCATAGATATAACAGAATGCCTGTTTCCAGGGAAAAGGAATATAAGATGATGATTTGGGGTAATGGATGTGACAGATAGTGGAGAATGCCCTTACTTGCAATGGTCTTGTCAGATCTTTTCATCACAGTTCTAATTCAGAGACGTGTAAAATCAGAAATGACCAAGTCATTGCCATAAAAATCTGCCTAAGTGAACGTTATAGTTAGAGGATTCAGTTCAAGCTGAAATTAAAAAGTGAATTTCATCTTGTAAGAAGTGTTTAAAAGGATGTTTTAAGAAAAGTGATATGCAAATATGATTGAGGTTGGTAATTAGCTATAAATGCTTGTCTTCTGGGAAACTGAACTAGAGTAGAAACCAGAATGCCAAAGACTATCCCTCAAAAGGTTATAAAACATCAGTATTCTGAGATTCCAAGTGCTGGTATTTTTGGCTTTCATGAAGATTAGTTGATTTAATTATATTTAATTTATTGATTGAAATCAATTTAGTTGATTTAATTGTATTTAATTACAGTACTCAGTTTCTTGTTCAGAGTACTTTTGATTTATTAACAATTGTTGACAATATTTGTCATATCAGAGATGAAATTCCATCCACAGAGGAGAGTGGCAGTATTGGCATGGACTTGAAACAAATCGATCTCTTATCTGCTAGATCCTCCTGCAAGCAGTAATTATATTGTATTAAAACAAGAAGTCAACTAGCCAAATTTTCAGTGAAAAGACGAAATACTTGTTAAGTCAGATCTTTGCTTATTAATATGTTAACAGCATGGCTGACTTTAAAATAATGTTAAGTTGCTCAGTTAAGGATTCAGAAGCCAAGAAATGGCAAATCTTAGTCTTCTGGGTGTATAGTATAACAGTTCCTAATTAGATTAATATGTACTCTCTCAGATCATGCCATATGATGTTTAGCTGGCTAATTTATTGATTAGATTTTTTTTTTTCAAGCCTTTGTTTGTTGTATAACTCAAAATTCATGGTTACATACAAACATCTATGTAATGTATAGAATCCAAAAGACGTAAGAAAACAAATCTTTCTTGTGGGGAGAAATGTACCTTATCTATAGAGATATCTTTTATAAACTCCCTGCAAATGAATATTTTTATTTCCCAAATAATTTATATAGATGCTTTTTAGTTTTTTGCATCTTGTTTATAAAATGAACCTATGATTAAATACAATTATTGTACTTAAATTATGAAGATTGACACTTTATGTATGTATGGAAAGTGGATTTGTATTCATAGTTTTCTCTTGACACCAGCAGTCCTGTTCTGGTGGTTTTCTGTGATCTCCAGTATGTTAAAGGGAGGTGAAGGTAAAGGTGGGAATAATTACTTTGCTAACAAGGGGTAATTTTATGGTTCCAGACTTCCATTAAGAGATATCTGATACTCCTGAAATGTGTGTCCCCTCTCCTCACAACCCCCTTCAAAGCCAAGTTAAGTAGTAGACCTTGCCACTAATGGTTGTATTAGAATAAATTGTATTGGAATGTTGGAAAGAGGAATGGCAAGTAGTGAAAAAGACATTGATTCTATTACATTTTATCCATATTCACAATAATTTTGACCTCACAGTGATAATGGTAAGGGGTAAATATACTCTGTATGTAATGGAAAACTACTTTTCCCAGCTGTTATTGCACTGGTGCTGGCTCTTTGATGCTTGCAATTCTGGTATATTAGAGGTTGGTTGTTTTTTTTTTTTTTTTTTTTTAAATGGGGTCTAAAACAGAGCCAGAACTCAGGTTTTCTCAGTGTGTGTTTTTAAGATTTAAAAAGATGTCTGATTTGAAGCCACAGAGACCTTATTTGGAAGAAGAGTAACACCGATGCTTTACATATGTTCATGCCTGTGATTAAAAGCTCTTTACATATGCATCCATCTCCTTTAGCTGCTCTGCTGTCTCTGTCTGAGAATAGCAGTGCTATCAAAGTGACAAAGGCTAGGTTGTACTCCTAAGGGAAGTAATTATAGCAGCACAGAGCAGAAGGTAAAATTATAATTTGTTTGCTATTTTTCAATGCAGTACCATATATTTATCATAGTATTAGTAAAAAGGCCATAAACTTTATGTAGATTTTAGAATATAACAGTAAATGAACTAGTACTGCAATGAAAAGCTAGGTTTTCATGAGACCCAAAAGAAATATGTTCTAAGAATGGTTTAGTCACAGTACAAAATATTCAAGATGTAGTATTCTGCTGCCTCGTTTTATGCAAAAAAATTGCTACTTTTATCCATGGGTATTCTTACAAGCTGGGATAGACCATTGTCAGGCTAAGCTCTGTCAGAGCTTACTGTATCACAAGAGAGATGTCAGACATACATGAAAGGTAGGCCATGGTTTCAGGAAAAATCTGGTTTTAGGTACCTTAATGGTCTCAGAATCTGTATATCTACCTGTGTCATTGTAAAGGAATATTTTGTTACTCTGCAGTTATTTGGGATAGTCTGGACCATGGCAGTAACAAGTCTGATCTTTCACACTGTATGCACTTCCCAAGAGACCACCATGGTTTTGTGTCTTTTCCTTACTTTCTTTGCGGCCCTTTATGCAGAATACACTGTGCTCAACACAGGTAGTTAAATATTTGTTCAGTACATAAATTACTTATTTCAAACAACACGTAGGTGAGCTCTTCTTGCAAGTTAATGCACAGAGCGGTTATCCTACTTTGAACAGGTATAGCCACAGGAAAGACACAGACCTTGGTCAAAACACTTATTTTGTTCATATATGTCAACCTCTATGTTTGTCTGTCCCAGAGCAGGCAGTGGAATGGGTTGTTCAGTCTGTGATCTGCACCTTTTGGGAAATGTGCAGGCTTTGTGGCCAAGTGGCACAGGAGGGCAGCCCCATCCCACGGTGGAACAGCATGTTATCAACTCTTTGTTGAGATATGACCTCATGAAGGCTGCGTTGGATTTGTTCTCCTGTTCTACATTCCTCTGAAATCTTATCTGGATGGCTGGTAAAATTTGGAGGTGTAACACAACAGATCTTCCGTGTGATTTTGGTACAGAGACTTAAAAACTCCAATCTGGATTTCTTCTACCATGGTCTACAAATACTCATTACAGCTCTGTGGATAACATATAATGCTCTTAAGCTGAGGTAAGAGGAATAAAAAAAAGGCATAAATAAGGATAAGAATGAGGTTCATATGCAACATTAGGATCTGTATGTTGAAGTATGTTATTAATTGATAAATTCATATTGATGAAATCTTTGGTAAACATTCATGACAGCTATTAACAAGTCATGCTCATACACTGAAATTAAAAACAGGAAAATAATGCTCAACTCTGTAGACCATTAATGTCTTGATTGTTGCTTTGATTGAATTTGGTGTATTATGCTCATACAGATTACAAAATATAACAAATGTTGATTTGTATTGATTATACATCACAATTATATATATTTTATCAAATGTAATTGTGTTCTGTGCTTTTTTAACTTCGGTCTGCTATTGTCTTATAGAAAAATCTGCTTTCAATACATTAGGAATAAGAAATATTTAGCATTGCTTATCCACAACATGCTCCAAAGTATACTCACCTTATATTTAATCAGTATGCATGTATCCAGTAAGAAAAAATCTTAATTTTCAGATCACTGGGTTTAAGCACTTGTCTATAAAATTTGAATCAAAATCTTTTGAGCCATGAAGAATTTCTCAAGTATGTCATACTGGAAGATCTCTTTTTAGTAGCTTTATCCATATGATTAATACATTTTCGTATGGATAGCGCAAGTGCTGTAAGCAGTAGTAGATTCCAGGTTGTACTCCCAGAGGGGGGCAGCATTGCTTTAGAAAGAAGAGTCAGGTAGTCCTGGACTGTTCCCTGAGGAAGTCCTGACTGCTCCCTGATAAGCTTTCAAATCAGACTAGTAAATCTGTGGGTTAATAAAATGTTAGTCAGATCAACATGCCCCATAATGACTGCTGTTGCTCCATTTGTCTGTCTTTAACCAACAAAATTATTTTAACGAAGAATTCATCAAAGAGGAAATTTTCATAGGAAAAAAAATTCTGAAAAGCCGAGGAAATGAACCATGCTTTTTTCTTCTTTAGCCCTAGCAGATAGTTTATTGTTAAGCTATGCAGCTATTTTAATCTTATCAGGAATTAATTCTTGCCATTCCAACTTAAAATATTCTTCTAATGTTTTCTTCCTCTGTTTTTCCAGAATTTCTTATTGCCAGTGTTGAGTTATATAAAGCATTGCAAGAAATAAGGCTGGTGATGTAGGTATTGAAGATGACTGAGTTTACTGCCAAGAGCCTTCAAAAACACCATCCTCTGTGTGTAGTCTGTGGTGCATTTTTGGGTTTTCCATAGCAAGACAGTAATTCCTTCTTCAGTCAGACAGGTGTTTATGCACACCCATCTCCCCTGTCTCAGAGGATCACTGCAGCACGTGGAAAAGTATCTTTATTAATCCTGGAAAATGGGGAATACCTTGAGTAAATGGCAGTTTGCTCAAGAAAGGGAAAAAAAGATAAGATGGCAATTAAATCATATTTAGAGTCTGTTACAGGAACAGCCTAGCCCAATTTCATTGCTTGGAAGTAGATCACCATATTTCTTCTATTTAGTTGTGTTGTCAGTGTTTCCATAGTGTAAAGATAAAAGCTGCACAAAAAGTTATTGAATTTTTAAAGGCAATCTGAGGAAAATTTTTTTGCAGCATGTTTTTCTGTGGCTAGGGCAAAGTGAGAGGAGCCATCCTGTGGCTGCTCCTGTAGAGCCGCTAGATGAATTAGTCTTGAAATCTACTGCCAATTGCTTTTTCATTTGTTAACTGGAGCAACCCATTCCTCATTTAGTCTGAAAATAGAGGTGTGATAATCAGAAGATTTTCATCTTTCTCGGTAATACAAAGAATGGTGATCAAAGCCTTGAAAGAATAATTGGTGACACTTGCTGCAGAAAATTGCTTCTTTCAAACAGGTTAACTGTCAGCTATAAAATTCTCTTCTGGGACAAAAGCAAGCTGGAGAAATATACCTCTAAAACTTTGCATTTGTGTGTATAAAGTTTTTCTGAAAGTGTATATAACCAGGGTATATTGGCAATATGTATTTAGTACGTACATTTTAACATGTACATATTATATATAATATGTATATTTAATACGTACATTTGTATTTAAAAATGTACATAGTTTGGATGTACAAAAACCTGCAGAAGTGTATTATAATGTAGGTGGAATTATGATTATGACCAGTAGGAAAATTACACATTTCTCTTCAGACATGCCAGCCTCCATGATGTATGTCACCATGTTTTATGTGAAGAATTCCACCAAAGTGTTCGTGGCAATGACTTTTGGCTTTATGAGTGGAGACAAGGTCAACAGAGCAAACACCCTACTCTTTTCCCTCCAATTTTAGCATTAATTAATTATAAAGGTGTGTTCCCATGTTGAACACTATCTGAGAACTCATATGCTGCATGTTATTTGCCCCACATATCCAGGTTCAGAAATGGCACCTTGTGTTCTGGGACAGCTCATGTAACAAAAACATGTGTCTCTGGCATGTCAAAGGGGACTGAGGTCTAGATGAGGTTGAATAAGGCTGAAATCTTTCTGGATGACTGAACAAATTAACTGTTGAACATACAGGATTGTCTGCAGTGGGTGTAAAATGCCATTATCCTCAACCTTTGTGCAAGAATTGCAAGAAGAGTAATTTTGAGTTGCAATGAGAAGGAGACTAAATCCGAATACTTCCTAGGGAGAGAAAAGCTAGAGGCAAGCTGTGGAGAGACCATATTAATTTTGCTTATTTCATATCTGAGTCTGCATTGCAGAGAGAGGTGTTATTACAGCATGCAAAGGCATTCCTGAGTAGTCTTTAGCCAACTCAGCTGAACACTGATACCTTAAAGCCACGGTAATATCAAGTTCAGAATGGGAGAGAAAGTTCAAAGAGGTTAGTGGTGCCCTTTTTGCTGCAAATAAGTCTGAAACCGTGAGAATGGGGTATTAAAAATGCAGACTAATATTCTTTAATGTAACACAACTGACAGTAAATTTTAGAGCCATTTCCCTAGATGGGTGTCTCATGCACATGTTATTCCTAATATGGCTTAATAATGGCACTATTCATGTGGTCACTGTTAGAAATGCTCTCAAATTCTCAGAAATTACTTAGAGAATACAAAAGGGGTCTGAAATGTCAGCATTTCTCCTTTTACCTGATTATGGTAGATAGCCTATGGTTGTAAAACCAGTTTATAAACCTAGTAATTTGCTAGGTTTTTTTTTAAGGGCAATAAAATCCCTGCTTTATTTTGCATTTGCTCCAGGAATATTGTGTATGAAACAAAAAATGGCTGCAGATATTTTAAGAGATTTTGTGGGTATGCACATCTACAAAAAATGGGGGACCTAGCAGAGCACTAAATATTACAGTACACAAGATTTTCTTTCTCTCTTCCCTTTTTGCGGTGGATTCTTATAATTGGAACAAGTGAGCTATTAAACAGACATGGTTATTTTGATTGCTCAAAATATTACTAATGTTTTATGCATGCAGGTGGATTGCAAATGTATCATGACTAATTTATTTCTCAATTAATGTTAGTCCATTAACTAAAATATTTGTCTATTCAGACATATTTTTTTTAGATAGTAAACTATTTTTTAGGTAGTAAACTAACTATGCATGTTCTATGCACATGCATTTCAATTTCTTCATTGAAATAATATTTGTAGAATAGAGATGCTTTATCAGATTTATCTTGGTGAAACTCCATTGACCTTGGCCACATCTGGCTGTTAAAAGTTCACCAGGTTTTACTGCATGTGATTGACTATAGTGACCAGTGACTAAACACTAATGTTATGTTCTTCGTAATTTCAGGATGTGAATAACATTCACCAATGTATATAGCAGATAAATGGAAAACCAGATCTTATTTTCAAACAGGAAATTTGAATAGAATGTAATTTTTAAACCATGTTTGCTGTATTTTACACTTACGGAAGCTTCTTTTTACTTTTACTTTTACAGAAAGCCTGTAATACCAAAGCATAACAAATTGTTCAATTAAGCCCAAAACTAGTTATGAGGAAATCTATATGCAAGGAAGATATGAGTACCTCGATATCTTTAATTTATGACATGTTTAGTGGTAATAACATATATAACTCTTGATTAGGGAATAGCAGAAGAGGGTTAGCTTTTGTCACGCAGCCTTTGCACTCTTGTATCAGGGGTCAGAAGTATGGGAGACAGGGGGCAGTATGTTGCCTGTAGACCTTTTATTTTATCTTTAAAAAAGGAGTATAGTTCATGTCTTTATTGTCTCTTCTTTTAAGCTACCAACTGATTTCTTCTTTTCATGACGTGTACAAGACAGAGTGCTGGTCCTTTCAAATGATGTCATACTTTTGCTAACATAAGTGAAACTAAATGTGTCAGAGATGCCATGTGATGGTATCATGGCATTGTGAAAGCTATCAAGAAGAAGTCAATTAAAAATAGAAAATACCGGAGAATTTCTGTTGGAAGCTTTTTCATCACAAAGGGGTTAATAATGTTCGTATTAATAAAGGATTTTGGTGACTCCGATCTGTATTTTTCTTTCTGTTCAAGGAGTAAAAGTTGTTAAGGTATGGGAAATCTGGATCCATGTGAGTGACCAAACACTGATTGCTGCTCTTGCATCAGTCTCTCCTTCACTTTATGTTAAACTTTCTGGATAATGCCTGTTTTATCCTCATATAGAACAAAATATACTCAGCATTGAAACATTTTCATTGAAATGGTATTTTTATTTTCATACCTGCTGTACTGGTTTTGGCTGGGGTAGAGTTAATTTTCTTTGTAGTAGCTGATACAGGGCTGTGTTTTGGATTTGTCCTGTTTTGGTAACACAGGATATTTTAGTTATTGCTGAGCACAAGAGTTAAGGTCTTTTCTGGTCCTTCCCTCACCCTACCAGCGAGGAGGCTGAGGGTGCACGAGAAGCTGGGAGGGGACACAGTTGGCACAGATGACCTGCACTGACCAAAGGGATATTCCAAACTCAACCCATGAGTTTTACCACTTTTACTCTTCAGATTCTCTCCCTGATCCTGCTGATGGGGGAGTAAGCAAGTGGTTAAATGGTGCTTACTTTCCAGCCGGGATTAAACCACATCACCTGCCCAGTCACTTGAACCTTGCAATTACTTTCAAACTCTCTCCAGGGCAGCATTTCCTATCCTAAGGGCATGGAAGCTAGACCATGTTTTATTGTTTCTTCTATATTTATCCTTTAGCAGTGTGGGCTTTTGTCATACATTGTTTGTACATCTCTTTGCAGCCTTTCCCCACTCATATATTGGTGTGGAGAGCTGCTCAGTAAACCAGACTTAGCGGTCAGTTTATGTCTGGGAAAATAAAAAGTAGAAATGCCCACCTGCTTTATCATGTCTCCTACTTAAAGTCTGTATAAAGTGCTTAGTGTGACAAACTCTTTTCATATCCCCTAGGTGGCAGGGTGAAATGTAATGTCTTAATAGTAAAAACTATGTAAAAATCCTAACCTGAACAAAAGTCAGTTCAACAAGGGTTTTGTTCTTGAGGCAAAACCCAGCCAAGTGTTTTCAGGAGGATTTGCTCAGGTCCAAAGTTCTTTGGCTTTGCCTGGAGAGCATACAGGGTGCCATTCATGTTACCTATCTGTTCTTTATATTTTTCACTGGTTAGTGTTCATCAAGTCTGCTAACTGGAAAGAATTGTAATACCAGTTAACAACTTTTCACTTGGGGCAATCTCAAAATTAGGTTCTGGGAGGCTTTTTGTTGTCTTCAGAAGCCATGAATTTGAACCAAACTTATTAACCCTTCCGAAAGATATGTGCAACTTAAACTCTAAAGCATTTTGAACTGTTTCTCAGTTCAAGAATAGACTTTGAGATACACTTTTTTAAACTTAACCAGTTTCTAGCATGATGATTTATTTTTTTTAACCAAAATTTTCCTATTCTGATCTTAGCTTTCCATCTTTCTCAAATGATAGCAAGTGCTTTGCAAGACTGAAGAAGAATGGGGTGAAAGGTCTGTGAGCATTATCTCTTGTTCCTTTTTTTTTCCCCTCTCTTTTTCCTTGGAAATCTGTAACAATATTATCATTTTGTGGCCTGACTTGATTTTAAAGTAAGGTAGGGAGCAAATTTCCCAAGTAGCAGCTTTTCAAAGAATTGGAATCATGTCCATAGAAACCATTTCACTAAATTTCTGTTTCTTCCCAAAGGTGAATGTTTCTATGCCACAAAGAAGAGAACTTGAAAAAGAATCTGCAAAGTTACTAGGTATTTCTTTTAGGCATAAATACCAGATGTGGAGTAGGGAATTTCTCTTACCTTTGGAGGTCCTTGCTGTATACATGTGGATTAACTCTGTGGTGGTACCCTTTAATTCTTCATTAAATAGTTCTGCTGTCTCACTGAATTTTCATGGTTGGATATAGTCTCTGGTTGTTTCGTGGGGTTTTTTAATGTAAATCTGTACCTCTCTATATACATATAAGGAAAACATGGAAGACAAAAAAGTGTAGAATTCAGAAATGGTATGACTTGCAAGCCAAAAAAGCAGCTATTTAAAACTACAGGATGACAGTTTCATAAATGAATATCATGGTGGGAACACCCTTATGTAAAGAACTTCAAAATTTTATTTTCTTTTTTCTTCTTTATTGGTGAAGATAAAATGAGATTAATATCTTCTACGTAAATTGTACTACTCCTAGTTAATCTCTTTATATAAGGAGATTGAACTAAAACTTGTGCCTTCAATTTTTGAAGGCAGCTCAGTGGTAAAGTATGGCCTTTTATAGGCTTATCATGGAGCATGTACTACTGTGTAGAACTACCTGAAGAAAGAATTTTATATGATGCCTTGAAAATATAGAGGGGGGGAATAATACTGCAAGTTGCTTAAATGTTTATCAGAGTAAATTTGTGCAAGGATGGGAAATTTGGCTGATGGAGCTGCTCTAAGTCTGAACAAATGTATGGCTGCATTTCATGTCCTGTTGAGCACACCTATACTTACACCAACCAGGAAAAGCAAAGGAACAAGAAAATGCTCTCTCCATCCATTTTCTTCCACTCTGCTGATCCTTAAGATGGTCATTACAGCTATAGGCACAGCTTTTTTGGTGAGCCTGATATTTGCAGTGCTCTATTTTATGCCTCAAAAGTTGGATTTTGATCTTACTTGTGATGAAATTACTTTGTTATCTTTCTTGTGATGAAAACACGTATTTTTTCCCCATACATTAGAAATTTGATAAATTTTAAGGAGCTCTTAAAAGGTATGTGCTGTGTTCTCTTTGTTACCCTTACTCAGGACTTTTCATGTGCTGTTTCTTTTACCCTCTTAAGTGCAGGAAGAGCCCAATGACTCTTGCAGGTTAAGGGTGTTGTCAGTGCAGATCAGTGTCACCCTGGTAATGGTGTGTGTGACTGAGCAGAGAAGACACGGTCAGTGTGAGTAGAAGGGTGAGAGTGTCAAAGATTTTGATATGTTACTTTTCAGAAACTATTCACTGGTGTCTCATGTTCTTTGGTTGTCTTTTCTGACCCACTGGGGGAGTCTTATTTGATGTGTCTTGTAATCATTAATGAAAAGTCACAAACCACTTTGCTTACTGGATGGATGATCTAGAAGAAAAAAAACCCTGTATTTTAATGCTTATGGTGTCTAAAATTACTTGACCCAAATTTGCTACACGAGAGTAAGGGACAAGTAGAAAGAGCAATACCCCAATATTTTTAAGAATTTCTGAAGACTTGTGTGACAAGTTTCACACACAGAAACTCTGGCATTTTTATGTATGCCAGGTGTACACACAAGTCCACTGGAAAGCTGAAGGTGGTCCCTTTCCATTCTGAATCATGTTTAGAACAAACATGTACTTTTGTCTGTAGGAATGGGAGCCATGCAGCTGTTTGGAGACCCAGGGGGAAGTTTGAAGATGTGGGCTCCAGTGAGTACACACAGAACAGCATGCTCTGCTCTGCTAAACAAAATTAAAAAATCACAGAATTAACTAGGTTGGAAAAGACCTTTGAGATCATCAAGTCCAACCTATGACCTAACACCACCTTATCAACTAAACCATGGCACTCAGTGCCACATCCAGTTTATTTTAACACCTCCACAGATGGTGACTCCACCATGTCCCTGGGCAGCCTATTCCAGTGCCAAATTACTCTTTCAGTGAAGAATTTTTTCCTAACATCTAGTCTAAACATCGTCTGGTGCAGCTTAAGACTCTGTCCTCTCGTTCTGTCAGCGGTTGCCTGGGAGAAGAGACCGACCCCAACCTGACTACAACCTCCTTTCAGGTAGCTGTAGAGAGTGGTAAGGTTTCCCCTGAACCTCCTTTTTTCTGGGCTAAACAACCCTAACTCCCTCAGCTGTCCTTCACAGAGCTTGTGTTCCAGGCCCTTCACCAGCCTTGTAACCCTTCTCTGGACACGTTTGAGCATCTCAACATCCTTCCTAAATTGAGGGGCCCAGAACTGGACACAGCACTCAAAGTGTGGCCTCACCAATGCTGAGTACAGGGGAAGAATCACTCCCCTGGTCCTGCTGGCCACACTATCCTGATGCAGACCAGGATGCCATTGGTCTTCTTGGCCACCTGGGCACAGCTGGCTCATGTTCAGTTGGCTGTTGACCAGCACTCCCAGGTCCCTTTCTTCCTGGCCACTCTCCAGCCACTCTGACCCCAGCCTGTAGTGCTGGAGGGGGTTGTTGTGACCAAAGTGCAGGACATGGCACTTGGACTTGTTAAACCTCCTATTGTTGGATTCAGCCCACCCCTCCAGCCTGCCCAGGTCCCTCTGCAGAGCCCTCCTACCCTCCAGCAGATCGACACTCGCTCCCAGCTTGGTGTCATCTGCAAATTTGCTGATGGTGGTCTCAGTCCTCTCATCTAGATCATCAATGAAGATATTAAACAGGATTGGCCCCAACACCGATCCCTGGAGGACACCACTAGTGACTGGAAATAAAGCCTTCCAGGGTAGTTTTTCCCCATAAATAGAAATAATGGATTGTGACTTGCCTGATAGTTTGCAGGGGCTCCAAAGCCCTATTATAACTTGTTGTTTAAAAAGAAATATGCTTTATAGAATTCCACTAAGAAAGGTCTGCTGTTGTGAAAATGAAATTCCGTGTTGGTTTATATATTATACAGTACTGGAAATTTAGTATGTAATTCATCATGTGCAGTTGATGCAATATTGTGTTGCTACTCCATGCAGCTAGGGGCAGCTGGTGTTCCTTAGATAAGCTTTGTGTGAGTGAAGTAGATGATTTTAACAGAATCTGCTGGATCAATCATTGTTAAGAGATTAGGAGCCCAAAAAATTGAAGGAAGAAGCCTCTAGGAAAACAATTGCCAGTTATTAGATAAAAGAATTATAGTAACAATATCATCCATAAACTTAGTGTCTGGCTAATTATTCATAATGCTACACTCAAAGAGGAAAATGGAAAGGGAGATAAAGAAAGCTATTACAGTAAATGTTGGGACTTACTGGAGGAACTGTTCTGTTTCCATCTTTCCATCTTTGCTGTAGACTTTCCATGTGTGCAAGTCTTGCTACTGCTCCACAGAATTGAGCTGTATCAGTGAGGCTGTTAGTTTTTTACCTGAAGATGAATGAACAAGGACTTCATGCATGTTCATCAAAAAATAAAATCAGATCTTAAAGTGAGAGAGCCATATCATTTTATTGCTTTATGCTACCACAAAATAAATGGATTAATAATGTAAACAATAAAAGACTGGACAAGAAGTCTTGTTCTGAAGAAATAGCAGAAATAATAAGAAAATTCAATCTTTCTTTGACAAACACGTCTGAAAACAGCCTGTTGTGCCCAAATTTTACGAGGTACTGTAAACCTGCTTTTATATTGGATGTTGGATGTGCTACAATATCCACAGCCTTAGGACTGAGCTGAAGAATGAATGTCAACTGTGATTACAGTTTTCTTGCTTCTGACAATTTGTACCAGATTTAACCTCTCTTGGAGTCTACGTCTGCATTTGCTTTTTAGGTTAATACACACAAAATGGATGTAGTGTGTGCTTACACTACTTTTATGAACGTTAGTTAAATATTCCATGTTATCACAATCATAGTCCAAACCATTTCTGTTAGAAAACATAGATAATTGATACTCCAGAAGCAGGGAAATCACATTTAGAACCGAATAAGCTGCTATCCCACTGAAGTGTCACACGTAACTTAGAATTTGATTGTGGTTCTAAATTGATCAAACTTTTTAACCTGTTATATTCCGGGTATACTTCTCTTTGCTAAGAGGCAGTTACTGAAGATGGTGTTAAAATTCTAATTTTAACTCTTTTTCAATTTGCAATTCTGCTCATGTGTTTTATAATCAATATTACTGCATTTGTCTCTTCTCATTGAGTGCAGGTGTCTTAAAGGAAAACAAAGCTCTGAGGAAATGTCCCCTTGTGACACAATCTACTCAATCAGAGCCTGGAGAAATTAAAAATGGCGAGTGAAAATACAAAAAACCCCAGTGTAGGTGAAGACTGGATAATTGCAGTGTACATGAGCAAGCAAGTACTTGCTGACTTGGTTACTGACTGTCACAAGAAGACAGAATGCAAGTAAATGGCCCAATTTTCAGAAGTAAGAGCTCTTTACTGAGTGCACACGGTTGCACATGCTAAGCTAGTTACACAGGCAGACTTTTGCCTGCACATAGCCATTGAGATACTTATCCTACTACCTAAAAGGCATTCATCATCATGGTAGAGGTCTACAGTGTGATTTCAGGGAAATGAAATGGAAAAATTGCCTGATCAGAACACATTAAATTTAATTTTTTTTAACATTTGCCTGGAAGCAGCAAATTATAACAATAGAACTTGTGCCTTTTGCTTGCTTATCTTAATTCTAGAAATGAAAGGTATCTGCATACATCCCAAATGTTTTAAGTTCTTTTGTATACAAGGAAAATTGTATTGTGGAGAAGGTCTATTGCAATAAAGGTTGTCTTTAATGATGTGCGTCAGCACAAATGTAGTACACATTTGCCTTTCCATCTGAATGAACTTGTCTTGCAGTTTTAAAAATTGTAATTTTGTGTAGTCCTTTTTTTCTCCTTTAATCTTCTGGGAGCTATTGATGTCGATAGAAGGTAAAGCTGTTAAAACTAGTGTAACATATGACTCCAGAAATAAGGGGAGTAACTAACTTTAACACTGTAAAATATTTATAGTTAATTCCGCATGCTAGTTACTCTGAGACTTTGTGCTTGCTGTTCAATGTGCAACACCAGTCTGAGTTACAATCCACTTAATGATGTTAGAATATGGTAAACAAGCATTATGCTACTGTGACTATTTGGACTAAACTATGTGCTTGCATTTGGAGTTCCTGCCAGCAGAACTGACTGAGCAGGTGTTAAGCAGTTGCTACCCCTCCACTGCAGCTTTATGTTCACATTAAAATAAAGCTGTCCATTCTAACGCCCTGGTGATGGTTTTCACAAGCCAGTTTGGGCATGTGGGATGTCAGGCAGTCAGAAGTCAGTATTGAGGAAGAGGTGGTTCTCAGCAGGGAGCGATGTGTACCAGCCAACACCAGCAGACCGTTCAAAGCAGCTCTGTGTGCTCACTGGTGGGACCCTGGGGCCTTTGGACTTTCTACCAAACCTAATCCTAACAATTGTTGAGCCATGTACAAGTTATTCAAGAACAATCACACAGATGGAAAGTTTCTTCACAGTGGAACTACCTTGAGAAATTTTTCATTTTGGCAATGTTTGGGGCTTCTCTAATGCTCAGCCTGTGCGGAGCTCAATCAAAGGAAGTGCAGGATGTAGCAAGAGTGTGGCTGTGTTTGGGCAGTGACTGTGAGGTTTATTGGGTAAGGCTCAGCCAGTGCTTGTGGTGGAGAGAAAGCTTTGGGTCTCAGTCAGGCTGAACAGGGGCTGTCAAATAATTAATGTAGTGCCATTCTTTTCAAACTAGTCACTTTTTGAGAGAAAGTAGTAAAGAGAAACTAGAGAAGTCAAAAAAAGTTTATGCCCTAGAGAAATAGGATTCATTTTATCTCCATCATAACCATTGAATTTTACTGGGTTTGTCTTAAGTCAGGTTCATAAAACATTCACTCTAGATACTGCATGGGAAAAAAAAGAAGTGTGTGTGTGCATTCAAAAGTCTTTCTGATATGCACTTTCTCATTCTTGGTTTTGTCTGTGCTTGAGATTTTATAAGGTTCTGAATGTAATGTTCTTTGTTCAGATGGGATTTTTTTTTTTTCTCTTTTATGTTGTGGCCATGTGATCTCAGCTGGAGCCTGAGATGTGGCTATGACTGACAGCATCCCTTAAGCAAGGGACAGTGAGTGAGAAAAAAACTGATTACCTTCACATTACTGTGTGATAATTAAAGCTGTGATCTAATTAACCTTCATTGCCATCATGTGGTTCTTCTGAGAAAACTATTTCTTAGTGGAGTTCCCTTGTTTAATCAAAATTGCAAGGAAGTGGATAACTCTGGTCTAGGACTTACCTGAATGGTTTTGAATATCCTTCGCTGTAGCACTGCTATGTACCATCATCTTCATTACCTCTAGCATTACTGTTTTTATGTATTTGTCATCCTAAATCCTAAATTCTTGAATATGAATTACATATTCACATTGGAAATACAAAGCCATTTAAGTCCTCTGAAATTTGCTTTGCTTAGGAAGAGAGGTTTTTATTGCCTAAAATGGGATCGAAGCAGGGAGAATTTAGGAAACACATTTGAAGAAATTGATTGAGAACAACTGATCTTAGTAATGTGATTGTAGTGAAACTTTTCTTGCCATACCTTTTCTCTTACAGTTAACAGGATTCAAAAGGATGTGAAGTTTCCCTTATTGAGTCCCCTCCTGTATTCCTCCCTTTTTTTCAGTGTTTTCTCAAGGATTTAAAGAGGCAGAGAGGGAATCATCTTTAATGATACCCTTTATTCAGACCGTAGCATGCTGCTTTCTAATTTAGGGTGCATTGCCAGAATCCTTCTTAGCTAAATTCTGAAGTGCCAGCTTTAGATTTAGTGTCAGTAGTCAGGAAAATGACTCAGAGGAACTCAACACCATGGATACTCAGCTTGGCAGAATTCAACACTGGGGATTCCAAAGGAGGAGGAAGAGAGTTTAAGAGTATCTGGTGTTTGGGGGGAAGTGAAAGAATAGAGTGAAAGAATAGAAAAGCAAGCAAAATTATATGAAAATTACAATTGCACATTTTCAAGTGATAGAAATAGCATTTCTTTATTGTGGGAAAGCAAACAGGAAAGAGAACATGAAAAGCATGATGTCTTCCTCTAACTAAGCTGATCCTAGGCATATTCTTTTCTGTACAACAATAAAGATTCAGCCAGGCAAAGGCTGTGATTTAGTTTGATTTTTATAAATCACTATATGTGATTATTTAACAGCAAAAAAATACACAAAACTCTCCAAGAGTGCTAGTGTTGTTACATTTAGTACTCTAAATTCTAAAGAAAAGCCCATTGTTTTTGTTCTGTAAATAACATTTAAATAGAGAGGTATATGTCATTAACATCACTACACAATAGTACCTTTCAACCTACTTGCTAAAGATGAGAACAGAAGAGTTCAGCTGTGTATGAACTTTATAAAGTGAAATCACTGTATAAAATGACAGTTACAGTGATACATTTGAGTTCTGGAGTAGGATGATCCTACAGCCTTTTTTCAGTCCAGTAATGCCAGAAGGAACCTTAAATATACTACCCATTCTGACCTGCACTGAGCAAAGCTTTTAAACACATCTTTTGTATTAATCCTGGGATTTTATTTCCATAGTGCTTTAGGGATTTCTGTTGGTACAGAAAATAAATATAAAACTGCAAGCACAATGTACGGCCTGAATCTATCTTCCATGGAGCAGGTGGAGCTGATAGAGCTCAGCTGACTTTGTTGTGCTGCCTGAGAAGATAGGCTGCCTCCAGGTAAACCTGGCAGCCCAGGCTGAAGAGGTTGTACTATTCATCCTGATGTCTTTTTTGTGGACTCATGTGAATACACTGATATAACAGGCCTAGTGTTAACATTTTGGCTAACAGGCTCAGCACAGCTGGATCTTTGGACTTAATCTTGTGGGACTAAACTTCTGATGGTGAAGGTGCAAAAAACACAGGCAAAAGATATTTGCAGGCAAAAATCTACCTTAAAAGAACTATGCAATTCCAACCACTTAAATACAGTTCCAGATATTTTGTTTATTGTATCTTGACTTGTAAGAATGAAGTTCTACTCTATTCTACTATGGAAAAGGTGTAAATTTCCCTATGAGCTAAACTGATGGAATGCAGCATCTGATGGATTTTTTTGAACATCCCGAAGTTTTTAATGAGATGAAGCTATTTTCAACTTTTTTGACATTCTTGTATATTCAGATGTTTGTGATGTGTCCATAGTCACTTGTGTTATACAGCTGTTTTAAATTTAAATTAGACTTTAAAAAGAAGCATTTAATAGCTGTTTACATATCTTTAGAACTAGAAGTACTGTTAGGTATCTGCCACAATGGGAAATTTTAAAATATGTTAGATGTCTGATGTGTCTGTCTGTGCCTTTCAAATTTTTCTCTAAACAAGTTTTAGTTCTTGTGGCTGCAGCATGTGACTAATCTTTCTTTGGTCCTTGCCTCTGTCAGGTGGATCTGCTGTAATCAAAAAGCAAAGAAAAACCAGAAAACCAGAAAAGGATTTTTAAAATCTGAACACATGGGAGGAATGTGCTGTTTAACTTTTATGGTTAACAAAGGTCTAAATTGTTGAGAAAACTTGTAGCTTTAGATGCTTAAATTTACCTCTGTATTCTAGTAAATCAGTATTTTCTTCCATTGGTCTTTAGCAGTACTAAGATGCTTCTAAAAGACCATGTCAGCCTGTTGAGTCCATTCAACACCTGCTGTTTTGCTATGGGAAACCAAAGTAATACTGAAAGTATTCTTTCAGATCTGGGAGTATAATGGCTCTTTACAAAGGCTGGTGTAGTAGCAACTTACATTACACAAAAAGAGCAGGACAAATCTGCATAGTGTCAGGAATAGTGTTTAAATCTTTCTGCTATGGCCTGTTATGAAATGGTGAGACTTGGCAGCAGAAGATAATTGGTAATTCATCAGCATTCATTGCTAGGGGCAATAACATGCTTTTGCTTTCCTGATCTTAGCATTTTGATTTTCATTGTAACCTTAGAGCACATTTCTAGGAACAAAGATTTGCGTGGTTTTAGTGTTGCACATGAACTGACTTCCCTACAATATCTGCAAATGGGATTCCTTTTTTAGCAGTAATATTTTCTTATTGTGAGGCTGACAATAAAAAAATCAAATTCCTGCTAATCATGACAGAAGTTTTAATAAGTAAGTTATTTATAGTTTCCCACTAAGAATCTGCTTCCTCAGTGATATAAATCAGAATGGTGCTTTTTAGCTGAGAATGTGTGTTCTCGTGTGACAAAATCATTGACTCAAACCTACCCTTAAAACAATTTTGTTCCCATGGCAGCTTAGCAGGGCAGAAGGCCTATGTCTTGATATGTGCTTTGACACTGGGTTTGAAACATTGCTCTACTCTGCTGCACGGCTACAAAAAAGAAGCTTATCTGACATTTAGTGGTTGTGGGAATGGTTTTCAAAACAAACCAAGTGGGAGGATGATGAGGGAAAGGGGAGAAATATTCCTAGATTGAGTATCAAAAATTAAGTTCTTAATTTACCAAGAATGAAAATGTGTAGTGTGACTTGGTTAGTGGAGTTACCGAGTAGCCCTCTGAGTGTACTTATCAAGCCCATTTGGGTGCTGGAACTGACTCTCTGCCAAGCTTTAGCAATGCAGATGTCTTTACCTTGGTGTCCTAGGTTAGTCATATATTCTATTACCATCCACAAAAACTGGATAAATTTCATAATTACACACCTGGGACTCCTTATCGCAACTGAGATTAGCACTCCGGGCCGACAGCAAGCACCACCCATCCTGATTATCTGATCTCACCTAATGGCCCATTAGCACCACCCAGCTCGACTAATAGCCCGATCTTGGATCATTGGAGGACCCTGGGGATCATCTCATCCAAGCTCGTTACCGAAGCAACCAATAGAACATGAGGAAGATCCTCTGCCATTGTGAATGTCTCCGCCCTTGGGGGAGGTGCCAGCCAAGAAACACAGCATAAACTAAGGGGTTTGGATGGCAGAAAGCACACGCCACGCCTCGCCACGCCTCGCCTCGGAACTGGACTCAGCTATTCTACTCCACTACCGGGCCTGGACTATCAGGCCTTTCTGCAGGACCGGTGCCTAACTGGACTACACAGCTCCCACCCTGGTCAACAGGGTGTCAGGTTGTACTGTGACTCTGTCGGTTTGTTTAACCTGGTGTTTCTGTATTACTGCATTTGTTTTAACCTTTTTATTAAAATTGTAATTTTGAGCTAGAATCTCTTGAGGTATTTTGTGTTGGGTTAATTTCCCCTGCTGGTTTACAGTCAAACCAGCACACTTGGTTTGGTTGGAGCAGTAATGCCATGTTTGACAAAAGCTAACAGACCAGAACTATTCATTTCATGCCAGCCCTGGCTCTGGTAGGCTAATAAAACTGGTCTGTTTGGATCTAGAAGTAGTGGCAATCCATAATGAGATGATGGGACATTGCTAGGGATGCTAATGTTATTGAGACCTGGTATTTGAGGGAGCCCAAGGACTGCCAAAGCTACCTCTTTTCTATACACTGCTATAGTAGAAGAGAGATAAGATGACCTCCTTCTCACTTGCATGTTAATATATGAGCAGGAGCAAAATTTAATCACAGGAAGGAAAGCTCTCTAGATTATTCCAGACAGCTAATTGCTTCAGTATCCTTGTTGAAGCTGTAGTCAGTTGCTTATGGTTGTGGGGAAAAGGTTATGCTCACAGCAGTCCTTTAGAGGTTATTTTTTGGAGAGGAGAGTAATCAGAAAATAACCCCATTACTTGGTCGAGATTTTATAAAATATTTATTATAATTGTCTTAACAACCTATAAGGTTATGACCATTTTGGATAAAATGAACAGTCTGCTATTCAAAGTGACACAATAGTATTAGGGCAGAGATTGGAATTGCGATTCCTTGCCCAAGGAGCTGGCCAAAGGCTACCCCAGGAAAGCTGGATCCAAGCATAACTCTTAGTGGAAGAAAAAGTTAAAATTCTTATTTAAAAATGGTAAATGCAACATCTGAAGTCAGCTGTTTCAGTATTTAATAATTTTTCACCATTCATTTGGAGAGCTTACACTTTTTGCAGTTTAACTCAGCAAGCTCCAGCTTGCAATTAGTAGGTTTTGTATCCTTGTCAGCAAATGCTAAATATGTCATATACCTTCAGTAACAGATCTTTTTCTTCACATAGTTCTGTGTCAAGGGATAACCAGTGTCCAACCTGCTCTTGGACAGTGGAAAAAGGACCTGAGTTAAAAACGCTTTTGCTGAGAAACTTTCTGCCAGGTCCTAAAAATGATGACTTACAAGCCCATATTTCTGTTATCTTGGACAAACATTTATTTACCTAACATTTAGCTATCCAACTTGGCAAATGCTGATATGAAATTGGTCCTCTTTTCTGCATTTTATATAACTTCTGCAAAAGATTTCCCCCTCATTTGAGTGTGGTATGATTTGGGCTATTTTATATTTTTAAAGAGTAAACAAAATTCTCCACATCATTATCTGTATTAATGAGAATGATCTGCTATGCTTTTAAAACCATCACTAAAAATACTTTGAAAACAATTCAAGACTTTAACTCAGTGTTCTTCTTCATTATTTTTTATGAGCTTGTCAGTGTGGTAATTGTACTCTGTATATATGGATATGAGAAAACTTTGAGAGGTTTGGTTAAAAAAGCACTGGAAAACATTTCAGTTATTTAATGAAACCACACAGAAGAGATTTCAACAATCTAGCAATTTGTTCTGTAGTGTGAGCTCCTATTTAGGAGTAACTGGTAACAGGAGAACTTTTATTACTGCAATTGCAAAATTACAGTGAGTATTCTAAAAGCATGATATTAAAACACTGCTCTCCCACTTTTCCTAACAGTGTGAAATTTGTACTTTCAAATTCCATGTTTGAGACAAACTCAGCATTAGAAGCAAGCAGTCAAACTAAAATATATTCAATTTAAAAACAAAGTCAAGCCATGTCAAAGATAGCATCTGCTCCTGTTTTGACTATGTACTACAGCACATTTTCTCTTTCCTCTGTTCCTGTGAGAAAAGAGACAGTGACTAATACACTGCTTCTGTAAGGAGCAAGATATCTCCCTAAATCTAAGCAGATGAATAATCTTGCTGAAATCAGTGGGGCTATTTGACAGCTGAAAAGAAATTAAGTTTAATTTTGATACACTTTTTTTCCTATGAAATATATTGTATCTTTCATGATAGTTCTTATGCTTAAATCAGAATAATTTTTCTCAGATAAGTGTCTAACCATTCACAAAGGGAAAACTAAATATAATTTGAAATTAAATTTTCTACAAATGTCTTATGATGCAATGTTTCAAATGTTCCCAGTGAGATTTTGGAACCTCTTTTGCCTGAAGTTTGGAGTTATTAAAGCTGTCAATGCTTTACAGGGCTATGTTTATATGCCTAGTATACCAAGATGCTTTTGATAATGTTCTTTTAACTATTGAAAGGAACTTCAGATGGTGAGTTGCATGCAAATTGTTCTTTTATTCATTATACTCTTTCTAGGATCTTTCATTGAAAGGAAAAGTGTAAGCCATCTGACAAAAGGAGGTGTTTTAGTCTCCCTGACTAGGTCATATATTCAATGCAGCATCTTAAATAAAGACATACTCTTGCAGAACTTGCTGGCAACGATGGTGGCTAATAGCTCCTAAGACTTGATTTGTGCTGCTGTGAATGTACTACCTGTGTTATTATGAATATTATTCGGTATTTTTCCTACTATTTTTTTTCTGTCTAACATCTTCTAAAAATCAGTGCAACAGCCAAACTTAGAAATAATTTTTGAGTTGTTTATTTTCCTTGACAGATTATTCAGTACTTAACTTAGTGTAATAGTGCTACAGAATGTAGTACTGAGGAGTTTATCATGATGTGCCTCCAAATGGCCATTCATTTACAAGAGGTTCTGTGTTATCTGTTGGAGTCACTGAAAATTACATTCAGCCACCAAACTGCCAGTTAGAGAAGCAAATGCAAAAATTTTTTTAGAATGGCTGAAATATATAAAGCCATGTTTATTTTCACAATTTTTGTTGCTGACTTGTGATTATGAGATCTGCTTGTGTAACTACACATTTGTTTTCTGGCTGCCTTTCTTTTTACTGTGGAAATAGGATGAAGCTGGGATGCCTAGCAAAGCAGCCACAGGGCCTTAATGAAATAGATGTAGGTGACAGACAAAAGGACTTCCTTTTATTCTAAGTTATTAAATTCAGGAAAACGGTGCATAAATAATCTGCCACTATTGACTGCCCCTTGACAAGTTATCTGAAGTGAATATGAAGTTATCAGCAAGCCCTTCATTAAGATCCAATTATTGAGAGATGCCTCTGCCTGAATTAAGGTGCAAACAAGTCCATATGCCAAAGTCAATAGTACGGCTTTTATTTAACAGTAAAATGTGAGGTAGAGAGAAAGAAATAGAAAATGAGGAAACAGGGAGAGAGAGAGATCAAGCAGAAGATAGTCACCACCCACAGATCCAGTGGCATCCTACTGGGCCTTCTTCACCCTGGGCATCTTGGTGGTGGGTTTTCCAGGTTGTTCAAAACATTATACATTTTTGCAAACAAAGGAATTAATGCACATTGGCTACACAGTTCTCTCATTTTATTGGTTAAACAATTCCCTTGCTTCTAATGTTGACTAGTTCTTTTGAGTCAGTGGGTTTCTTGAGTTGGTGGTCTGCAATGTCCCCCTGCCAGAATTACCTTTTACTCAGTCGGAGCTGGTTCTACCACGGTTGTTGAGTTGGCCTTCCTTTTGCAGTCTTTGTGTCCCTTGTCCGTGACGCATTCTTCTACCCCAGCTTTATCTCCTCCTAGGCCTCAGATAACACCTGGAAAATAGTACCACCTTTCTCGTATCATGGTGGCTTAGCTTACAGTCCAAGTTCCAGGAATCCTTGAAGGCATATTTGGGGAAGGCTGGGCTGTGGTGGTCACAGATGAGCAGCTGTTTCTTTACACAGCTTGGCAAAGCGGAAGTCAGGCAACTGTCATCTTTAAGTCCTTACCCTTTTAAGTGAGGAGGAAGCATTAAGGCTCCATGCCTGGCAATGAGATCTGGTTTTGGTGCATAAATGACAGCTGCTGGGCAGTTTTACAGGCCTGATGGTTAGATATCCCTGCTCTAGTGGTTGATACACTGCGAGAAAATTCTCTTTGTACTTCTGTTTGCTTTTACTTAAATTTCTGAAGATAATGTGAAATGTAGTAGTTTGTACTAGATGGAGTACAAGGACAGATAAAAGAGTCATCTGCCATTTGTAGCAGATTAAATAAGGCTTTTACTTCAATCAAAACATCTTGTAGCTGAATGTTATAATCAGAAGATACCCGACACTGGGAGAAAAATCTGAGCTCACCAAAACACCTTGTCAGGTTGACTTCGTGAAACATGATTTTCAGTTTCTCTCAGTTGTTGAATAGTTTCAGATTTTCAAAAACCATCCCTCTCCTCATGTCTACATCAAGCATATTGCACATTGAAAGTTAATGGAACCATTGCTATAATGCAATATGGTGCTGCTATTCCGTTGAGATCAATAGGGAATTTGGTCAGCATGCGGTGAGAGAGTAGGGAAGGATACTTTTGACAATTATATCTTGCAAATTTAATAAAATGTTCCTGTAAAGTTATTTAGCTGAAAATGTCGGGTGGCACAGTCATATATTTAATAATGCATTATTCTAATTTTTGGGTTAAAAATTAGAACACCTGACTGCTTATACTTGCAGATTTCTTATTTTACAGTTTTTATTGTGGCTATTGAATGTATGCCAGCTTGTTTTCTCTTGGGTTTATAACATCGTGGTTTCTTAATTAATCTCTAAGTTCTGTTTTTCCTGCTGCCACACTTTCATGGTACATTCATGGCAAATTGCTTGCAAAGTTATCAAAACTCTTTTGTGGATGTCTTTCACAGCAGAAATCAAGTCTGTTTCCTGTGTGACTATGTAATTTTATAAAAATATATTAATTCTGAACTCCTGCTCCTTGCACAGTGAGCTGACAGTTTGCAAGTGACAGATCTGCTGAATGGCTTTGCAAATAGAAAAAGAATTTCAAGTAACTGCATAATTGCTTCATAGCACCTTTCATGTCAATAGGAGTCTTTCCATAGAATACTGTAATCTTTGGATCCAGCCTATATAGCCCATTTAATACACTTAAAATATTGTAAGGGCATAATTAAATCTTGCCGTGTTCCTTGACAATATCTCCCTTTAAAGTCATAATATCCTATTATCTGAAGTAGGTTCAAGTAGTAGAGAATTTTGATGAACTATTCAAAATGGTTTTTGTTCTACAGGAACAGTAGGCCAATCATGTCAAAACCTTTTATCATTAGCAGTTACAAGTGCTTTCTAAAACTATTTCAGATTTAGGGTTCTAGAAGATGAATCTGTTGTCTTAAAAAGAGTCTCCCTGTTGACTGACCTTTTCTCTCTCTCAGCCAAAAATTTGAGGGATTATAGAAGGAGGAGTGAGTATTCAAAAGGAAACTATTACAGGTTTTTATCTTTTTACTTATATTGATGTCAAATATGATGTAGTCAATGTCACTTCTTATGCTAAGGCAGTCCTGCAGTTCTAGAGGTGACAAAATCTAATGCACACTGGTGTGAAACAAGGTAGGATAGAGTCTAACTATACTGAATGGGAAAGGACAGGACAGAGTAGAAGAGTAGGATAGAATGCTGTGGTAGCTCAATTTGGTGATTGCATAATTTTGATTGAAAATTGTGAGCTTTTCTTTGAGAGTTTTTTGCAGCCACAGGGAAAAGAAGCGTCATTAGGATTAGAAAATGTAAATATTTGTGCAAAGACCACGAGTTCACTGACCCTAACTGGGTTAGATCACATTTTAAACAGATTTAAGTCTGGTGTTTTCTTTTTATACAGCTGAGTAGGCTTTTTGCAGTATACCAGGCCACTCTTTGGAGGTTGTCCTTTACTTACAGGAACTTTTCTCTAGTCCTACAAAGTATTTTCTTAGGGCCATAGGGGAATCCTCTGTCTCGCCAATATAATGAAAGTAATTTCTGTTATGCTCTATGGAGTTCCTTCAGACTCTTCAAGAATGCATCGGAAAACAAACCCCAAGTTAGTCCCAGTGTGCTGATGTCACAGACCAGGTTTTTAAAGGTAGTGCCAGTGCAAGTGGCTCTTTAGAGAACTGTAGAAAAGGTTTTACAAAAAGTTTGAAATAGGCATGGCATCTTAAAATCAGCAGATATACAGTTGTCAAGTTCTTGATATGGTTAATTATTTGGAGATGATTGAAAATAAGTGTGGAGTTTAAATTTAATAGAAACAGCAATTATTTACAAGACCTAAAAAAAACCCCCACAGTTGCAAAAGTCTTGCCAGGCATCAGTTCCAAGGATTTACTAATGAATTATAAAACTGAACTGTGGCCTTGATAATAGATTTTTTTAAGAAAGTAGAGAAAATGACATCTCTTGAATGATCTGAAATAAATGTGACAGTAATCGACTTTGAAAGTGTTGTGAGGTTATTATGAAGATGCTATCTGATTCATACATTTCTGCATCAATTGCATGGTTTCAAGTAAACTTTGAGGTTCCTAATTAGGTCTTTGTGCAGCTGTCAGGCTACTTTTATCTTTGTTTGGTGTTATGCTTTGTCTGTGATAGAACACCAGTTATTACAGGTATAGACTTAGAGTGAAGGAAATTATTTGAATTGCACCAAATTATTTGAAAATCATTAGGTATGTACCAAATGGAATTTTTTCTTGGGACTGGAACTGAGTGAAGGACTCACAGTGAAAATGTTTTTCTAAATGTTATTCTCCCCCCACTAAATGTTATTCTCCCTCCAATAAATTGGGAAAATTTAATTAATCTAGAGAGTTTAATACTAAAGTTGCAGATTGCTTTTTTCCAGAAACCCAGTAAGACAGTTTGAGCATGCAGATATCTGAGAACCAGAACACGGGCACACATTCTCACACTATGCATGCTGTCTCTTTTGGCTCTATGAAGACTTGCACTGGTAAGATACTGGTGTCTGAAATAATATTGCTGTACATAAATACATCACTTTCCATTCTCATAACCTTAATATGAGTTTGTTTTCTGTAACCTTTAAATAATAAAATGAAATATAGTCCAGTGCAAATTTTGAGTAAGAAAAAAAATAACAAAGATAAAGTTTCTTGAGGAGAGTGTAGTTGTACTGTCAGTGGGAACAAAATTACTGGGGTGGTTCCATAGAGAAAAGAATGTCTTAGGCCCCCAAGGAGGTAGCTGGAGATCAAAGAGGATCCTTATCTTCACATAAAAGTCTCTGAGTGAGCACAGGCAGGCAGGCAAGCAAGTGAAGACCACCTGAGGGAGAGAGAATAATTACATGGGTATCAAGTTATGCTGCTTCTCCTTTAAAATGATGGAAGTTACTAGAGTTCACAGGGAAAAAAACTGTGAGAACATTTTGCAAGCAGTCCTGATAACTCTTACCTAATGGGGAAATAAAACCACTTGTTTTTGAAGAGGCTTGAGTTACTGTGCCACTTGCATTGTAATTCTTACCTAAATGTTCACCTGTGAACGCTGGTTGGAATTGCCTTGCGTGTGGAATTTAATAAAAGAGATAATTGTAATTCCATGAATCCTCTTCCAGGAGAAGCCCTATATGGTTCTTTAAAAATTAAAGCACAGAATCTCAGGCTTGTCACAGATGAGAGTGCAAATATACAGCTTTCTCTGTAACTATCACATCCTTTAAACCCAGGTAAGACGATACTCACAAAGAGTTTGTTTATTCTGAATCTTTTAGAGAGGCCACAGAGAATATCAGTGCACCAGAATTTAGGTCTGAAATGAATGGAAAAATTTAACTTGTGGCTAATATTTAACTAGCCTGAGTTTGATCTTCTTTCACAATGCATCTTAGATATGACCATTTCAGTTTCTTCGAGTTTTCTAATTTTTTGGCTGAAAGAATTGTTTTATCTTTCTGGAGGGAAAAAAAATCCGCTTTCAGTTAAAAAGCCTACATTCTTTTTCTAACAGGGATAAGAGCCTACACTGAGAGACCAAGAAACATCAGGCCCTGCCCTGTACTTTCTCTTTATAGTGTTTACTTTTCCAATTACTCTCAGTAAATCTCAAGGTTTTTTTCTAGATGAACAGCTATATTTTATAGGGAAATATGAATTTTTAGATATCATTGAAAATATTTTATTTTTAAGATTGCTACCAAAATTGTCAGACCAGCTGGTCTTTGTAAACTGGAGCTTACAATGCCTTTGATTCCATTAGACCTTCTCAATAGCATGGCTCTTAACAGCATATAATGCAATAAGCTGCTTGTGCTGCAAATTAACCTGTGGGATGCAGGTATCAAACTGTGTGGAAGTCTATAGGATTGAAGACTAAGGATGCTGTGTTTTATATATACTAGATCTGGCTTCCCAGGTATCAGGGTTTCAAGTGCATCTAGTAATTAAATTAGTATGTGGTACTCATAATATTTGCTTTATATACTCTTGTTACTGCACAAATCTATATTATAATATTTCAGTTTTTCTATAAATAGCTATATCCTGTGGTTAAAACAGCAGATACAATGCTTGAACTGGGAATTTTTTTCTGCCTTAAAAAAAGTCAAAGTGCATAACTGACTTCAGGTTCTATCTAGTTGCTTAGATTTGCTCTGTAAATAAAAATAATTAAGTCCTTTAGAATACTCTGCTTCCTACACAAGCCTTAATTTCCTGACAAAGACTTTTCCCTATTATATTTTTTCTGTGTTCTTCAATGAGTTCTCTAGAAGATCCATGTGACAGAACAAGGAAATGGTGAGGGTTATTTTTCTTCTTTAATAAAAAGTAAATTAGTGATAGAAAAAGTACAGCTATGTGTAGCAGAATAAGTCAAAGATGTGCTATGTGAGAAATGTCCATAATTCATCAGGAAATGTTATGACAGGATATACAGATACCACTGTTAGTTTCAGTGATAGATCCACAGGTAAACTTTGACTAACAGTTTCCATGTACTGGGATAAAGCATCCAGGATTTGTAGACTTCTTGCCTGGAATGTGTGACAGTACTGAAACCCATAAAGAGGATAAAACCTCTCCCAAGTGAGTGCCTGCTCATCCCGGTTGCTTCACATATCATATTGTTTAAATTATACAATCTGGAGCAGGTTTTCTGAAACTGAATGTTTGCGATTCAATTAGAATCATGTCTGAGGTAGCTTAGGGGATTTCCCTGCAAACATCTGTCTTGCTTGTCTTTCACTGCATCCATTCAGATTAGGCAAATGATAAACTCGCTTTAGTCTCTTACAGATTTTTTTTTTTTTTTTTTTTTTTAGGTAGTAAAATCTCAATTTAATGAAGTGTTTTAAAATACTGTTTAGCTGCTTAGAAGTGTTTGGGTTCATTGCAGGGCAGACTTGGTCTATCTTCTACAAGCTACGGTAGAGAAGTTAGACTCTCAGATGGTACAAAGCAAAGTGCTTCACTGATTCCTATAGGGCTTTCATTACTAACTCCCTTATTGCCTACCTCCTGTCTCAGGTATTACAATCAAAGTATTAAAAAAAACCCCAAAGCGACTTAACATGTTTGTTCTCCAGACCCTCCCTCCATGCCCCTCCGCAGCTTCTAGACTTGCTGCAATAGAATTAGATCTAAACCCCTTTTTAAAAGAGTTAATAAGTTCTTCAATACAAGGTAGTAAAATCCTTTCTAGATGTGTTCCAATATAACTAATGCAAAACTTCTTCCTAAGCAATTTAGCTCTATTCTACTTCTACAGAGATGGAGATATAGGCTGATAACCAGAGATTTGAAAGAAGAATTCTGCTTGGAGTAGAACGTAACTAAAACCATGTGGAAAATGTTCAATTTCTTAAATTAGCTTTGTGGTTTGGTGGTAGATGTTGCCAGAATTCCAGTAGAAACTCTGCAGTAAAAAATTTTCTTCAAGTCATTCAACATATATGGAAATTCTTCCTTCTGATTTTAACATGAAATTTTAACTGGTCTCTGAGAGTTGCTTTAGAGGTATGAAAATATGGGTTATTTATCCAAGTTTTCAGCTTAGTAAGTCTGCACTTCATTGATTATGTACGTTTGCTTTTTTTGTGTTAATCCTCTTGGTCATTGCATGCAGGACTTTCCCTGGCATAATTTTCCTCTGACATTCGTGGATTAACAAGTAAGAAAGCATGGATTAGCAAGTAAGAATGAAGAAGCACATCTGTTTTTCAGGCAGATAATCAGTCCTACTGTGAACTAGCTGAACAGTCTAGGTTGTTACTGTGTAGGCTACAGTGTCCATCTGGGTACAGCTCAAGTGCACCGTGGATGATTGGAAATTTTCATGAGAAATGAAATGTCCCTCTGACACAAGTACATTTGAAGCTAAGTAACGTGATCTGGAGTGCAACTATGGCATGCAGAATTATGTTTTGGATGACAATTTTTGAGAGAAAATTGTGCTGAAGACACTAAATTCAATCCTTTCGGTTTGTGCATTGGAAACATTCCTCTCAGTGCTGCTGTCTTCCCTGGTTCACAAAGATGTCAAAAGGCAGAAGAAACTGGGT
Organism: Ptilonorhynchus violaceus; assembly: GCA_013397565.1. Taxonomy (NCBI): domain Eukaryota; kingdom Metazoa; phylum Chordata; class Aves; order Passeriformes; family Ptilonorhynchidae; genus Ptilonorhynchus; species Ptilonorhynchus violaceus. Next base: position 47,412 of record VZRJ01009420.1, on the reverse strand, counting down.
AGTGTCTTAATGACTCTTCTGAGGTTGCTGTGTTTTGTGTACACACCTATACACACATTTTATCAGCAAATTCTTGCACAAATTTGCAATACCGTGGTACCAGAGTACATGTTATCTCTGTGATGTGTTGTCCTGGGTTAATTATATATTCTATTACCACCCACAAAAGCTGGAGAAATTTCATAATTACACACCTGGGACTCCTTATCTCAACTGAAATAAACAGTCTGGCCGACAGGAAGCACCACCCAGCTGATTATCTGATCTCAGCTAATGGCCCATTAGCACCACCCAGCCTGACTGATAGCCCGACCCCGGATCATCGGAGGACCCCGCATCATCTCTGAGAACCCTGGGGACCATCTCGGAGCACCCTAGGGCTCATCCAAGCTCATTACCGAAGCAACCAATAGAACATTGGGAAGATCCTCTTCCACTGTGAAAGTCCCCGCCACTGGGGGAGGTGGCAGCCAAGAAACACAGCATAAAACAAGGGTTTTGGATGGGAGAAGGTACCCTTGGCTCGACGGGACTCCACTCTTGGCAGGACTCTTGACTCGACTCGCTACTCCACTCCACTTCTTGGAACTGGACTCAGCTACTCAACTCCACTACCGGGACTGGGCTACCACGCCTTTCTGCAGGACCAGTGCCTAACTGGACTACACTGCTACCACCCAGGTCAACAGGGTATCAGGTTGTACCATGACTCTGTCGGTTTCTTTAAGCGGGTGTTTCTGTATTACTGCATTTGTTTTAACCTTTTTTATTAAAATTGTAACTTTGAGCTAAAATCTCTCGAGGTATTCTGTATGGGATTAATTTCGCCTGCTGGTTTACAGCCAAACCAGCACATGTGTGCAGGTCCTCATCTCTGTGCCCTTTCTACCTTTGCTGTTTCTCATTGCAATATGTAGTTAGGAGTGGAAGGCCAGGGGGACCAAATGCTTTCTGTGCTGTTTTAGCTTTCCTGTGCTTCCAGTTGCAATTCTATGTATATTATGTTTTCTTACATCAGCTGTGATACAGTAACATCCAAGACTACTTTTTTTCGTGGAATGGGTGTGTTGTCAATTATAACTGCAGTACCAAGGAACTACCAAATAAGAGAAGTTCTTGGGGCAGTTCACGACTTGTAATTACTAAAAATAAAATGAGTCATGTACGTTTCTCATTCTTCACCTTGGGTATTGATGTACCAAGGATCATTTTTTCCTGAATAGAATGTAGAAAAAGAATGATTAGTCTGACTTCGTAACAGGATACACAGAAGTTGCATTCCCCTGGTGTGTCCTTGGTAATACTGCTTACAAAAATGTCCAATATTAACTTTAGAATAGCCAATGACAGAAAATCAATGGTTGTTTAGGAAACCATCCTAAAAGTCTTTGCTCTAAAAATATCTGGATTACTGGGTCTAACGGTACTTTTTTTTATTGTGTTGTAGAGTTTACTATCAAAATTTCCTTACACATTTTATATACTTTTTCCTTAACTAGATTTTTGGTTGTTCTTCTAGTATCTCTTCCTAATGTTCTATAACGTTTATTTTCTGGTAGTAGAATTGTTCCTTGGGGATCATTTATGAACAGTTTCTTATGAATTTTAACACTGTAGGATACATTATTCTGGTACTGATTACACTGTCAATGTTGCCTCAGCACTCTGACTTGATTCCCTTGTTTGTGCACACACAGGCTGCAGTAATCTTCTTATGCTGCAAAGACTAGTCAGTCCTTTTCTCATTGTCTGATGAAGATGTTGGTGTCTCCTTTACAACTGTTTGGCTGTATTTTTAAGAAATTAAGTATTTTGCTATAACCACGTGATTACTAAAGTTAGTACAATCATCCATGTGCTTAAGCATCTGCAATATCTGGGCATTAGCTTTGCTCCCCTCTCCTCTGAAGAATAAAGGTTTGTAGTATTAGAAATACCATCCTTTCCCCCCTCCCCTCTCCCTTTAACTTTGGGTTTAGTTTCTAGCTTTATTCTCTTCCACTTTTAGCCATAAATCCCTTCTCCCAGATTCTCCTTGACCCTCAGCATTTTTCATTTATGGGCTTTCTAGTTTCTCCTTGACTAATCATCTTGTATTTTTTTAATAGCCTGAAGAACTTTAACCAAAATGCCATTTTTAATCTCATTTTCTGTTTCCAGCATGCATTTTAGTAATCCTCTTTTCTTATACTACTTGCAATTAATATATCCCATTAATGTCCCAGACTATCAATGTGTCATTTGCTCAAAGGATTAATGCTGAAAAATGTATTAGCACTAATACATAGTAAATGAGAGGGATTCCCCTTATGCCTCTGACTTCACCATGCTCACTGGAAATAAGGATGCTGCTTTACCTGGAGTCCTAACTAGAATGAGCATAAAATACAAACTGAGACTGCTTTTTAATAAATGGATTCTCCAAGATATTAATTAAAACTCATTTCCAGTAGTAGTCAATATTTTCCTGCAGTCTGTTGAGAATGCTCTTGTAGTTGTGCACTGGGTGTTTTATGGTGACAGTCTGCCAAATCAGCCTGCAGAAGTAAAGGTTAACTAATTATTGAAATACTGCACTGAATTAGCTTTATTGCTGTAGTTTTGAGAGGAAAGAAGAGTACAAAAATAGATGTCTGGTATTCTTGAACCTCTTCAGTTCTGACCAGATCCTGATAGGAGTAAAACAAACCTACAGACGGATTATGCTGTATTGCCTTGAAAGAACTCTTTCCTGTGGAGAGGCCAAGTACCCAATGTGCTGGTCCATGTAGGTTTGAGTCAATTCTGTACCTTCTTAGGAAATGTATTACAACATGTCAGAATAATTTCTATTTCTTGGCATAGACTGAATATATATATATACAACGCTAGTCATTAAATGTCTTCTCTAGATCTACCAGGTATTTTGAAAGTCAGTGAAAAACAATAAATTGGCTTAATCTGTCCTTGGGAGTGTTTCACCTGTGGCTTTTACTGTTTTCCCAAACTACAAGGACAACATGCTACTTATGAAATTGCTGTTTATTTGCTGGGCCAGCCAAAGACTGAAGTCTGAGGATTTTCACTACTTGGCGTTTTATATGTGTGTTGCAGGAGGATCTTGAAATGGTTATATTCTTTGTTATGCTTTGGTGCTGACAGAGTAAGTGTCATCTGTAACAGGAGCAGACCCTACTCTCAATATTGGCCTGAACTTTGCCAGAGTGTAACTGGCATTTCACTGTCAGTTTTTGGACTCTTTTGATTAATACTCCAATGCAGTTTCAGTTTCATAATCTGTTGAGCTTGCAATTGTTTATCAATAAAATTAACTTGAACTGCATGAATTTTGTTAACAATCTCTTTTTATACTTGTAGATTTTAGAAAGATTAGCTTCCTAATTAAAATACTGACTTTATTTGTGAAGTATTTGTTTCATTCCTGCATACCATGGGAAAGGAGGATCCAGGGAACCACAGGCTGGTTCTCAGTCTTAATCCTTGGGAAGAAGATGGCTCAGAGGAGAATATCATCAAAGTGTATAAATACCTGATGGGAGTAAATAAATTGCATGCAGGCTCCTCTTAGTTTTTTCCAGTGACAGAACAAAGGACATTAACTGAGATATCGATTTTCATAAGAAAAAACTTTTTTTTTCTGTGAAGGTGATCAAACATCGGAGCAAGTTGCCCAGCTGGTGTAGTCCTTATCCTTGGAGATATTCCAAACGGGACTGTATTCAGTCCTGAGCAGCCCGTCTTGGTTGGCCTTGGTTTGAGCAGGAAGTGTTAAAGTAGATGAGTAGATGATATCCAGCTACTCCTTCCAAGCTTGGCATTTCTGTAATTGTTCCTAGGATGTGAACAGGACATTTGAATTGGATTTTATAACTGATGAAACCTTAAAATGAATAAGTAGATTAGAAAGCATTAACAGAAGCATTGGGAGTCAAACTCCTGATTTTGTAATAACTGGGTTCATTCTGTGATGTCTGAGAGCCCTGGTGCATGAGGATGATGTTCTCTGTTGTTTGTCGCCTGCATGATCTGTTTTATACTGGAAATAGAAAACAGTTGCTTTCTTTTGTCATATGCATCTTTCTGCAAGACTTTTAACATCAATTCTCAAAATCCACCCTAAATCCAGTGGTCATAAATGGTCTGTTCAATGTCTTTAAAAAAAGTAAGTTGATGGTTTGGTGAATGTTGGCCAGTAGATATCTATAACATTTGGAAGACAGTTGAAACTGTGTCCAAAAAGAGTTCAGTCCAGGTCTGAACTGTGTTTTAGCCTTATAACTTTATTCTTAGATATGATGATTCAGGGTGGCCAGATAGGAGCTTTCAACCGTAAGATCCATGTATGAGATGATCTAATACTTCAAGCCAGTAAAGGCAGTATGATTATTAGAGCTGAATGGAAAATGAAAATATGAACATTAGGTATTAAATCAGAAAAGTTCATTTGATTGTTTAGAATAGCTGTTGATGTTATTAATTGATGGTTGGATCTCTACCCAGCTGATATTATTGAAAAAATTGTCATTTCTTCCTGTTAAGCAGAGAAAAGATGATGTACTATTCCCATCACTAAGAATTTTTAAAAGTACCTCCATTGAGGAAGGAATTCACAGGAAAATTGAAAGGTACTCATTCTTCCAAAGTTCATACATGTCTTATGTTTGCATGCTTTCAGTTTGGCTTCAGCAATACACTTGCAGAGTGTGATAGCATGGAATAAATATTTCCATTTCTGATATATAAAACTAGGATGGTGCCTCTATTCAACCATTAGCTAAACTGACAGGGCATGCAGCAGGGCTATTAATTCTTTTCTGTCAGTTATCAGGAGTTGATGCTTTGCCTTGTTTGCAAATATTTATTGCAACATTCTTAAATAAACTTGAAATGGGTAAGAGCTTTACTCTTCAGTGAATGTCATGATGTATAATTTTGGGGGAGCAGATTTGTGCCTGTCTGGATTTCATAGACAAGTACCACTTTCCTTATGTTGGGAATGTGAACTTATTCTACATGCAAAATGAATGATTTCCAAGCTCTTCCAACCACCGGTCTTCAAATTCACCAGAGTGTGCAAATGTGGCATCTGGATCTTCTTCAGAACCAGAATGTGACACATTGCAGAACAGTCTGGATAATATTGTGGAATGTTTTTGTAGATGAGTCCTTTGTTTTGTCAGTCTTTCAGATTGTTATATTAAATAGAAATATTTAGTGAGTTCAGTTCTTATCTTGCAAAATGACTTGCTGTATGAATTGACCCACATTACTTAATATGAAATAATTTTAAGCCAACCTTAATGTGCAGCTTGATATAGATCTTACAGTTGCCACTAATTATCTGATACAAAGATAGGGCTAAATTTATGGCTGTTGATGCAAGCTGTTAACTGGGTGTTAAAGCAATGTCATTTCACATAGTTCAATTAGTGTTTTATTTGCATTAGAAAGTAATTGAAGCAGTTTGGAGGTTACTTTTAATGGTCAGTTATTGTCTAGTCTTAACTCATTGCTTGAATATGATTTGATATAATTTTCTAAACCATACAGTATCCATAAGTATCCTGGGATTGTTCTTGCCATTGTTACTTGTGATTGTTATTGCTATTATTCATTTGTTCAATTAGGCTTTGATTTTTTTTTTCCTTAGAAATGTGTAACTACACAGTTTTCATTTAGGACCTCTTGTTTTTATCATTTTCACTTTAATTTTTCCCTCCCGCTGTTCAACCTTCTTTTGTAAAATCTGTTTCAAGTATAGACCTTTAGGACTTGCATATGGCCTAAATTCATAGGCCTGTTGGCATTCAAAAAATACTACTTTTGATTTTTGGCCTGTTTCATTCTTTCCACAGCCCTGAGACTGTTGCTTGCACATCACTGCTATCTTTGTGCTCACAGGACCCTGCTATCACATTCTGACTGTTTCCACATACTCTTTTCAGTTCTTTTTCTTTCTGCAGAAGCAGTTAGGAGTTGGATCTCGCAATGGAAGTTCTTGTTCTGTGGTAATTAAAAGCCAGCACATCTTATCCCATTCACTAAATCGCAGACCTGTTTCAAAGACCTTGCAGGACTTAAAAGTACCTGCAATCATTATTCTTCAGTGATAAATTAGAGTTCTTACTGACATCTTTTCAAATGTGTCTGGCAGTACAACCCTGGAGAGACTTCAGTCACTGGCTTCCCTTTGAACAAGGTACTCTCATGATTGATTTGAAGACATCAGGGAAAAGAGAAAGAATGGGAATTGCGTCTAAATTCTTCTCCCGAGTGCTAGTAAAGAAAAAAATAAGGAGGTTTATTTAGGAAGAAATGGTGAAATGTATGTACCTAACTCCAAAAGTGTAATCCTGGAAACCCTAAACTTGGTTAGTAACCCTGAAAGCACAGAATCTAAATAGGAGCTTAACTGATAATTTTACTCATTTTTTTTATTTGTGGGAAAACACATCTAACACACAGCTTCACCTTCTTGGAATATCTCAAAAAGGCTGGAAAATTTTAATGCAAGTTAAAGCTTATATTACTTACAGTCCTCATCAAGTTGTGGTTACTTGTTCTTTATTCCTTTTAACTGTTAGTTGCTTATCTTGTGATTGTGCTTTTAGGTTTATTAAATATACGAACAGGCATAAACTGTGACAATACAGCTGCAAAATTAAGGAAAAGGAAAAATTAGTTCATGAAGAATGAATTAACACCTCATCATTCATTAACTCATTTTACACTTTAGCAGACAAAAGCAATACCACTCCCATGTATTTCAGCTATATAAAGCTTATGCAGGTTTGTTCACATCAAAGATTTAGTGAGGTTTCATAGTTCCAGAACAGCTCCCAACCCAGCAAGAAGAGTGCTCTGCTGGGGAAGGGCAGTATGGGCTTTAACTAAAAAAAATTTTGATGTCAGTACAGAAAAGAAAGGAGCTGCTCTTGTTTCTAAAATGACATATGATATCCCTTTGCTTAATCCCTGAATGAATGAGTGTAAGAGATGGAAGCAAGTATAAGGTTGAGGACTCTTTGAGAGGTGGCAGGAACTGGGTGGTAAGGAAGAAATAGTGCACCAAATCAGGATAAATAAGAGAATAAATGTGGTATTACCTTTTTTGTTTTTCTTTTAGTTAATGCTTTTTTTACTGACTATTGGGATTCTGTTTTAAGATCCCTGTTTCTGTTAACTGTATAGGAAGCCTGAATGTCTGACATGAGGTTTTAGAGCGCTTTATGCTTACGTAGAAATGCTGCAAAAATTCGTCTTCATGGTGCCTGATTGATTTCTGGACCTTGCTGCAAAGGGTTCTGTAGTAAAAACACTTATTTCATTGACATGCTGCCTTTTCTTAATTGAGATCAGGAAATCAAGTGCTTCCAGAAAGTGGGATGCTGCAAGCCTAAATTAAATTTGTCATTTATTTCTAGTGTTATGTTAAAAGCTTGTATTGACCTTCTTTTCAAGGACTGATATTTAAATGGAAAACTAAACAGTTAATGGCATTACTGAATTATCTAATATGGAAAGATAATGGTTTGTATTATCTTCAGTCTTGATTACAGGAAAAGTTATCATTTTGCATCTATTTACGATAAGAAGCAAACTCCATTTTTCTCCTCCATTTTTTTTCTGCTAAATGAGACGTGATTTTTTTTTTTTTCAGAAAATTTTTGATGGTCCTTTCTCTACCAGTCAACATCGATTAGAATTATTTCATGGTAACCCTTGTTTCAGCAGTTTAAAGTGAGGTCTGTATCCTCCTGTGTTTCTTCCTTATACATGCAGTGGCAGAGAGAAAATACCCAATAGAGAATTTAGAATTCCAGGCAGGGTTATAACAGTACTTAGCAGAATTTTATTTGAAGGTATAAATCAAAACCAGAGAATTTGTTCAGTGTTGGCCTAGTAAGTTTGAGTCAGAATCACTATTGTACCCTGATCTCAGTCTATTACCTGCAATATTTTTTCTTCTCTTACTTAAAAAATGTGTGTATGCATGCATGTGTAGACACACATGCACAGACATGTTTGCATTTGAACTACAATACAATTACCAAGACACTGGATCATAAAGGCAAAAAATGATACATTTATTACCTCTGGGCTTTTAACTTGTTACTTTTTTCAGAACAGCTTAATGTCAGAGAAACCAACAAATAACACATTATTAAATTCTAAGCATTATACATAATCCTATAAACATTTTAATGTGCTACTTACATTCCTGTAAAAGTTAAAGACTATAAACAAGTTTTTAAGTTCTTGATATTCAGGCTGCTGGTAGCTATAAATTCTTTCAGGTTTTGGTAAATGTGGTTTGAGCTTTGTGACAAATGTGGTGTAAATAGTTGTCAAGAGGGTTAAGAATTTTCCATGTCCTGCTGTATTGTCACAGTAGACAGAACCTTCTCTAGTGTCAGTTACTGAACATTCTGTGAAGCTTTCCTGTACATTTTAATACCTTCTAAAAGCCACACCTAATAAATCAGTTTCTCCTTTACTTCAGCTTGTTTATTAGTGGTCTAACCAAGCTGCAGGATTATGTCATCTCCATGAATATTTTCAATTATATTTGTTCAATGTTCAGATCAAAAGTTGACTGTGTAGGTGCATTAGTGGTTTGTCCCAAAGATTTAGAGATCTGGATGAGCAATAGCAGCTATTCTACTAGATGCAGGAAAAGTGAGCCAAATATAAACCTTTCCACTTTTACTCTTTCTTTCCCATTTTATGTTGGTGGGACAGGGTGTGATTTGTTGCTTCTGTTCTGAAACCTATGTGACCTTTGTGCTCGTAACTCTGGCAGCCACAACAATAATCTAGAGGGGTTTGATGTGAGCTGGATAGACAGAAAAAGGAAGAAATGCTAGGAAGATGTGAGCATTCTCCCCTTCACAGAAAAAAAGAGACCTAAACTCTCCTAGTATTCAAAAATTACCATAGAATTCATTTACAGTAGTTCCCAAAGTCCTTAGAAAGTTAATTTACAGTAGTTCCCAAAGTTCCCTTAGAAATCTGAATCTTGGCCGTAGTCTTACATTATTGCAGATGTGATCAGGCATTGGTGTTAATATCTCAGATGTCTGTGAACAGTAATTTGGGCAAAATAAAAAAAAAGCCATCTTGATTCCATGATCTGAGTACATTTGAATAAAGATAGTCTAATTTTGCAGTCTAGTTATAGCACAAAAATATTAGTATCTGTACAGCATTGAAAATGCTATTTTTCGGATATCAAAGTAAAGCTTGAGGCTAAAAGACCTCTGGCTTATTTCCAGTTTACATCCATATGCCTTCCTGACTCTTACAATAAGAAACACTATATTCCTCCATCCCTGTGGCTCTCTTGTAATTTATTTACCTGGGGAAGGTCTGCTTTTAGATGCAGCATCTGGTTTTCAATGATTTCCTGTTCTTAGCCAGCTGAATTGACTGAACTAGAAAGAGGTCAAATCTGTTGCCTGTGGTCACACATTGAATGAATGCCTGAGCTTGGATTTAAAGTGAGATCTGGAGTATTCCCTCTTGTTTCTTTGCTACTTGCAGTAAATACTTACTTTAAAATGTCAGGTGTATTTGGGAATAATCAATCTGTATTATACACAAGCAAGAAATTATAATGCTTAACTTGGTATTTCCCAAGTACATACATAGTTCTTGCAAATGTTATCTGTCAAAGCAGCTAGAAAGGAAAATGGTAGAGTATTTTACAGTTACAGAATTTAAACATATATAAAGCAATAAAAAAATACTGTTAACTGGTAAATGAGGAGACACTTTTTAAAACTCAGATAATTATTTATGTTAATGGCAAATTAAGCACGATGCTATTTCCTATAATGGTATCCAAGTGAGAAGAAAATGTGTTCTTTATTCTTGTCCTCAATAGTAGATTATACTCTATGTGTCTTTATAGAATCTGAATTAGAGGACCATGCACCTCTGTGTAGCATTTTCTTGATATTCTGATTGCATAATTCCTTTTTTTTAAAAATCAATCTTCATGTAAGTTGTATGTTAGAAATTGGAGAAATTCAGTCTCTACATCACTGTATTACAAAACTTTAGTTGTGATTAAGGGTATGGAAAAAATGAGTTTATAGCTGACAAATATGAAAACTTTTGTCATAGATTAAATATAATTTGTAAAGATGTGTTTCTTCTTTGAGTAAAAACCCCAAATGTGTGTGTCTACACAGATGTTTTATTCAGTTTGGAAAAAAACCATTGATACTGTCAACAGAACTTCTAATGTCTCAAATCAAGCTAATTCTGAAATACTCTTTCAAATTAAGAACTGAGATAATTCTGATTGTTTTGAAATTTTCTATTTAAAAAAGTGCTGCCACAGACCTGTGCAATTATAACTGCAGCTTCTAGATGGAAACAGGTTATCTGAAAAAGGACTCCCTTTTTTGGCTATTGTGAAGTTGGATAGTCATAAAGCACCTAAGAGTAGTTGAAATGACAATTCAGTCTAAATGGAGTAGTAATAATTATGCTCCCAACTCTTGAAATGAACTTCACAGTCAGTCAGCAGTAGCACTTAACCATAATAGTTTAAGCAGCTCCTAGGAATGTTAAGAAGTCCTCTCCATCATGCAGAGGCTGAAAGAGGAAAGAAGCTGTGTCAGCCAGGTGGAGAGACACAGTTCAATGAAAAATAGGAGAAAGCCTTGACAGGAACTATTTTGACCCATGACACTTTTTTATTTCCTTTACTTTCTGGAGATAATGAAAGGGACCCTTAGAAGAAACGTACGAGAAGTTTTATCTTCTCTTTTTTGCTGTAGAAACAGTGTCATGTTAGGAGTCCTTTAAATCCAGAAATAGACTGGAATGATCGAGGAAACACCACATATTAGTGAAATCAGGAGGAGCTTTTTTTTTTTTTTTTTGGTGAAGAACCCACTGTCTTGTTCATGGAGTCTGGCAAAAAACCAAAATTCTTCCTGTATGGGGCTCCCTGTTTTCTCCACAAAATTTCCCCAGGAAGGATAAGAGTGCACTCCTTTATTTCAGTGTTCCAGGAGCATGTGAGTAGAGTGCAAGGAAGAGATCCTGAAAGGGGTATGAGATACAGCAAAGCAGGGACAGGAAAGCAAAGGCAGGGGCCTGGAGTTGAGGACAAGCGGATCTGTGCAGCCTGTGAGACAAAATCCCACTGTTTCTCTGAGCTGGCATTTGGGATAAATAAGCATTGAATTTGGAGACTGTGCAAGTGATCTTTTATTTTATCCTATGACGTACATGGAGGAAAGCTGTAAGATTTTCCTGCTGCACATCCAGAGCGAGCCCACAGTGAGACTGTTTTTATTGAGGTTCTGCTAAAGGACTGTACCATGAAACAAGCTGTTGCAGTCAGCAGTTAAGTCCCTTTCTTGGATTTAAAATACAGGAAAGAATGAGATTTAAAAAGTTAACAGCCATGATATTGATGGAATAATTAAACTAGTTAGGAATAGGCTTTTAAAATTCTGTATTATAGAGGGAAAAGCTTTTTTCCTTGGCCTCAGTATTGTTTAGAAGATGGGTTTTTTTGACATGTCAAGAATGTATAGAACCTTTTCACTTAATTTCAAATCGGCTTCCTTATTATCACTCTGCTGAAAATGCTTGAATTTACAGAAGGGCATTTAGTGAATAAGAGAGCTAGTGCTTAATTAGAAAATATTCAGCTTGGCAGAGCTAAAGAACTATTAGGTCATTCATAAGAGGAATACATGTTTTCCCTGAATCTTCATTTGGACATAACTTGGAAGTATTTGCATCCTCTATACATCATCATGTTTCAACTCTGCTATCCAGCAAAGTCAGGAGATACTTAGTTCTACCTCTTGTATGGATAAAGCTGGAAGTGATATAGGCATAATAAAAAGCAAGGAGCAGAACAAAAATTGATTGCTGTTAATTCAGAATGACAGTCAAGTTACAAAAAAAGGCATCCAGATACTTCAAACATGTTTTGAAGAAGATATTTTAAGTGTATATGTATGTTGTATTGTTTTGAAGTTGCAATTAGTAACCAATTGGAAAACATTTTCTGCCTAAATACTGGCACAACTAACAGATAAAGTGGTATTGACTTCAACTATGAGTAGTCTTGGACCCTTTTGAAAATTAAACTTTCAGTAAATACAGTAAATAGATTCAAATACTTTATTTTTCTTTATAGCCTTGATTGACTTTTTTTTGGTAAATCTCCCTTTGAGGGTGCATTTTGCAATTGCAGCTTTTTTAAGATTGCTGCAAGTTTCAGACTTATTCAACAAGTTTTCTATACAAAGTTTATTCAAAAAGAAGTCTGTCCCTTTGCTGCTTCAAATGCACAAAATGCATACTGTGTGTATGATCTGGAGGAATGCCAGGAGTGGTTGGATATAACTACTTGTAGCAAATATGTGCTTTATGAGCGACACCTACATGGGAGTACCAAGCTCTTACTGGGCAGTGATGTAGTTCTTAAACGAAGTACAGTGGAGAACAGTGCAGGCTGCAAACTATACTTGAAAAATAGAAACAGATTTGTTAGCTTTCCGCTATCGCGGCTACAATGACAGCAAGTATCAATTAATTTTTGGTTATGTTGGTGAAAACTTGTCCTCTAACTTAGAGTATAGCCCTAATGAACTCCCCAGACCTGTTCTTTTCTTAGTGGTATGATCTGTCCCGTAGTAGTCACAGCTCATCCCAAAACCTTTTATGATGTTTGTTATGAAGTATAAGTGGTCCTAGAAGTGTCTAAGACTGCTTAGCTCTGAAGAGCCAGAGGAAAGCCTCTGGATCTTTTCCTGCAGCGCAGTGTTGCTTTGGTAGATTTCCATCTCTTAACTAGCACAATGGCACCATCTGAAACATGCCTTTTGTCATAAAATGCCCAGTTGTGGTTGAAAGCTCTGCACTGGAGGAGTAAAAATATTTCACTGTCCTGCATAGTATTAGTAAATATAAAGTTTATGTATTTCCTTTCCATTGTCTTCTTTTTGAAACTTTATTCTTATGCCGTTATCTTCTCACTTTAGTGTATAATTAAACTTCTTAGATGCAGTGATGCATACCAGTACCTTGTCCCTTCTTCACTCTCACACTCTGCTTTTGAGAGCTGGTTTCATGGGTATTTTTTTGCAGCACACTAGAAATTGCAATGTTGTTCTTTGAATAGTCAAAAATTGTTTTTTCAAGCTATTACAAGGCTAAACTTGTATTCCAAGATTTGTATGTATATCTGGTTTGAAGAAAGCAGGTTGCTTTATGGAATAATTTATTTATTCATCAATTTATGTGTCTCCAGCGGGTGGATTTAAGGACTCATTTTTTAATACACATGGAGCTAAAGAAAAGTCTCTGCTTCAGAGAACTTAACATTTAGGATCCCCATGATATCTCTCTGTGAGATGTGCATTCTTATCCTAGATCCTAATTCTGTTAAATTTTGCATTTGTTTTTTCATTGTTTATAAAGCATTGTTTGGGAAACAGGTCCCCTATACACAGGCTAGAAGTATCAGAGTTAGAGCATCGTGATTTAGGTTTTTTTCCTAGTTACCTGAGACCACTCATTTCATTTAAATTCCCATCAATTCAAAATTTTCTCTTTCCCTTGAGCACACTTTTTCCATATTTTTCGTTCAAAGCACTATTAATACTTTCTGATTATTCAGCAGAAAACTAAAAATGTCTCTTGAGCTACTCAACCTGATTTAATTGGTTTTGGTGTATGGCAAGCTAAATTCAGATCTCAATTTATCAAACCCCAAGTCTCTCCTCCCCTCTAAAAGTAAGCGGTGCTCAGATGAAAAAAAATTCACGAGACAAAAAGTCTGTTTGAGACGGTGCATAAAAGATTTTGTAACATTCACAAGGTCACTGCAGCACAGGAATTAAAGGAAAGTTGGTTGCTTGACTCTCTGCTCCCCCCTTCCCCCTGCCCCACTTCAGTGCTTCTCTAAGCCCCTAGACTCTTATTCCTGACAGCTTTTCAAGTTTCTCTGAATTGGTTTGAAGTCATATTTTTACTTTATTCTTTGCTTCTGCATTTTTTACTTATACTGGAACAAAGAAAAAAGGGTGGGGGCGTGCATAAGAATATAAAATATTCTTTTCTTGTGTATCAAAGACAAGCAATGTATTCAGAAGGTCAAAGTTCCTTTTTTTCCTGAAGAAGTTCAATCTCTAGGCCCCTTGAGTTACATGCCGTTGAGTAACTATCACCTTAAAACCTTTGTTTTCCATTGAAATTTCCCACAGTTTCCTTCCAACACCCCCTCTCTTTCTCCCAACCCCTCTAAATTCTACCTGCTAAGCTTTGCTTACTGTAGACTTGTCAAACTTCAGGAGAGTTTATGCATTTAATTTCAATTTATTTACATGCTTAAATAAAAGATCCTGCATGCATATTTGTCCTGATCTTGGCTAAATGTCAATCGCCTAATTCTTCAGTTTCAGAACCTGGACATTTTTATTTCAATTCTATGCTGTTAAGACCCCGCATACTGCTGGGTCTCTTGGTTTATTTTTCTCAGAGAGGATAGAAGAGGGAAAAGGCCCTCAGATCTAAGGCTAAGATAATTGGGATTGTCCAGCCTGAGAAGAGAAGGCTGTGGGATCACCTAACTGCGGCCTAGTACCTGAAGAGAGCCTACAAGAAAGATGGAAGAAGACTATTTACAAGGGCATGTAGTGACAGGACAAGAGGGAATGGATTCATACTAAAGAGATTAGGTTTACAGTAGATGTTAGGAAGAAGTTTTTTACTATGAGGTAAAGGTGAGGCCCTGGCACAAGTTGTCCAGAGAAGCTGTGGCTGCCCCATCTCTGGGAGTGTTCAAGGCCAGGTTGGATGGGCTTCTGAGCAACCTGGTCTAGTGGAAGGTGTCCCTGTCCACAGCAGGGTGGTTGGAACTTGATGATGTTTAAAGGTTCCTTCCAACCCAGTCCATTCTGTGATGCTGTAATAAAGTAATTCCTCTGTGGTCTTCTCAGTTGTATACCTGTGTAGGTCACCATTAAAATGGCTCAATAGTGTAGGAGAGAGGTACAAGGTTTGGATAAGCCTTTTCAGCATATGCATTTATATGAAGTATAGAGTCACCTGTTAAGGATGCTGATTTCCACCATGGCTTCACTAAAATTAAACATTTTCAATTTTTGATAAAATTATTTTTTTGGTGACTAAATATTTGGAAAGCATGCCATTTTTGGGGGGATGTGAGTGTGTTATTTGTGAAATGTGAGCTAAGCTGTTTAATTGAAAGTTTGTTAAATCAAAAATGATGACATGAATAATGGAGAAGTCAAACTAACTGCTAACAGGTTGAGTCCAGAAGGAAGAAATAAATGAGAAACAGTCTTTCTAGCAAAATCTCATGAGCAGAATCCCTGGAGTGGGCTGGGGGAATATTTCCAGTTTCCACTCATAATATACTGTTTATTTATAGATGGGACTGTGGTGTATATTTCTATTTGAAAATTTCAGGCCTGGCTGCTCTTTATACAGTGAACAGTTTGATGAAGGTATGGAGAGACACATGAGCAGCACTCCTGTGCATTTAAACAATCTACCTTGTGAATAGTGCTTATTTATGGCAAAGACACACCAGGATAAAAAAAAAAAAATCCTTGCGATCCTTGCCTGTATGTACAATAGAAGGAAGATAGAAAATACAAAAAGGATAGAAATGATCCCTGGTATAATTAGAGGCTGCACTAAAGTTGAACAAAAGGTGAATCAGGCCCTTGGAGATCAACATACTGTTCAGATTTCTGGGAGATTGTGGAAAATAACTGAAATAATTACTGGGGTAATAGGTGGACCTGTAAAGGTAAATCTTAAGAGTTTCAGCTCATTAAGCCCATTTGAAGGAAGATTCTAGTATGGGAACACTGTCTTGAACTGAGTTACACAAATCAGAGATTTGTCCCAATAACTGGTGTTTTGGCTAAAGTCATAGGATTGGAGATGAGTGGGTGAGCTTAGCTGACTGGAACATTTTCCCATTCACACACTGTGCTTGGTCTGTATGCCCAAGTTGGGTCTGCTGTATAGATGCCATATGGGATGCTGTACTGTCAGGCTCTCATGAGTGGGACAGGTACATCCCCATCCAGTAAAATGCCACTGAGATGCTGCTAAAGACAAGAAGAAGAAATTTGACTGAAGATTATAATTTCTGATTATGGTACCTTTGCATGGTCTAAACAGTATTTAAGGTACCTTGAGGATGCTGATAGGGAGACATAGCTGTATCAAGGTATGCTTTGTCAGGAGCTTTGAAAATGCCTACCATACCAAAATTGCACCTATTTGCCTTTTTAGGTACTTAAGCATGGCATAGAAAACCATTGCATCACATACATGTGTTCTGTAGAGCAGTTCTGAGTATTTGTGTATAGGTCAGAGCCTTCCTCGAATATTACATCTTACAGAGAAAGCCCTTGTATGTCATTTGAAGATCTATCAGTTTGGGGATCTGTGGCAATACTGGCTGGGGCTGGCAGGTGGGGGTGGAGGTGGAGTTCAGTAAAATGTGATGTTAAGTCATCAAGTTCTTAGTCATAATTCCTAAGACAGCAAAAGTTACAAGTCCTAATTCCTAAGATAGTAAAAGAACAAAAAATAGAGCAACATTTAGGTCATTGAATAGACTTCTGTTCACATCAGAGTAGAAAGCTTAATTAACTGAGTGTTTTATGTCATTTGCAAACATCATCATACAGACTCTGCTCAATTGTGCATCTGTTTTGTCAGTGCCAAGGGAATACTTGGGGCTCAGCTGATCTCCATCTCTGGAGTGCTCCTATGCACTAATCTTCTGTGTTACTTTTAATTAATAATAAAGACAATCATTACAGAGTTCTTTCATCTTAAATCCTTTGACTTGCAGGCTAAGACATCCTGATTGACATCTCTAGCCTCTGCCTATCTGCTCCCTTTCAGGGCAGTGAGGAGGAGAGGCACTTGTCAGTGCCTGGGGCAGAGCGTAGCGGAGAGGCTGAATTTCCAAGGGTCTGTTCTCTGCTCAGCTGCTGCCTCCTGCTTTTGGGTACTTGATCTCCAAAGAAGTCCCAGCCCACAGCCTCATTTGGATCTATAAACAATATAATAAAAACCTGATATGCTTTTGGAAAAGTTCAATTATGTAGGGAGAGCCGGTCCTTGCTGCCTACAGGCTAGATATTGACTTTAAATACAGCCCCAAGCAAGTGAAACACTGTGCTCATAAATAGTCTCAGGAAGCACTGACCCCAAAACACACCTGCACAACACAATCCTTCTCCCAATTACTTTCTACTCTGAAGGCCAGTACTTCAGTTTTGCCTTATACCAGCAATATATTACTGCTTTCTATTGCTTTGTTTTCAGCTATTTTGCTCCTTTAAGTGACGGTGATATCCATTCCATGCCTCTCACTTCTTACGTTACAAAATAAAGAAGTACATGCAACGTCCTGCTGATCCTGGGCTATTTCACTATTGCTTATGCATATCAGTTGTGCACAGCTGCAGTGCTGGAGTTAGGAGTTTACAGGAGTTTACAGTAAAATTCTTCATGAAAATAACACAGACAATAAGAGCAGAAAGAGCTGGATTTGTTTAAAGTAGCTCAAAGAAGCTTGTCCTCTCAGTAGCACCCCCACCTTGGCTTTGTCTATGACCTGATGCTTGCCCTAATACTGAATTAACAGTATTTCACTTTCCTACTGCAGGCAAGGTCATAGTGATCAAGTGACTTAAATAGGTTTATAATCCTGGATACACTGACTCCTCATGCTTAATTTTTATTCTAGGCAATTTCTTCTAGACATCAAATACTCACAAAAAATCAATAGTAAAACTCTCACTGGGGATTATTTGAGATTTTTAGGAGTACAGATGAATCTGTTAGGTGTATTTTAAGAAATTTTCTAAAAAAGTTACTGGGACATCACTCACTTCCCAGCTCACACTTATTGATACAGCTGTGGTTGAGGACAACAGTTTAGTTTTAGAACCTAATAAAAATTTTAAATAGTGAAAGGACCAGTAAAAAATGTGGATATACTTTCAATGCAAAATCTTCTCTGGCAACATGAAAGAAAGTTATACCCCTATTAAAACAGAAACTCACTGCACTTGAATGGACCTGCATACAACACTTTGCCTACTTGTTGGGCTCATGGGTTGTTGAGAACGCCTAGTAATGTCTGCAGCACGAATGACTTGCACATATTGTTCCATTCATGAACTTTGTCCTTAGAATAAGACTGATTAGAGACCTCATTTTACTGATTAAATAAGGCTTAAATATTTAAATTGCTCTTCTCTTGCAGATAATCCAAACAATCCAGATATTTCATTTAATATGTGTGGTTTTACCTATAATGTAGGAATTTATATTCTGAAAAGTTAGAAAAGGAGGCAGTTCTGCCTGGAATGTCCAATTCATTTTCATGTACTATTTTACAAAAGTTATTATTGAGGAGATGGCCACATGAAATCTATCACAGGCCAAACTGAGGGAGATGTATATTTGCTTCTGATCCTGTAGGAATATGACGCTGACTGGAGTGCCCTCGTCCAGAGGACGCTTAGCATCCCTCCTGCTGATGTCCTTGCTTGCAGCAGGAAAGTTATTGGTTGGGCTTGAGTGCTGGCTCCCCATGGGAGGCACACACCCCAGCCTGCTAGTTGTTTTCAGCGAGCGCCGCCCAAAGACAAAGAATACGAGAGGGGTCTCCTGTATGGTTTCTGAAGGGTTTATTCCACGGAGGGTCCAGGGACAGAAGACAGCAATAAACTGAAGGTCCAGGGATTTTATACAGAGGGAAATAGGGGAGGAGTAAAGGGGAACAACCAATCAGGTGTAACAAAAAGGGGTGGTAACAACTAAAGCATGACCAATAGGATTACCAAGGAGGTGGGAGTTCAGGCAGGGAGCAATGGGACGTCAAACTAAACTGAAGGTTCTAGAAGGGGGATGCGGCCTCAAATCCCCGTCCCGTCCTCGGATCCACCTGTGGATCTGCCCTCATCTAGCCATTGGAGGGCTAGGGCTTGATGGGTGTTTGATTGCCACAGCCCATGGATGGGCTGGGCCACCACAACAGGAATATAGGTGGTTCTGCTCTGTCAATACTGTATGACAAAATTACATCTTCATTTAAATTCTTGGAGCTGGTTTGTCAGCTCCCACTTAGAGTATTTTATAGGATAAAAGTCTCTTTTCTAAGTATCTGAGATGTTTAAGAAAGCTGTATAATAAGCTTATCTAAAATAGCCGTGAGCATGCTGGTGGAAGACAAGGAAGTGCAAAAGAATCAGTAAGTGACAAGTAGAGAAGAACGTTCCCATCCATTCAAGTGAATTAATTGCATTCCTTCCTCAGTCTCTATTCATCAGCTCCAAAAAAAGGCAAAAGGTAATGGAAAAAAAAGAAATGCAGGAAAGAGTTAAAACACTGCTTTGCTGTGCTCGAATTGATTCAGCTGTATCATCTTATATGGCTTACTTGTTATCACATGTTTACACTTCATGTAAACATGAAGGTGGGTTGCAAAGAAGAAAATTTTTTCTGCGTGGAAAAGAGCTGTGGGCCAAATGGGCAAGGAATGGACAGCATTAAATATATTGGCACAGTGGACAGTGCAATAGGAGAGAGCAAGTATATTGAATTAGGAAAAGACTTGAAACCAAGAGAATAACTTTTCAACTTGATGGGGAGTGATGGCGTGAATGCAAGTGTAGTGGCACTTAAAACAGCTGGGACTGGGAAAACAGCAGTGTGGAAACTGCAGTTAGTTTGAATTCTATGGAGATAAGTTAAAAGAGAGTCAGAGTTGTATACAGAAAGTTTTGACAGTAAAAGTATGAGTTTTCGATACGTACCAAATATGGTCTTGTTCTGGATGCCTGAGGAGAGTGGGTCAGGATGTCAAAGGTCCTTAAGCTCAGATGGTGGGAAAGTCAATGAAGCTACCAGAAATGAGAGAGTATATACAGTAGATGGAGTGTAAGAGGAAAGAAAGTGTTTCAAATAAGACCTGACTGACGATATTGACTGTGAAGTGCCAACAAGATTGTGTTTGTGAGACAGCTGAAACGCAGAATAGGACGATTGGAAAAGTAATTCTTCAAGTGGCCATCCATAAGGAATGCAGGAAGGTAAGTGTGAGATGCCTTAGAGTAACATTTTGTGATACTGTTTGAAGTTATACCTTCAGTCTTTGGGTTTTTAACTTCTGTCTAAGAGTCAAAATCTTCTCACGGTTTGTGTTCACGATGATGTCAAAATGGTCAAAACTAATCACTGGACTAAATATGCATGCAGATCAAAGACTGCAGATAGTGTACACTCAGTAGTGTGTAAACCATAATGCTAATAATAAAATACACATATTAGGGGTGTTTTCCACATTTATGTCACAAGCCCCAAGAAACTTAAACCTATCCCAAAAGCCACTGGGCATAGCATTGCTGTGGTGTTCAAAGAAGGAGGTGCTTTGAAAAAATCATGTAATTCAGCAAGATTTTGTGTCTTGATTCTTGCTGAAATGAGTTTAATTCAAAATCCCACTTCATTCCTGTGGTATGGAGTGTGATTTCTTTTTCTGAGATTGGTGATGTGTAAGACCTGGTAGTATATATTTTGCTTGTAGTCTTTAAACTTCATTAGTTCATCACAGATTTTGCCATTATACTGCAATACTGACTACCTTTCTCATCAAATACGTGAATCATTTACTTATTTTCCTAAGTGGTGGTGAATAGGGAAATTAAATGAGTTAACATATTCAACTTTAGCTAGGTGACTGGCCCTCAAAAAGAGCCTCAAAGAGTCTCCGTTGATTGGTTGGGTTAGACAAGCATGCAGCCATTAAATTAATCAAGAAATAATTATCTAAATGCATAGAGGTGTGTGGGGGGGGTTTGCAGATCTTTTTAGTGCTAGTATTATAGTATCTAAGACACTATGAATTCATACAACTTTAAGGAGAAAGCATAGAAACTTTCCTCCTAAAAAAGCTGGTAATTTTCCTTTGTGAAGCTCTAAGTCTGCTGGTGGTCACTGCAGATTGTTTCATGAAGTGTAACCCAACACTCTACAGTAATGAGTCCACCCTAATTGAAACTTGATGATCCTTGAGGGGGAAAAATGGGTGCATTGTATTCTTTAGATCTTATTTCTAACCTTTTGGGCTCCTTGCAGATGATGAGAATTGAAGTATTGTTGCCATGTTTTTCAGTGCAGCTTCTGTAAATTAATCTGGTGTTCAAAACTAAAACACTTGTCCTCGTAAGCCACACTTCTCGAAACAGCATCTTGGAGCTTTTTTTGATAATTTTGCCTGGAGTGGAAGCAGAGATGTGTGATGGTTTTGACTGAGGTAGAGTTAATCTTCTTCCCTGGTATGGGATTGTGTTTTGGATTTGGGATTTGTGCTGAACACAGGGTTGATAATATAGAGCTGTTTTTGTTATTGCTGAGCAGGGCTTACAAAGAGCCAAGGCCTTTTCTGCTTTTTGTACTGCCACACTGGGCAGGAAGCTGGGGGTGTGTGAGAGGTTGGGAGGGGACACAGCCAGGACAGGTGACCCCAACTGACCAAAGGGCTATTCCAGACTATATGACATCATACTCAGTACATAAAGCGGGAGGAAGAAGGAAGAAGAGGGGGTACATTTGGAGTGATGGCATTTGTCTTCCCAAGTCACCATTACCCGTTATGAAGCTCTGGTCTCTTGGAGATGGCTGAACACCTGCCTGCCCATGGGAGGCAGTGAATTAATTCCTTGTTTTGTTTTGCTTGTGTGTGTGGCTTTTGATTTCCCTATTAAACTGTCTTTATCTCCCACGAGTTCTCCAGCTTTACCTTTCCGACTCTCTCCCCAATCCTGCTGGTGGAGGAGTCAGCGAGTGACTGCGTGGGGCTTGGCTGCTGGCTGGGATTACAGGTGACAAACACCATACACCTTGAAACCAAATTATTTGTGGAATGTCTGACATAATGAATACAAGAATTTAGTTAAAAAGAACTTAACATTTTAAAGAAAAATATTTTTTGCCAAATAAAATTTAACATTTCTTCCAAGCATGAATCAAAAACCAGGCATTTAACAACTGCAGTATAATCTTTCTCCCCTCTAAATTCTGTTGATCTTCCCAAAGTGCAGTGATAGGTTAAAAATGGGCCTGTGTCCTAAACAGAATCTGGGATGGAAGAGCACAATCATAAAGGGAAGAAAGTAATGCCCCAGGTTTTATGAAGAACAACATGAAATGCCAGACCAAAAAGCTAAGAACCAGAAAAATTGTTTGAAGCAAAGGAAGAACAAGAGAGGAGATATAAAAAAGGTGGGGAATGCAGGTAGAAACTTTAGTTTAAAATTTATACTCTATTTGGATGCCTACTATTTTGGTTTTTCTTGGGCCAAAATAAGGTGATGCAAGCCAGAGGCTTGGCTTTTTACATGCTAAAGGTCAGAAAAGATATTTCAAATGTCATTTAGGATCTTCACTTGTCTTAAATTCAATTTTCATTATTATCTTCTTCCAAAAGGTTTCTAACTCCTGTAGTTTAAACAACTCCACAATATGCTGAATGGTGCTTTAACATGAAAAATTTGGGATGATGGTATGTATTATTGTAGTGTAATAAATCTAGCTTTTTAGATTTACGCTTAGAAAGTTATATACCTGCAAGTTGCTATACAAGTACTAACCTTAGAAATAATTGTCAGGTTATTTTAATTATCTTACAGATATCCTAGGGACAAAATAATTTCACCATCATAGATGAAAAAAATTTCTGTATTTATGTGAGGTTTCTTCAGAGTTTTTCAGATAGAAAAGGGAGAACACATCACGAAAAGCACTTTGTCATCATCTGTGAAATTGACTGATCAAGTTTGGTCTCTGGAAACAGGGAAAAAGCTGAAGACACCATATTAATAGGTTTTGTGCTGTGTCGTGGTGGTGTTTTTTGTTTGTGGTCGGGGTTTTTTTCTGATTTTTTTTTTGTTTGTTGTCGGGGTTTTTTTCTGATTTTTTTTTTTTTTAGTAAATGTTTCCTATAATTGCTAAGTTTTCTTAAAGATGTTATGGTGGGCCAAAATATTCAATAGCTAAGTAGCACTGAATGTTTTCCTTGAAGATGGAACAGAATATATTCTAAAGCAAAACTTCTTAAGAATGGAAGAAAATAAGAGGTAATTAGATTCTAAAGATTGCATACTAAACCCAAACTTTCTCTCAGACAATGCTAAGATCTGTCTATTTGTTATAAAATGTTATCTTGGTTATTGCTTTTAATTGTTTCAGCAGCATGTGAATCCAGAGTGTAAATAGATATTGGCCACATCATTTTTTCATTGTTATTAAAAGGATATATGTGAATGTGTTTGGTAATTCTGTAGTGTTTAAAATCCAGATTTCATACTGTCATGGGAAGCGTCACGCTTTTGCTTCATAACCAGACAGTGTATGTTTTCAATAAAAACTTATTTAGGAAAGTACAACACATTCATCCTTGATATTTAAGCAAATTCACATTGCAGAATGATTAATTGCATTCAGCCTTTTCATCCACTTCTAATTTTTCAGGGGACATAATTGGATGCAAATTGGCCAGTGTTAATCATTAGATACCACTAATTAAAAACAGAAGCTGTAGGTAATGGTATGATTATTGGTAGAAATAAATGAAGCAGATCAGGTAACGCTTTTCTTCAGGGACTCATGACTTCTGCTTGAGCCTCATTAAATTCTAACATGTGAAGGTGCCCTGCTGGTAGAGGCTGCAGGAGAGCTGTATTTATAAATAACTTAAAAGTAACATAGGAGGGCAGTATCTGAAAAAGGAGGTGTGGAACATTCCTGTGGCTCAAGGACTTAGCAGTTTAATAAATTAGAAACTTTAAAAAAGCAATTTAATTAGGTGAAAACTGGTTTTGCATAACAAAAAACACTTGAAAGAGAAAGTAAGGGCATTTATTTTCTGACAGTGTTTCTGAAGCATACTGAAATGCCATGTTCTGAAAATTCAGTGGGTATTTTTTGTATCCAAAGAATTAATTTCATACTTCGTCTTTTAAAACTGACTGTGATGTTAGATGACCTGTATACTTGCTAAAGTGGAGGCTCATTGAAAAAATTGTGATCATTCATGCAAATCGATAACTGTTTTGTGCAGAGATTCAGAGGAGATAATTTCCTCATGAAGAATCTTCTGACAGCTTTTAAAATAGACTGACGACCAATGAGCCCTTTCAGTCCAGTGCTTTGGGTTTTTTTTCCATCATAATCACCAAAGTTCATCAGGAATAAATGTTAGTAATAACTTCGTTTAAGGGATTCATAAAGCGGTGAAAAACACCACTTACATGATTCAAAGTACTGATACCGAATAAAAGATACTAGTAGCAGGTACTGCATGCTGTTCAGTCTTTTGGACAGAATTAGTGAATTGGGCTTTTTAGAGGGGGAAGACAGCCACGAAGAAAATGTTTTATTTTTGCTATTCCTTCCAGTCCCCCACCAATGCAATGTTCACCGGTGATGTAGGCAGTGACTGGGAGCTGAGCTCCCTGTTTTCTGGATCATGCACAACTTCTGTCCAGCAGCTTTGCTCTGGCACTGGTCTTTTCTGTCTGCCAGTTGGAGTGAGGGACCTGCACAGGTGGAAGTGCCTCAGCTCTTTGGAGGCAGAGACTGAGGATGGAGCTGTAGCAACCAGAATGGAGACCTAAGCTTACTCCTGTGCACACCACAATTTTACTCACATGTAAATCTTTTTGATAATGGCTGCTATTATATATACTTAAATTTACAACTACTAGTGTAGTATCAACATATTATCACCACTCATCCATAAACATAAATGATGGTTTCAGAATAAAAAGTTATAGTGAAAATAGATGTTTTAAATTTGATTGTTACAGTTTTAATGGCATAAAGTTTATTTTATCGAGTGAGTTTAATATCTACACAAATAACTTTTTCAGGGCCACATTCTTGTGTCTGAAAAAAGTATTTTATCTTACAAGAGGCTTGTCAGATCTGAACAAATACTGGGTTAATTCCAGCAGTATCAAAAAACATGCACAAAACAATATAACTGTAAGTAGTTTCTAAGACTAGTATCAAACAATAAAAAGATATTTTTACACTGCATAACTGCTGGATGTACAAAATAGAGGCCTTCAGAAATACAAGTCTCTGCATAGTACTACATCTGATTTCAAAACTGTGGGATTGTTTCATAAAGGAAGTCCAAGGAAGCTTGTTAGAGTAGTCTTGCTTCTAACACATGAAGTTAATCAAAAGTGAATTAAATTTAACTAAACTGTATAGATATGTATTTTGTTTGTGAATATGAAACCTATAGAATACATCATCAAGGTATTTTAAAGAGATAATGTCCTCTGAAATAGTCAGTAGAGCAGATAGATGCAAAATTCTGTTTTTCAAGTTGAATGTCAATTGTAAATCTAAAGTCTAAATGTTCCTGTAAAAAAGGATGGTCTGAAAGAAAAACTGTCTTCAGTGGGGCACTAATGGAAAAATTGGAAAGTATGTATGAATAGGTGTATCGGATGAGTGAGGGATAAGATACTTGCCTACTTCAATATTATGAATTCAGTGCTCTTATTTCAAATTACACCTTCCATCTGGGTATTTCATGGTTACAAGAAATGCAACATTATTTATCTGCAGCTATCCTGAGAACAGTCTGGGAATTATCCTGAATCACAAGTTAGGACAAACCAAGAGTATCATGTGAACATTTGGAAGGGCTGTGTCTAGGTAAGGTTTTAGCTACATAGGGATGGTATCCTGTTCTGGCCTCAGCTCTGTGCAAGAGATGGACCGATTAAGTGTCTCAGTTTTGAGACACATTTAAGAGAGGACTCTCCAGAATGAGTCCTCTTCTCTAAAAGGGTTACAACAATCCCTTTCCACCAATAGGAAATGAATACTAATAGATGAAAGTGAAAAAAAGCCGGTTCATTAACAAACAAATGCCCACCCACAAGGCAGGGGAAAAAGTAAATAACTGTTAAACACTAAACCGTCAGAACTCGCTTCCTCCCTGCCACACACAGGAACAAAGACCCAAAAAATGTTGTGGGAATGGGGCCAGTGTTGGAGGAATAGCCCTTTCTCGACACGTGGTCTGAGATGGCGCCAGCTTTCATGCTGAGGGAAGCAGAACTTCCACGGAGGAGTTCCAGCTGCAGGGGAAAACCCAGTGGCTACCTGGTGTCGACCTCTTTTCCACGGCAGATATGGCAGATGAAACAGCTGGGCTGGAGCCTTTGGTGTGCTTTCTCTCCCTGGCTCCACTCCCTGAGGCTTGGAGCTGGAACAGAGCGGCCCCATGTCCCACCAGTCCTGCTCCTCTGGTCTTGGAGCAGCAGCCCATTCAGTTCACATCAAGGCAGCTGAAAGATTTCTACCGCTGTCTCTCCAAGCCGGGGAAGGGCAAAGTTTTTTGCCTGGGCCAAAACCCAAGTCAGCCAAGCAGAGAAACCACATTGCACAGCGCCGCGGAAAGCCTGGGGAGCGAGGCTTCAAACCCACCCGTGCAGCAAAAAGCAAGAAACCTCCCCCCCGACCTGACCCCATGCTCCTCCAGTCTCTGGGTTTAAAGGTGCAGGAACCGTGTTTGGGCATAAGCAGAGGATCATGGAATAGACTGTCATAATAAATCACTCCAAGACACTAAGGAGAGCTGAGGAGAACAGTGAAAGTGAATAGCGGTTGGGAAGATATCACTGACCTGTAAAGACTTGAAAAAGAAGGGGGAGCAGGTGGACGTCTTTAAGTCTTCAGGTGCTTACAGGGTTGTGACAAAGAAACAGTAGATGATATAATAGACTGTCATAAGAAAACTGATAAAGTAGTTGATTTGCATTTCACAAGGATGATTAGATAATAACAAACCCCCTTTTTGAATGAAAAGTTAAAGTAGGCTATTCTGCACTGGAGATCTTTTGGAGCAGGTTCCATCTTTAAGGGATGACATAGGTATAATTAAATCTGTTTTAAGGCAAGGGACCAGATTAGGTCACACTGTGACAGTGTAGGTATTGATAGTCTTTATGACATCAAGAAGTAGTTCAGAAAAATGACTGTACAACCCAGAATCTATATAGACCATCTTAAAAAGCATGTACACAAATATGACTGTATGAACTAAGAAGTTTAAAAATGGGGGAAGCCAAAAGTCATTAACATTCAGAATATAGTACAGTATTAATTCAGTTGTAATAAGAGGAAGCAGTGTCTACCTGCCAATAAAAAGAAGCCCATCTTTGGAATAGAAAACTGCTATTTCTAATTTGATTTTTGGAAGTCTATTTAACACTTTAAAATAATTTTTCTATAAATATATACATTTTCAATTAACATATGGAGTATATAATTTTTAAAAGTATGCCAAAATTCCAAGCTCTGCATGGGGAACCAACCAGTGCCATAGCAGCAAATATGGCTCTACTTTATTAATATTTCCTGTCCATTTCTTCTATATAAATGCACATAACTCTACTGGTGTAGATGTGGCACTTGGTGATATGGTTTAGTGGTGAACATGGTGGTACTGGGTTAATGTTTGGACCCGATGATCTTAGAGGTCTTTTCCAACCTTAATGATTCCATGATAGTTAATCTTGCTAATATATGAGGTACAAGGACATGTTTAATGATTCCCACTACTGTGATATTAATCTAAAATATTTTTGTACTAAATATGCTACAATTTCAGAGCCTCATGCTGTTGGGGTATCTTGGGGGTCCAGGCTATGGCTGCAGGCTTGGGCACTGTGGGGTGTGTGTGTGGTGATCACAGCAGGGGTTTGTGTGAGATAGTGGTCTGCCACACCGATAAATCTGCACCTGCTGCCTGGGCTTGCTGCTTCCAGGGGTGTGTGTGTGGGAAGAGTGGCACCTTGGTGGTGTGCATCCTTCCTTGGGGAGAAGGTGGCCAGACTGTGTGGAAGGTTGTCTGCCAGAGTTACCATTTTAGAAACACAGACACACTGTGTTTGGTATCTGTGTCAAACTGTGGGGGACACCTTGCTGGTAGATACCTCTGTTTCTTATCCAGAGATACTCTTGGCAGCTTCTGCTTTGTGTACTGCAGTTGCCTTTAGATACTGTGAGATGAAGAGTTGACAAATACTCCTTCTAACCAGACTGTGTGTGCTGTCTTGTGTCAAAAAACATCTGACCCAGTCACAAGCATATTTTCCTTTCCCAGACTCCACCAGTAGAAAGAAAATTGACTTCAACTTTTACTCTGAGACAAGCACCAGCAATCAGGAGTGTGGTAGCAGCCCAGAGAGTAGGTCCTTTGCCTTGGCTTCTCTCAGTGGCATCATACAACCAATGAGGAGAAACGTTCTGGGCTCTCATTCCAGGGTTGACCACTCTACGGGGTCTATTCCCCATGTTCAACTATTCAATGCGGCTCAACATTCAGGACGACTATGCCAAGTGACACTGGTGTGGCAATATCTATTCTAAGCTGTAATGGACACACCTTCCAATATTTTTCACTTTCAGTATAGAGTGAGTGCTGGTGCAAATGCCGTTCAAATGGCAACTGTGATTGGATATTCTTCTTTGCACTGGGCTTCACCCACCCGTCTTTCTCCTGAACTGCTGTGTAAAGGAGCAAATTAGATGCCTATTAGCCTGCCATAGGGAATGGACATGTTGCAGCAGTGCAAAAGATGTGTAGAACATGGTCTGACCATGATGCCTGCTAGTAGATTTTGCCACAGAAAGTATTTCAATGTAGCAAGGAACAATTAACACACAGAAAAGCGAAGAACTCTATCCTCTTTGTTCCTCCCAGTAAGCCTGTCAATTGAACCCTGCCCATAGGCAGACTTCCCTGCCTATGAAGAAAATAATTTTTTACTTTAATTTTCATTCCAAGTTAAAGACAGTAAGTAAAAATGCACTGTTGAAGTGAATACTGATGAGTTCTTCAAACATGCAAACTCAATACTGTCAATGCAACAAACCATTTTTGGTGTAAACAAAGCTGTTAGTTTGTTTTATATCTACATGGTCAGTGTAACAGCTGCCACTTTTCAGGTGACAGTGTAGAATTAAACAGGCTAATGAGGCAATCCATCATGATTAGAAATCCATGGAAACCATTGGCGTAGTGAATAGCTTCATCAGCTGTCATCGTAGCAAATGTTCTTGACCTCTCCATTCAGAAAAGCAAAATAATGAGCCCTGATAGCGTCCCTTCAAACACATCAAACACATCTGGGCTGTTCCCATTGTACAAAAGACTTACCAAGTGGAGAATGAAGATTCAGGATGCCTCCTCTGAAACACTGCCAGTCTGCATGTACCAAGCTGGAAAAGGCAAATAGTAGTTCCTTTTGTTGTGAGATCATCAAAAAGGTGGACAATGTGTAATGTGTTTGGTTTTCCAAGCAGGAACATGGGTAAATTGCATGCTGATTGTATGAGGAGTTCATAAACCTATTTTGCCTGCAGTTGCTCTGGATTACATAGTGCTGCTGAACACAAGCACTAGAGTCAACCAATATGTGTTTCAGATCTCTGTTGCTTCTATGACATATGACGCTCTCCAATAAAAAAATAATATGCCTTAATCCTTATTTTTGTGCTAATAATTCTACATTGTTTTTCTGTAACTGTGAAGAACACTCTCCTGGGTTTTATGGGTGATAACTAATATTCACTAAAGTTTATTTGAAGTGGTTTTCTCGAATGGACTGCCAATTTCATGTCAGCTGTGCCTTTGCACTGAGTAAGAGAGTGCTCTCTTTCTCAAAGTTCAGCAGCTTGTATCATCTTGTGTGCTCAGCATCTTTGAGTTTTTCTGTAGAAAACTGCAGTGGCAGTGTTGGTGACATGAAACATTTTACACTGCTTGGATGTGATGCATGCCTTTGTGCACCTTGTCATTCTTGCTTAAGAATAATGAAGATGTGTTACAAGTGTCAGTGTCATAAAGGGCCTACCTTATCTGACTGGGACCTAAAAGTTGATGCATGTTGTTCAGTAGCAGGTCTGATTGGTAATTTTTCATGCACTCAACAGAAATTTTATTTTCATTTTGTGAATTGTTAGAAGAAGAATTCAGTTTTTGAACTCATATCACTAGTGCTTCTGTCGCAGAATTTCAAACTTGTTCAGCCACAAGAGGGGAAAGAAAGATGGTGCCAGTCTTATGTCAAACATTATTTTTTCTTCTTCTCCTTCCTCCTTCCATTTTTATCAGTACTCATCTTTATCACAAACTGCACTGAAAGACTTTTCCTGACATTGCAATGGCTCAAGTTAAAAGAAAGTGCAGGAGCAAAAGGGCTGTGGAAAAGCACTAAAGCCCTGAAGTGACCAGAAGCTGAGATCCTGCTATGTGAATCCTGCAGGTCTTGCTTTTGGCTCGCTCTATGTATTATTCCCCTCTCCACCTAAATCAAGGAGAGGGAGAAAGAAGGGAGTAGGGTTCTTTCATTCCAGATTCTTGTTTTTAACATGCTTGTATAACCTGATTGGCATGAATGTAAGTGTTGATGGAGTTAAGCCTGAAAGCATGTATTAAAAAAGGAAAAAATGTGGGGCACCAGAATGCAAGTGTCAAAATACATCTTGATGTAAATGCAGCTAACATTTTGATGTTAATAGTCCACCACATATCTTGAACTGACTCAAAATGAGAGATTACTGGTGACTGGGTTAAAACCATGTTAAGTTTAGAGGCTTGGATCTTTTGATAAATTTTTTTTCTGCAAATAATCTCAATATTGCACAATCTATAGTCCGTCCAATTTTGTGGAAATGTCATGCTTTTGAAGTGCAAATACTGGTGATTTCTTTGCTTTATCCACAGTAATTAAAACAGGGCTTCTTTGCCCTGCTCTACGTACATCCTCTATTTTATCTTTCAGCAAATCTATTTTACTGCAATAGCCTTGTAATTGGGAATCCGTGCTTATCTGCCCCATGCCCTTCTTTCTTCTTTTTTGAAGACTGTAGTATTTAATGTTTGAGGTTGTTTCAGTATGTTGAAGTTTGTGTCTGTGGATAAATATGAGCCTGAATTTTTCAGCTTTAAAGAAAGCAGCTTTTTGAACTATATTAAACACTCATAACATTAAATTTACATCATTATTAAATACTCAATATATGCAGTCTTAATCAGCAGAAAGTGGATACCCCAGATGTCCTGTTCTGATTTCCAGTAAATTTCTGGTTAAGCTCCTGTAGATTTCATATTTTAGGCAGATACAATACCGGGTGAAATACTTCATGAGATTAAGTGAATTTATTTCCTTTTTATTTTGTTTATTTTTTTAAACAAAGCTCCCTTTCTTTTATGTGTCAGCAAAATTAAGCTAGCTGTATCTAATTTCAGCCATGAAGCAGCATGGCCTATTTTCCATACAAATTTGATCCAGTGTAGTGTATATTACCCATGACTCAGAATAGCATAACAAAAAAAGCCATCAAAGATTTCCATTATGAATAAAATAGCTGCTAGATAAGATAAATATCCAAGACGGATGATAGCGGAAATTAAAATTTTATAATGGGCTTTCTACAATTAAATTCTAAATTGAGAAAGAGTTTCTTCCCATTCCATCTATTCTTCATAGATACCATTTATTACATCTTTGTGTAACTTGTAGAGGGGAAAATTCATTGAAGGATTTTTTTTTTAAAAGGATTATTATGATGCAAATTGCTGCTTGTATTGTGTGGTGCACAATGCTGCTAAGAAAGAAGTTAATTAGAAGAAGAATGGACAGCTCAGTGGACTATAAATGGGAGAAGAAGCCTTTTACTTGTAAGGAAGGCCAGTTGTATACTGGCTATATGTTGGTGATCTCATTTATTTTCCTGTAAAGACAAAAATCACCATCTGTGATAAAAATGATCACTGTTCATGACAACAGTCTCTTTTCCTGAATCCTTTCTTGTAGGGAGAAAGGGAATCCTTTCTTCTGGTATTAATTAGTAATACCAAATAAACCTTACATGACATGTCCTATGTAGTCAGAAAGTACCTTTGCTCTCTGAACATGTAAAAAGGAAACAAATAGGGAAACAAAAGCTTCCCAGCTCATTTTTAAAGAGGAATGTTAGTGATTAAATAAATCCTAAAGAGATGGTACTGTGTTTTGTCTAGCAAGCAGTTTCCTGTTGTGTTTTTAAGAGCTCAACATCTTTCCTTCTTAGGTCCTGTACATGCACAAATGACCTTCTAATGACGTTTATACTTTTGTCCTTCTCAGTGGCAATTTTAGGGATAAGCAAATCACGGGTTTGAAACAATCCTTGGGGGAAATGTGAGTGGAAAAATAATTAGTACTGAAAGCAGTATATGGAGAAGCACTTCTCACATTTGGAATGGAAGCAGTCTTTAGAGATAGGGGGACATGGTGGAGAGGAGATATGCAACTGGAAAGGAAAACAAGAAAATTAGGGCCAGGGGGAACATACAAGGAGAAAGGTGTCATTTCCCCATACTGATCTACTAGGAAATGATAGTAGAAGACTAGATTACTAGGTAACTCTCTACTGGGGACAAGAAATGCAAAAATACCTGATCCAGTGTCAGAGCTATGAATCCCTCTTGCTTTTTGATTTTATAGGAATTCAAATTTTCAGTTTTGCATAACGACTTTTCTATCTCCACCTCATCCATTACCTTCATCTGTCTCAGATGTGGAAATATGGAATATGTATCAGAAAGCACCAGCCACAGAAAAATATTGCAACTGTTGTTTGATGGAATGAAATAAGGTAGTAAACACTGAATAAACAAATCAAAACCCATAGTCATTGTAGCTGGGAGTGAGACATACTAAAAGAGCTGTCTGAGTTGTGATGCTCTCTTTGCATACTGTTTTGGCTATGTTTGCCTGAGAATGTAGGTGCTTTAATGCAAAGGTAAATGAAAACAGAGATTCTTAAGCTCTAATAGGCAAAGGGAGCTTCTAATGTAACTTACACTGATGTTTATTCTCAGAAGTGTTGTTCCCTTTATTGTTTTGGAAAAAAAACCCCAACTTGCATACTCCTTTCATATTAGATGTATATGCTTACTGAAAAATCTGTACATCAATATTAAATAGTCATCTTTACTTACAGGCTAAATTACATGACACTAAATTTCCTTTTCATCATGATGGTGTTCCTGCTGTCATTAAGGAAAAGTCTCTTACTAAAAGGTGAACACCCCAGAGTGCTGGTCTAGAGTGCCTTTGAGCAATGGCTCAGGGCATAACTGTATGATGTCCCTGGAATAAGTAAGGCAGTGAGGAATTCACTCTGCAGCTGGGGATCTTCTGTCACCCTGTGAGCCCTTCTGTCACCCTGCTGTCACCCTGCTGGCTCTTGTGGGCCTGCTTCTGTTGCTGCAGTTACATTTCTGAGACTAATTAAGACATGGTCTTACCATATATGGGTCTATACTATAAATGTTACATGGTCTTACTATATTTGTGGCTCACTAGAAGGCCTTTTGCAAGGATATGGATTAGCAAAACAGAATTTTGCTGTGTTGGTTTTACAGTTCTTATGCCTGGTCTGGATTTTAATGTACACAAGACATAACTTCATGGCATAATTTTTGAGATAGTACAAGTACAGAATGAGCTGAGAAGCAGAGATCTTTTCTCCTCACTAAGGAATATTCTTAGGAGTGATATCTCTGATATGAAAATGCAAGACTTTTTTGATGTTGTTTGTTTGTTTTTAAAAGTAGCAAAAAGTACTCTCCTAGTTTAATAACCCTTATGAAAAGTCCTGTTTTTAACGTACATCAAAAATTCAGGCGTTTCCTGGTATTTGAAGTACACAGGTTTAAGTATCCATTAAAAAAAGAAGTTTTATCAGTCAGCTCTCTTAAAGACAGCCAAAGAAGTTTACTGACACATAGGGAAAGAAATCCTCAGTTCAAGAACCATTATGGAAACTGTCTGCTTGATGATGGCTGTTCTGGAAAGCTGTTAAAGATACTGAAAAGAAGTTTACCTTGGAAACCACTTTGTGATAGCAAATATAGGAGCACAATTTTGAGTATGTAGAGGTATCTATGATTATCAATTTACATTGTTTTGATATGTATCCTACTGTTTTTGTTTCCAGTGCAGTCTTACTGGTAGTGACAAGAAAGAAGTTAAAGATTTCAGGAAAAAAAGCAAATTTAGATATTGCCAAACTCTGAAAAAATAGAGGAAGTGTTTATATTATTACAAGGAGAATGCAAGTTATTAATTAAAAGGGGTTTTTTTCTTATTGCAAAATTGACTTGAAAAGGTAATAAAATACAAAAGCTTACTGTGTTTCATCTTGAGTACAATCATCTGGGCTTATTGTCAAAAACTGATAAGTACTAGACAGGGGATGCCTTGGTGGGAATAATCTGCAAATCCATGCTTGAATGTACCCAGGAGACCAAGGAATTAAGATAGTGAATCAGGTGCATTAACAATTACAGGCCATTAAAGAGCAACACATGATTACGTGTCAGTATTGGGCTATCAGAATAAGATGCTGAAGGTTAGGACTACACTGAGGTTTAGGCTCATGCTGTGAATACATAAGTCATAAATAAGTCTCTCCTGGCAGTGGTTGTCTGGTATGTCACAGAAGTGAACGACTGGCCCCAAGGAGCAAAGCAGCGAGTTTGCAGAGCCACATGAGGTCCTGCCTTTGCAGCTGCGCAGCACTACTTTAGTAACTCGCCTTGTAGGGGTAGTAGTCTGTGGATACTATAGCTCACTGGGTTGATGTTCTTTGTCCTTTGGGAGGAAGAGGCATGGAAATGTATAAATTGCTTAGGAATTTATATATTATTTCATCCAATCTATTGCAAAATGTGGGCTGAGTTAGGATGGTAGGAAGTGCTGCTAATAGACAGTGGCTAAAACATGGCTGAAGTCATTACTTCTCGTTACTTCTGTCAAGCGACAACAGTGGATTGTTCATCCCTGCTCATTTCTAAAATTAATAAGCCAAAAATTACTCTGCATTCTTCCTCTCTGAATGATAACTGACTTTCAATCATCATTTTTAGGCTTCTAAGCCAGTGAAAGAGAAACTTCTAAATGGGTCTGAGTGACTCAATACTATTATGTGTGCAACTTACAGATGACCTTCAAAATGCGAATGGGATGCAAGAAGTATTGGATACTGCTTTTTGAGCTAATGGCTCTTTTCTTCTCGGGTAGCACCTTCCACAATTAGATCGTTCCCTGGTTAGTATATTGACAGAACACTTTTATATGCTTAAAGCTTAGAACAGCTAATATGTATAACAGCATTCATTTAATCATTTAGCTAAATAATTATATCCCCAAGAAACAGCCTGATGGGATGACATGCCAAAGAAGACAGAAAGAACTTTTAAAATCTGCAGTAATTTAATTAAATAAACACATTTAATATTTGCATATAGAGATTATATTATTTATAATTAACTTTCCAAATAATTTATTTTGCAGCCTTTCAATTTCCTCCATATCATTCTGCCTCATTGACAAATCCAGTCACATTTGACAGCCAGAATCTGGCATTTAAATATGACCAGAGTAGACAGAACAACCATTCTTTAAAGAACTTATCCTGAGTGACATTAAAAAAATCTCAAAATCAGTGCCAACAGCGACTTTTACCTATAGCAGTCATAGATCAGGCCATTTCAAGGCCAAACACACTTTATTATTATGTGTATAGAGCTTACGGTATTCTGATTAATTTTATCCACAGCTTAAGGAGTACTAAACTCTCTGGATGCCTTCTCATAGGAAGTAGTAGCCAGCAAACACTACAGACAACAGAAAAAATTATCTTTTTACTGGTGACAGTCAGTGAAGCAATAAATTCTTTTTAAGTTACTTTAAGTTTATAGCAAAGACAATATACAATCTTATTTTTTTATCATGACTCCATCTCACTACCTAAATTCTTCTCTGCCTCCAACTCAGTTGCTGATCTTTTCTTCTGGCTTTCCAGAGAAATACAAAGGAATTTTACTATGTGACTCTTCTACTTTTACTGTCTCTGTTCACACAGCCTCTCCTCAAACATGGAAAGTGATGTGTGCTTCTTCCTCATGACTAGATTTCAGTAAAACCCCTGTAAAGGTAGCTTCAAAGATTATATTACAGTCAGAATTGAATCACTCCTTATCAAATTGCCTTTATCCTGCTTTATCAAGGTATGTCCATCATAATTATTCCTACTGTTTGACTTCATGGTGTGACCTAGTTCTCTGTTGTGAATCCACTTCCAGTAAGCAAGGATGGGTGAAAGAGAATTGCATGTGAAAAGAGACAGGAAAGGGGCATACAGCAAAGTGGAAGGTGCTCTGGAATCAGTATTTCTGCCTTTCACCCTCATTACGCGCAAGCTTGCTGCTGAAATTATGAAAATAAGCTGCTACTTTTTTTTCCTGATTAATGGGGTTTTTTTTCCTGAATGGTTTTATGGCCATGTAAGCTTCATGTTCAGTGTTCCTAAAATCTTGATGTTAAGTGTTGAGAAATATACGCTGAAGTAAATGTAGTATACAGAAGAGAACTAGTTAAACATAATCTTTAATATCTGGACTCAAATTACATGTTCTACACCAGAAGTCAAGTCATGGTTTCCACCAGACATGCATTTCCATGACTTAATCAAAGAACAAGCAAGTATATGGCTAGTATGGATGCCTGGATGTTTTAACTTTTCCCAGCAACTGTTCTCTCAAGAACTCTTACTCCTTTTCCTCACAATTGCTAGTCTCCAGTTAAATAGAATATAGGGTCCTGGTGGGCTGTTGTAAATGGTCCCTCTCTATTATCTGGATTTTCTATTTTTGCTTAGTTTTGGTTTTAGGCACAATACTGCTGTTGATGTCTTGGTTACCTTTTTCATGTGGGATTGAGCCACGGTGATTAGCATACATAATAATATTAAAGGTAGTACTCAGTTCCATTTCCTTAGAAATCTAAGAGTTTTTTTTCTGAATTGAAACTACTTTTAACTTGATATTGTAGTATTTTTCTATTCTGCATCTCTACTCAAACATATATTCATTTTTTCTAGATGTATCTGATAGCAATACCACCCAAACACTGCTGGGTGTGATGAGATGCTTTTTTAAATGTAGATTTGCACTTGCACTGATTCTACTGACATCAAAAAGAAGTGGAAGAAGGCTTTTTGGACTGCCTAATGAAAAAATATTGGCATACTGGCGGCAGAAAAGCTTTCTGTTAACAAACAAACAAATAAATAGCGTAAGAGAATTGGGAAAAATAGTCATGATTTAAAGATTCAGCTTCACTGAAGTACCATAAGTCTTTTGGAAGTGATGGAGCAATCTTGTGAGACCTAAATCTAATCTGTGATGGCTTCTATTCAGATATTTAGTGCGTGAAATACTCATCTTGTCAGAATCATGATGGATTCTATGATTTTTATGTAGAATGTTGCTGTAAGGAGCTGTATTTTTTGACTGTCAGGTGAAAGTGTGGTATATATGCAAACTGATTTTGTAAAGCAACATCTGCTGTTTGGTGTTTAGGGCCTTATTCTGGTAAAAGTCTCAGCAAAGTTATAAAAAGAGGTTAATTTAGGATAAAGCTCATTGCTCTTAATGCAGCCTAAAGGAAATAATTAAGTTTTTCCAAATGGAAAGAAATACATTCAGAAAAGTTATGGCAAATGCAACATCCTTATGTGGATGAACATGTTGGATGTGTCAAAATAGACTTGATCAGGTTAAAATTGTACCAACACAAATCTTTACATCAAATCTTGCTCTAAGCTTTCTTATATTTTTATATTTGAAAATAAATTCACCTTTTTCTCTGTGTCTTGAAATTGCTTCTGTTTCTAAGGAAACACACTGGAGATGGATGTGCTTATTGGACAACTGTTTGGGGCTTTCATGTTCGTCGAGAGTCTTGTGAACTTGCACAAGTTCCTTGCTAGTTCCACATTCAGTTGATGCTCACAGATACACTGAACAACAAATTCAGTTTTCAATTACTGTAATTTCAATTACTCTGTCAGAGTATGAAGAAAATGTTGTATATTTAAATGTAGACAAAAAATGAAGGATATGATCTAGACTCCAGTGAAGTCAATGGTATTTTTTCATTTAGGGAGGCAATTTTCAATTAACCCAGGCCATGCATGAAAACCACATGTAAAAGTTAAATGGGAATTGGTACTTTCAGGTATTGATATCTTGCTCTCACTGAATCCAGTGTCAATGAACTCTTTAGCACAGTTCTCAAGTACTTGCATGATTAGTGATTTTACCATTGCTTATCACTCTGGTGTTACTATTTCTCACGTTTTCAATATGATAATGAGATAATGAAAAATAATTCCTCATGTGGGCCATATGTGAATAGCTGTAGCATAAAGTCATACTAAAACAGTCCTGTTATATCAAAATTACGGTTACATTTTCATACATCAGCTATTATGCCTTTGTAGCAAATGGGAAACCAGCTCTATTATTGCATATGCTCTACTTTTTGTTGATGATAGTAGTAAAATACATTCAGAACCATATGAACCTCTGACTTCAAGCCTAAGGCGTGTGATCAGTATACCAACCTGCTGCTTTCTAGAAATTAAGAGTATGGTAAATCCCTGAAGCATTTCACATCCACTGTTTCCTCTGACAGTCTTTCACAGGATTTCCCTGATTAATTGTCAGACTGAGTATGCTTGAACTAAGTTATTAATTTTGTCTGAAAAGGTATAATTCCAGAGCACTTTTTTGAGCAAGATGATATTGCCTGCATTATTAAATACTTTCTCCAGTACCAGTCATACATAAACCCTCTGCTCCCTAAGCACAGATCCCTTCTATTTACCTGCAGTTCACACATAGAGACAATAAACTGAGATTTTGTACTTCAGATGTCCTTTGATGAAACAATTTGTTTTTCTGAATCTAAAATAGCAGTAAATTATGAAATTCGGGTACTTTGAAGGTTTTTATTGTGTTAGAAGTAAAATCGCTCATACTTAGCTTTTTGTATACAATTTTTTGCATGATTACAATTATTTAACCAGAGTTCCCCATTTTCCCTGAAGGAACTCCCAGGTCCCTTGAATGTGGCCTGACAATGATGAAGTGAGTTGGAGGAATGGAGATATACTGAAGAGAAAGGGAGTTAAAATGTACTTCTTTTTGCTATAAAAAATCAAACCATATTAGAGACTTTTGGCAAATAGCTTATTTGCATTTTAATTTAGAGTATAACATAAATAAAGGTTTTGTTCTATTGGCATACACAACTACCTTAATTTATCTGGTGTGATCTTACATGAACGTAATAAATTGCTGAGGCTTTTTTTTATGAGCATGTAGTCAGACTAATATAAAGTCTTCCATTCAATAGAAGAAATAAGGAGCCTGAGCCTTATTCATTTAGGGAGTGTTCCGTGCACACTTGTTTGCCTGAAAGGATCCATATAATTTTTTGGGCAATGTAAACAAGTATGGGATATAGTCTTGGCCTATTTACCACTTTATAAGTGCAGTGTGTATGATTTTAATCCCCTAGTTATGAACATCAGATCCTGAGGGAAGTGAGGAAGCCAAGCAGAAGACTTCAGTTTCTGAAAACAAAGTGAGCTTTAGTTAGGTAGAAAATATACTTTCTGGGGGTAAATGTCTTTTAATAATTAAATATGTTCATGGAGCATGTAGATCTGAATTAAGACCTCTCCTTCAGTTTTCCCCAGGGGAAACTTCCTCTCAGTCACAAGGACTTCTATGGAAATCAGGCACAAATGGATTGAATGTCTGTGAGGTAATGCTACTCAATTAGAGTTACAAATTATTTTGTACAGTTTTTACACTGCTGTCGGTAACACTTAAAAATTTTACTTATTTTGCCGTCTTTAAGGTAGGCATGGATTGCCCAGATTTGATTGAAAGTGTAGATTGGCAGGAAAACCAAGCAGTGTGATGGCTGAGAAGACAGGAATCCACTTTGGTTTTTAAATTCTAGATTGTTTGCAGTGTTGGCTTCTGGAAACATCCCCTCCACTACTTTAAGTGTATAAATGGCAGACATTGAAAACTGGTGCTACTGGCAGAGCAAGGAACATGAAATCTCTTGACAACAATTGTGAACTTTCTTTAGAGCAGAAGTAGACCTTAAAAAGATTCTAAACTGGTGCCATGAATGTAATAATCCTTTAAATGTGATGAGTAATTAAAATAGCAAGTAACATTCATCTAGACTACCTGGGAGATAATGCAGAACATTTCATAAAAATGGAGATTCTTATAAGTAAGGGACATCACATGAAGACAACAGAAGGTGGACTCTAAATAAGAGGAGTGGGCTGAGGAGAGAATTAGTTTATAGCCAAACAGTAGAGCTTTTGCCAAAGATAGGGAGAGGCGAAGAGCCACATGGAGTTAAACTGATTCCAGTTAACTTTTGAGTTTACTTAACCTCTAAATGAAAATTATCTATATCTGTCTCAGTGAACTAAAATTATCAGAAGCTGTGAGTTTCCTTTGCAAATGTACTTATCTGGTTCTGCTACTGCTAAAACACTCACTTTTGGCCACTGTTGAATAGTATACTGAGCTAAATGGGCTTCTAATGTGAGTCTGTGGCTTCCGTGTGCTTAACTGCCTCAGATAGTTCAGTGAGGAGAAAAAGAAGTTCAGTTTTATAAGTTAGTCATAGTGAAAAATATAACGAGATTAACCTATTTTTGATTATATCTTTTGTAGAAAGATTTTTTGTCTTAGGATAGGAAGATGCAACACTAAAGATTACCAATCTGTTTGGTGTACTGTGTGCTCTAGCATGTGCACATTATATGACCACATAACTACACAGAGAATTTTTCAACCCATACTCTTAGTATTTTACAGAAATTCTTTGAAAAACTTCAGTTGAATTTGGAATGACTGTGACACTGTTGCTAGGTTAAAACACAAGGCTCATGTTCTGATACATGTATTTTTAAAAACATTTTAAAAATTGTTTTAATATTGTTTTATAAAAAAAATAAAGATTAGACTAGAAAAGAAGCATTATCATTGTGGGCGGTTCATGACATGGGCAATTGGAAGTCACAGTGGTAGACATTCTTGAAAACCTTAACAGTTTTCCACTTGCAACACATGTTGATTTACAAGCATGGGCAGAAAAAGCAGGGTGATTAAGGAATTTATTCTCATTCATTGTACCCTGTAGGCAAATGTCTTCAATATTTAACCAAGAGATCGATGAAAGCAAATTGTTCACTGACAACCAGCTAGTTACTTTCCTTCAGGTGAAATACTGCTCTAAGTACTCTACCATTATGAAGACAGTTCTCTCTCTTTATTTTCCATTACTTCCTGCATTTCTTTTCCTCCCTGTTTTTATTACCTCTCCTTCAAGAGTCTCCTTACAGAAACCAGAATTGTGTGGAAATAGAAACCAGCTAGTTGCTACTGAGTTGTATATCAGCCAAGCTCCAGTAGGGAGCTGCATTGTTTCAGTTTCCTGTATGTTGATAACTGTGATTTCAAAATGAAGAGCCCAGAAGTGTACAAAAGTATTTCAGGAGGATCTGCATGCAGTCTTGCCAGCTGGGCAGTACCATTTCACGTGCAACACCATTTTATCCTTCGCTGGGCTAAGAATTTACCAAGTATCACTGCTAGCCAGTACTGGAGGGGGACAGCCCCTGTAAAAATGATGTCAGCATTTCCAAGGAGGTAATAGTTCTTTCTCGGTGCCACGAGGTCAAGTCTTATATTCTGTATGATTTTTTTCAAAGAATAAGGGAGACTCCTCTCTTGTCATATCCTCTCCTTGCTATGGGAAGTGTGACAGTAGTTGTGAAATTCTTTAAATAGCTACCAAGCTGGGACACAGTACACTTCAAAAGTTGCTGTATACCTTAGAAACTAAGCATCTTTTCATCTTTTGTGCCCTCGTGGTCAGAAAAGTGGCAACACATTGTCAGCTTACAGAATGCTACATGAGAATTTTTTTGGCAGTTATTTTTTCTGAGGGTCATAGATAAGGAGCTTTTGATCCTTTTTGGCCATATTTATTAAATCCTAAATTTCACACCTGTGAACCTGAAGAAGCTGACCCATATGGTAGACAATCAGCTTACAACATCACACCAGTATTTAGAACATCCACAATCCCTTATCTCTCTAGCATTCTACATACTGCTTTTGTTAAGAGATGGCCTTGTTTGTACAACTCTCATATGCCAATTGGTGGTACTAGATCCTGACAAATCATTCTTCTCAAGGAATAAACTGGCATTTTCCACCTGTCTTCAGGAGTTACTCCCCCAAGTGCAAACAATGAAAAAACAGAGAAACAGTTTCAAATCAAGAAAAAATACACTTACATATAAATTGCATCTGACTGCTCTTTGTAGGTATTCTGCCATGTCTTAGAAGCTTTTATCTGTTTTCTAGGATCCTATTGTACTTTGTTCTCTACAAACACAAACCCAAAAGATATTTCCTGTAGCATGCTCTTCGTCATCATATGCCATTGTATGTTCTGAAAATCATTTTATAAAAGACTTTTCAAAAAATCTATAATCATTATTTGTCCAAGTATGCTCCTTGCTTAGTTAAGAGAAATCTAAGTCCTCTCATGAAAATTGAGTTCTCAAGATTTCTACAGCGAATGTTTTGGGGAAGTTCTTTATTTTCAGATAATTTTCTTGCCTTTAAGAAATATGATTTCAGAGGAAGCGTCATTACCAGAACTGGTAGCATTAATTCAGAAGCAAGAAGTGGTAGTGAAAAAAAAAATATTGTGCTGCTAAAAAAATTTGCTAAATGGGCTCAGAAGACATGCCTATAATAT
The DNA here is from genome assembly GCA_013397565.1 of Ptilonorhynchus violaceus. Taxonomy (NCBI): domain Eukaryota; kingdom Metazoa; phylum Chordata; class Aves; order Passeriformes; family Ptilonorhynchidae; genus Ptilonorhynchus; species Ptilonorhynchus violaceus. The sequence goes on along the minus strand of VZRJ01009420.1, from coordinate 4,567 downwards.
GGGAAAATACTAGAAAAGTATTTTTTTAAATTAAACATTTATTTTCAGACTTCATTATGCATTGCAAATATTTTCCCCCCTAAAATTAAAGGTTAAACTTCCATTTATTATAATAGCTTGGTACTCCACCCAGTTGCTTATTTATCAAATGTTGTCATAATAGCATGGTAAAATAGACTTGGTCAAACAGATCTGTAAGGCAAGATATAAATCAACATGGCAATTTTGACTGCAAGAAAATTACAACAGTTCAGATACACCAAAGTTTTGTCCCTATGTCTTGTGCATGTTGGTTAATTCTCGGTATGTCGTCGATGGGAATTTGTAATTCCACTATCTGGAATGCCTATACCTACTAATAACAACATAAGAAGGGTGAGAATTCCAGGCCTGCATGCAGCATTCCAGGTGGGGTCTCCAAAGGGCAGAGTAGAGGGGAAGAATCACCTCTCTGGATCTGCTGACCATTCCTCTTTCCATACAGCCCAAACTAAGGTTTATTTTATGATCCTGGATATGCTGTACTGTCATTTTGTCTGTATTCTCAGATGGATATTTGCTTGCAATTTTATAATTTCTCGTTTAGACCAGGAACATTATATAAAATATTACATAAAATACAATAGATATATATCATATAGTTCTGCTCATAAATCCCTACTTCTGTATGATTTCTCTTAGAATCCTCTTTTTAATCATTCTGCATTGGAGTCCAAGAGACTACAAATTTACAATTTGCATGTTTCAGGGATGTCCAAAATTATCTCTGCACACGCAACATTTTATGGATTTCTGTAACTCCACAATCAGAGAGAAAAGACAAAAAATAAAATTATTTGAAAACTAAATCCAGTGTAAAGTATTTCCCAAAATACAGTAAGAAAGGTAAAAAAGTGTCAGAAAAAGTTCAACTCTTAAACAACTTCAAGATTTTTTTTCTTTTATTAGGTAGTTTACCTTGATGTCATGTCATGTCAGGAACTATTTCTGATAGTATTTTTTTTCCTATGATTGTGTCACTGAAATCTATCAGCTAATCACAATTCCACAAAGTTGATTTTTCTGTTTTATGAAGCTGCAACTCCACATCATTGTGTCCCATATCTATTTGCTATAAAAAGGTAGGTTAAGCATTATTCACCTTCCAGATTCTCTGGTCTTGATTCAAGTATACTTTACTTTGTTACTTGAGAAGGATCATTTATGCATACCTTTCATTTTAGGTTTTCCCATTTGCGTTCATTTTCCCCTTATTCCTATTGCTGTTGTATTGTCATGACGTAGTTCCAGCCAGTTATTTGCAGGCTGTTTGTCTGAACACTAGACAGAATGTATATTTGACAGCAACTGACTGGATTGGTAATCCATAATTTGTGATAGCAATAGACACAGGGCATTAGGGGATTGTAAATGAAGTGCTGATGTAGCAGTAATTACAGACTCAGCAGCATTGCCAGAGTTAAGGACCAAAGTTTGCTTTAAAGTCTGTTTCAGTGGTTTCTGCAATTCAGCTAGGGCAATTTGCTGTTTAGTGAAAACTGACATGGAAATTGTCAGCTTAAATACAGATTTTCTTCTAAAAAGGATTCAGACAAGAATTGAGAACACAGCAATTATTAGAGAAGAAGTTCATTCTGCCACATATGTTTAGGTAATCAAACATAAACATTTGCAGCTTCCAAGGGTTTATTTTTGAATGATTTGCATCTTTGTTTTTAAAATATATTGTCATTGAAATGGTACTTGTTACTGTTTTATGAAGCTAACTGTGAAACAGCAGTCACTCCACACGTATTGATGAAATGTGGTGCAGTGGTGCAAAATGGTGTGAGACCACAATCAGACGAGCAGTTAAACTTTGAAATTAGTTCTGGGTCCTCATATGAGTAGCTCTAAGTGACTACACCTAATAATATTCTTCACTTTTTCAGGTGACACTGAAGCTTGGTCTCATAAAGGGTCACAGTAGGTGAAAGCAAAAGAGGGAAATAGCAGAGCATATAAAAATTCAAATGGATATTAAATGAAGTTTTCAGCAGTGTTGTGGCTGTATTCCTTAGAATATCAGATTACTTTTTGGCCCTTCATTCACTTCATTTGGAGCTTTCTCTGAATTCCAAATTCAGAAGTTGAAGAATGGATTGTAATTACTCCAAAGGTAATAACATTTTCCTTCCAGTGATAGGTCTGCATAGCCTTGTGGTAACCAAGGTCACCCAAAAAATCTTAATCCTAATTAAATATTTCACCATGAGAAAGGAAGCCCTGCACTAGGATGACTCTTTTCTTTTTTTTTTTTTTTGATTAAAACTTCTGGAGTTCAACATTAAGTTCTGCTCAGTTCAGATTTGCCTTTGGTGTATTTATCTTCCAGTACTGTATGTCTATGCCTACTATTATCTATTTATTTTTTTCAGATAATAAGTAGAAGAACAGATGAGGTAGTTGGTATTGAATGTTAATGTTACTTTTATGAGATGTAATGCAGTGTCATCCTCTGGATTATGCTTTCTCTTTTCAAGATCTCTTGGCTTCTATTTGTGTCATTTATTTTACAGATGTGCTAATGAATTTCTAGGGACAGACAGAATCACAAAACCATAGAATGGTTTGGGTTTGGAAGGAACTTAACAGATCATCTAGTTCCAACCTCCTGCCGTTGGCAGCGACACCTATCACTAGGCAGGTTGCTCAGAGCTCTGTCTAACCTGGCCTTGAACACTTCCAGGGATGGGGCATGCACAACTTCCCTGGGCATATAATACAATATTCTACTTTAATAGTGAACCATGCTAAAGCCAAATAGAACAAACTTGCAATAATTTCTCTTTGGGCTCAGACCTCTTTAGTTGCAATCTCAAGGTTCCTGTGTTGTCAGTATTCACCATAATGGGATTTGCTTCTCAGGGGTTGTAACATGAAATAGAAAGTGTTATAGGCAATATTACTATTATCATTTGTTGACCTGAGCAGCACAACATTCAAGCTTGTTTCAATTATAAGGAGAAATTGGATTTGTTTCATTGATGTAATTTTATAGAATCTGTTTTTCTGAATATATGATGAATTAAATAGAGGCATTTTGTGTTCATGACCTCAAGAATTTTTCCACTAGCTCCTGATACAGAACACTCTTACTGTTGGTTCTGAGGTTGCATTGATGATATTAAGCACTTTATGGTAGCTTAGGTTTCATTGGTCTTGAAATGCTCAGCCCCAGTATACCACTGCATGAAAGGAGTTTTGTTTAGATAGACAAACTTGAATTCTTCGAATGAAACATCTACCTTTGTGGCACATTTTATTAATAACTTTTCTTGGTCAGCTATACCAAGCTGAGTACTCAACTATGAATGTGATTCTTTCCATGTACTAATTGACAAAGCCCCAGTAACCTCTGCCTTTGTTTCAGCTGGGATAGAGCTCATTTTCTTCTCAGTAGCTGGTACAGCACTTTGTTTTGGATTCAGTATGAGAATAATATTGATAGCACACTGATGCTTTGGTTGTTGCTTAGTAGTGCTTGCCCTGAGTCAAGGACACGTCAGTGTCTCGTGTTCTGCCAGTGAGGAGGTGAACAAGAAGCTGGGAGGGAGCATAGGTGGGACAGCTGAACCAAAATGGCCAAAGGCATATCCCATACCATAAAATGTCATGCCCAGTGTAAACTGGGGGAGCCACCTGAAATGGGCCTGATTGCTACTTGAGGATGGGTTGGTCATCTGTCACTGAGTGGTGAGCAATTGTATTGTGCATCACTGGTTCTTCTTAGCTTTTATCCCTATCTCTCCCTCTTCTTTTTATTATAATTATTATTTTTATTGCTATTATTATATTTTACTTGTTTCACTTATTAAACTGTTCTCATGTCAACCTCCAAGTTTCCTTTTTTTTTTTCTGATTCTTCTCCCCATCCCATGGGGAAGTGGAGGGGAGTGGGCAAGCGGTCATGTGGTGGTTAGTTGCTGGCTTTCATGCTGAAAGTCTTCAAAACTAATAGAGACTGTTTGACACTCCTTTCCCTGTCTTATTTTCCAGTCCCTCCCTCTCCCTTAGTCTGCATCGCTGTGTGCTTTTCTCTCTTTCACTTAATTTTCTGTCTTAAATGGAAAATACTGTACAGTGCTGAAAGTAGTTTGGATTCTTGGTGGGAATATGTGCTGGTTTGAATGAGAACCAGCAGGGCAAATTATCCCCACACAAATACCTCGAGAGAGATTTTAGGTCAAAATTACAATTTTAATAGAAGAGTTAAAATAAATGCAGGAATACAGAAAACACGGGCTTAAACTGGCAGAGCCACAGTACAGCCTGGCAGTAGTTGCAGTCCTGTTGAAAGTCTGGAACTCTAGTTGTCCAGTGGTTGCAGTGCTGTTGAAAGCAGTAATCCCGTAGAAAGGCCCAGTCCACTGAGTATCCAGCGGTGGTTGTTCCCGTCCTCTGGTTGTCTGGTGGTGGTTCTGTTCTCTCTCCATTCTCAAGCCTGATTATATGTGGTATGTCCTTAGCCAGTGTCTCCTTCAGGCGTGGGTGCGGGAGCACGTGACCCTCGTACAACGAACCAATA